>JAWDJE010000001.1:146131145-146716145 GCA_035047345.1 Bradypodion ventrale
CTAATAATCCCCAAAAGACAATACATTTTCAGAGCCATCTTTTTATAGCATAAAATTAGAAAATTTCTACACATTTCATCACTATGGGATAAGCCAAAATTATTAATTAATCTTTTGACATTGTCATGCAGTTCAGGTTAGAACATTCAGAATATTTGTTCATGTCATGTCACACAAATATTATTCAGCATTAGGGTTTCTTGAGTCTAAGAGAAATCCCTGTCAGCTGTACAAACTGTGCTGGGCTTGTGGACACAAGGCCTTCTGTTTACTTAGCCTCATCATCATGTGTTATTTGATTAGGTCAATCTGATCTGTTTAACTTTACAGAGTAGCTGAGAAAATAATTTTTTACTTTTAAACCAGAATTAATATTAGAATTAATATCTTAATTCTTTCACTCCTATTTCACCATGGCAACAGTAAGAGGTTGTGGGATGTGTATCCCGAAATCATCTTAAAGTCCAAAGTTTCCTTATACCTGATTTTAAACTATTAAAAAGACATTCTACAGAACTAACTTATTCATCTTTAAATACCCTGTAGGGTAAGGCTGTGATAGATAGAAGAACCTTGAGCAGTGTATCTCAACCTCAGGGTCCCTAGATGTTCTTCTGCTTCAATTCCCAGAAGCCCAAGTCAGCACACTTGCTGATCAGATCTTCTGGGAATTGAAAATCTGGGGACCCAAGGTTGAGAACCCATGACATAGAGCAGCATTTCCCAAACTATGTTCCCCAGAACCCTGCTGGACTTCAATTCCCAGAAGCCTAAGTCAGTTCATTGACTCATCATTGCTTTGGTGAATTGACCTAGGCTTCTGGGAATTGAAGTCCCAAAACCAAAGATTGGGAAACGCTGACATAGAAGATGTAAAACCAGCAATTGGTTATCTGCATTCTGTGGGACACACTAAGTGGTATGATTTTGTTTTTTTCTTTGTATATGTCTGGATATCTCAGTGGTTTGAGGTATCTGGTTGTGAAGCCAGAGCTTGGAAGTTTGAATCCCTGATGTGCCTTCAGTGAGACGAACAGCCTGTGTGGCCTTCAGCTAGCTGCACAGTCCCCAAAAGAAGGGAATGCAATCACCTCTATGTATTTTTTACCTAGAAAATCTTAGAAAGGGTCACCACAACTTATAATTAACCAATTATTTGGGTGTAGAGATAAATGCCTTGGAAAAGGATCCAAAACCTTATCTATCTATGTATACATCCATCCATCCATTGATCCATCCTAAAAGAAAGAACATCTAGATGGATCATGTGTGGAGGACCTGCTTCTTCTACCCAAAACATCTATTCACATAACATGATTATGGCGTATGACAGGGTAAAAGTTTCATTGTTGCTACACACTTCTAAAAGCAGCTTCCATATAAGGGCAGAACCAAGGGCGTTACAAGTGTTTCAAAGGTGACCATCAAGACTAGTATTATGTCATAATCTGTCATCCCATTTCCCTGGGGCTACAGTGGCTCAGCCGTTAAGAAGCTCACTTTGTTAGCTGGAAGACTGGCAAGTCAGCAGTTCGAGACCCAGATACTGCATGATGGATTGAACTCCCGTCTCTGTCCCAGCTCTTGGGGGCATGAAAGGAGCCTCATTTGGGTGTTCCCTGAGTGGAATTTCTTCCGCAAAAATCCTTTCAACTCAGAATAATTTCTGACATGAAATAATAATAATAATAATAATAATAATAATAATAATAATAATAATAATAATAATAATAATAATAATAATAATAATAATAATAATAATTGGTGTTGGTGGTATTATTGGTATTATCCCATTTCCCCAATTTTTCTCACTTCAGAAAATCAAAATTTCAAGGAATTTTTTTTGCCTCATTCTCAGAGTGCTTTAGAATATTACTTATACTGTATTTCTTTTTGTGGTGTTTTGGAGTTTACCTTACAGTTATGGAACTGCTGTATATATTTTTCTTTGTATTTAACATCTCTCCATTACTCTATAACCCCTCTGATTACCTACCCCTCATTATCTGAAATAGAACTAAAAAATGAGTTATCAAAGAATGTAAGAAGAACTCTTTTGGATCATGATAAATCCCAAATTAGACTAGCACTTCCTTTCTCTAGTAGCCAAAATATACTCTGTCATTTGCACTTCCAAGAACTGTTACACAGACTATAGCTGCCATGACTATTAGTCATACTCAGCCCTATGTTCTATGACATTTGACTGATATCCTTCTAAAGGCTTCCACGTTGGCAGCTCCCACTATATATTAAAGCAGTGAATTCCATATTTAAACTAGGCACTTTTGTTCAGGTGTCATGAATCTTTCCTTCTTCCTCTCATAACATAGGAGTCCATTTCAACAATATGTACAATATATGAATATCCTAAAGTGTGAGAGGCAGTAGTTATTTTCATAGGTAACTACTTGTCATTTACTTTTGAAAGCTACCTTATTTGTTCTGTTTGGTGTAACTGAGGCCTGTTGTAGACCAGGGTTCCTCAAATTTGGCTCTCCAGATGTTTTTGGACTTCATTTCCCAGAAGCCATGATCAGCAGGTGTGCTGACCTGGGCTTCTGGGAATTGAAGTCCAAGAACACATGGAGAGTCATGTTTGAGGAACCCTTGGGCTAGACTACACTGTGAAGGACAGAAGTGGGGAAAATGTGGCCCTCAGAATGTTGTGAGACAGCAATTCCCATTAGCCTGAGCCAGCATTGCCAATTGAGAGGAATGATAGGGGATCCAGTCCAGCAACATCTGGAGGGCCAGATGTTCTTCCTTACTGTTCTAAGACAGGAAATGTACAGTTCAGCACAAATGAACTAGGACAGAACTTGTGGCATTAAAAAGCACATTGGCATTCATAAATACCTCATGGCTGTCTGTGCATTCATATATAATGAATTTTGTAAGACTGTACTACCCATATAAAACCAGCACTTTTACATGGAATAATGTTTTGGAAGATTTCTTTTCTTTCAGCTCCCTTTAACTAAAACAGTATGTCAAAATATATGGCACTTAATTCATGGAAATTTTAAGCTCTATTGAAGTCATGTTCTATTTGCAATATGACCATGATTCTCTTCTTGGCTTAATTTCAGTGTGCTGGATGGTTTTCTGTGTGGCATGTCAATAAAAGAAAATTATGTGTATGATAGCCATACTGCTATGACTTCTAAAGTTGCAGTTCACATGCTTCTTTGCCCACAATTTCTGGGAATGAAGAAACAGCCTCCAGTTCTCTTCCCTTCTGTTCTGCTGAAATATCAGCCTCTTACTCTTCTCTCCCCTTTTTCACAAGCAACATCCATTCAAATCACACTGCAGCAGAGATGGGAAACAGGGCCATTTTCACCAGCTCTGCTGAAAGACCAAGAACCTTTCCACACAGGGGAATTTGAAGCAGTCTAGTTCGTGCTAGAAGACTTCTTATCTTTAGGGTGATCTAAAGATTAGAACCTTTTCAACATGCTCTTGAGCAATCCTGCCCTTCATACTGATCCAAGTGTTTTCTCCCATGAGATGGGTCTATACTGTTACTTGGATGACTCCAATTGGTCATCCATTTGGTTATTGACACTTCCCTTCCCATCCCCTTGCTTCCTATGGCAATTATTTAGCAGCAACTTTCCTTTTTCTTGTTAAATAATAAGTGACATAGCAAAACAGCAATACAATCTATCTCATTTTTCTAGAAAAAGCACTCCATCAGTAGGAAAATATATTTTAAAAATTTAGGACAGTAATTCAATAGTGAACATGGTGTATGTTTCTCTGTCATCTCTTTAGTCCAACCCATGTTGGCACAGATTCCAATTAAAAGCTCTGACTTTTGATGTATTTTGTATAATCACTGCCCATTTTTCTGAAACCTTGCACCTTCAGAATGTGAAGTGATTTTCTGTGTTATTTTTCTGTTAAAAAGTTTCATTAAAGATAATTTCAAATCTGCAGGCAGCATCTTGACCAGCAAGACAAAGAATAGCTTTCTAACTTTTTAAAATATCTAGTTTAGTACATCAATGACAGTTTTAAACAACCCCCCAAAAAATTCCCCTGCCTCCTCTGTTAAACAAGAGAAGTGATTAATTTGTCAATATCCAGCAGTGGCTCTCTTATGAAGCCATTTCATAATACTGGCAGGAGTAATTTTCATATGAACTATCAGGATTGATTAGTTCATTTTCATCAAGTCCCACTGTTCCAAAGGACCCACACTATCTCTCTCTCTCTGTTGCTAGTGTAGCCACACCCTGAGAGAACCATTCAAGAGTCTTTATGGACAATTGGCTACTGGAGTTGCTATTAGTTCCATTGCTCTCTCTGACATAGGGGGTAATGTATGGGCACGGTTTCCAAGCTATAAAGCTCTAGTATAACATCCTCAGAGCAATACACACCTACTACACTAACATAGATTTTCAGAGAGGCATTGAATCAGAAAAACTACTATTGGCCTGGTTTTCTTGATATTGAGTCTCAGGCCAGCTTTTGCACTCTCCTCCTTCAGCCCAATCAAGAGATTCTTTAGGTCTTCCTCACTTTCTGCCATTAGGGTGGTATCGTCTGCATATCTCAGATTATTGATGTTTCTCCCAGCGATTTTAATCCCATATTGTGATTCCTCCATCCCTGCACTGCGCATTATGTGCTCTGTGTATAGGTTGAATAAGCATGGTGACAAAATGCAGCCTTGTCTTACTCCTTTTCCTATTCCAAACCACTCTGTCATTCCATGTTCTGTCCTAACTGTTGCTTCTTGGTTCATGTACAGATTTCTCAGGAGGCATATGAGGTGCTCTGGTATTCCCATCTCTTTAATTACTTGCCACATCTTGTTGTGGTCCACACAGTCAAATGCCTTAGTGTAGTCAATAAAACAAAAGTAAACTTGTTTCTGGTATTCCTTTGTTTTCTCCATGATCCAGCGTATGTTGGCAATGTGGTCTCTAGTCCCCCTGCCTCTTCTGAAACCTGCCTGCACCTCTGGTAATTCTCTTTCCACATGCTGCTGAAGTCTATCCTGTATTATCTTGAGCATCACTTTACTGGCGTGTGGGATGAGCGCGATTGTTCGATAATTTGAACATTCTTTGGCATTGCCCTTTTTTGGGATTGGGACGTATACTGATCTTTTCCAATCCTGTGGCCATTGTTTTGTTTTCCAAATCTGCTGGCATATTGAATGCAGTAATTTGACGCCGTCGTCTTTTAGCGCTTTGAAAAATTCAACTGGGATACCATCATCTCCACTAGCTTTGTTGTTTGCAGTGCTCTTTAGGGCTTTTATGACTTCGCTCTCCAGGATGTCTGGCTCAATTTCTACTTCTTCCTCATTGTGATTGTCAGGAGTGTTGAGGTCCTTTTTGAAGAGTTGCTCGGTGTACTCTTTCCATCTTTTCTTAATCTCTTCTGCATCAGCTAGCTCCTTTCCTTCTTTGTCCCTTATCATGGTCATTTTTGCTTTAAATGTTCCCTTAATTTCCCCAATTTTTTTGAAAAGATCTCTGGTTCTGCCTCTTTTGTTGTTTTCCTCCATTTCTCTGCACTGTTCTTTTAGGTAGTTTTCCTTATCTCTCCTTGCTTTTCTTTGAAATTCTGTGTTCAAATGATTGTAGTTTTTCCTTTCTCCTTTGACTTTTGCGTTCCTTCTTTCCTCTGCTATTTTAAGAGCCTCATCAGACAACCACTTTGCTTTCTTACTCTTCTTTTCTTTTGGTATGGTTTTCTTTGCTGCTTCCTGCATGATGTCCCTCCTCTCTGTCCATAATTCTTCTGGCACTCTATCTATTGAGTCTAAGCCATTGAATCTGTTCATCACCTCCACCGCGTATTCTTTAGAGATGCTGTCTAGGTGATATCTTTCTGGTCTCCGTGTTTTCCTTATTTTCTTTAGTCTAAGCCTGAATTTTGCGATCAATAGGTTGTGATCTGAGCCACAGTCTGCTCCAGGTCTTGTTTTTGCTGACTGTATGGAGGTTCTCCATCTTTGGCTGCAGAGTATGTAGTCAATCTGGTTTCGGTGTTGGCCATCTGGTGATGTCCATGTGTAGAGTCGCCTCTTGTGTTGCTGGAAGAGAGTGTTTGCTATGACCAGTGCGTTCTCTTGGCAGAACTCTATCAATCTTTGCCCTGCTTCATTCTGTACTCCCAGACCAAATTTGCCTGTTATTCCCTCCACTTTTTGATTTCCTACTTTGGCATTCCAGTCTCCTAATATAATTTGGACATCATTTCTTGGTGTCTGTTCTATGAGGTGTTGTAAGTCCTCATAGAACTGGTCCATTGTGGCTTCATCTGCGCCAGTGGTTGGTGCGTATATTTGGATCACAATGACATTGAAAGGTTTTCCTTGAAATCTAACTGACATCATTCTGTCATTTTTGAGATTGTATCCCATTACTGCTTTTCTCACTCTTTTATTGACAATTATGGCTACTCCATTTCTTCTAAGGTTTTCTTGCCCACAGTAGTAGATATGATGGTTTCCAGAGCTGAATTCACCCATCCCTGTCCATTTGAGCTCACTGATGCCCAAGATGTCAATGCTTATTCTTTCCATCTCGTTTTTTACCACTTCCAGTTTACCTTGGTTCATTGATCTCACATTCCATGTCCCTATGCTCCTTACAACATTGCATTTCCCCTCCCCCCTTCCTGTCCCTCCCCTTCCTCCACTCTGTGGTGTTAAGCATCCTGTATCACCTAGCCTGCCCCTTTGTTTTGCCTTTTGTTTCGGTCCATAGGGTTCTCTTGGCAAGCTTTGTGGCGTGGTTGCCGGTGTCTACGCCATTTTTCTCTCCTCATACATTTTATCACAGTTTTAAAAGTTTAAAAACATTTAAGACAACATATTATCATGCATATTATCACACTTTAAAGCACAGTCTCTATGTCAGTTTCTATGTTTAGTCAGTATAAAGTCTCTATGTCATTTGCTATATTAGGTCTTCTACATTTACATATCTGCTACTTATCCTTTGCCGCTCGCCCCGGCTCTCCTCCTCCTCTTCACCCCCGGCTGGGGTGGCTGTCCGGCGGCGGCGGCGGCAGGCCCCTTTGCCGCTCGCCCCGGCTCTCCTCCTCCTTCTTCTCCCCCGGCTGGGAATGGGGTGGCTGTCCGGCGGCGGCAGCGGCAGGCCCCTTTGCCGCTCGCCCCGGCTCTCCTCCTCCTTCGTCTCCCCCGGCTGGGGATGGGGTGGCTGTCCGGTGGCGGCGGCTGCAGGCCCCTTTGCTGCTCACCCCGGCTCTCCTCCTCCTTCTTCTCCCCCGGCTGGGGATGGGGTGGCTGTCCGGCGGCGGCGGCGGCAGGCCCCTTTGCCGCTTGTCCCGGCTCTCCTCCTCCTTCTTCTCCCCCGGCTGGGGATGGGGTGGCTGTCCGGCGGCGGCGGCGGCAGGCCCCTTTGCCGCTCGCCCCGGCTCTCCTCCTCCTCTTCACCCCCGGCTGGGGCGGCTGTCCGGCGCCGGCGGCGGCAGGCCCCTTTGCCGCTCGCCCCGGCTCTCCTCCTCCTTCTTCTCCCCCGGCTGGGGATGGGGTGGCTGTCCGGCGGCGGCGGCAGGCCCCTTTGCCGCTCGCCCCGGCTCTCCTCCTCCTTCTTCTCCCCCGGCTGGGGATGGGGTGGCTGTCTGGCAGCGGCGGCGGCAGGCCCCTTTGCCGCTCGCCCCAGCTCTCCTCCTCCTTCTTCTCCCCCGGCTGGGGATGGGGTGGCTGTCCGGCGGCGGCGGCAGCAGGCCCCTTTGCCGCTCGCCCCGGCTCTCCTCCTCCTCTTCACCCCCGGCTGGGGTGGCTGTCCGGCGGCGGCGGCGGCAGGCCCCTTTGCCGCTCGCCCCGGCTCTCCTCCTCCTTCTTCTCCCCCGGCTGGGGATGGGGTGGCTGTCCGGCGGCGGCGGCGGCAGGCCCCTTTGCCGCTCGCCCCGGCTCTCCTGGAAAATAGACGGGGAAGAAGTAGAAGCAGTGACAGATTTTACTTTCTTAGGATCAAAGATCACTGCAGATGGGGATTGTAGCCATGAAATAAAAAGGCGACTGATTCTTGGGAGACAAGCAATGAGAAACCTGGGGAACATAGTGAAAAGCAGAGACATCACACTGAAAACAAAAATTAGAATAGTCAAAGCAATGGTTTTCCCAGTAGTAATGTATGGATGTGAGAGCTGGACAATTAGGAAGGCTGAACGCAGAAGAATAGATGCCTTTGAAATGTGGTGTTGGAGGAGGGTTTTGAGAGTGCCCTGGACAGCGAGGAGAACAAATAGGTCAATCTTAGAAGAAATTAACCCGGATTGCTCACTGGAAGGCCAAATAGTAAAGATGAAGCTAAAATACTTTGGACATCAAATGAGAAGGGAGGATTCACTTGAGAAGGCATTGATGTTGGGAAAGGTGGAAGGCAAAAGAAGAAGGGGGAGGCCAAGGATGAGATGGCTAGATGGCATTGTAGACACAATGGGCACAGAGCTGGGAGGGCTGAGGGGGATGGTGGAGGACAGAGGCGCCTGGAGAGCAATGGTCCATAGGGTCGCAAAGGGTCGGAACCAACTGTGCGACTGAACAACAAAACTATTGGCCTCTGGGTAACATAATCATTGAACCACGAGATAAAGCCATAGGTTGGAAAAGAAAGAGTCCATAAGAATGACTGATAGTGCTTGCTTTTCAGTATCTCCAGCACAACACAAAAAAGGCCACTTTGTGTACAAGATCAGATCCTAGTATTTAGCCCACATTTGGCAGTGATTTATCTGGAAAGTAAAGGTCTACTGTGGTTCAGTAATAATTGCACACTGTGTCCTCTCCCCTTACTTTCTCAACAGGATCTACCTTCTCCACTGAACAAATTGTTCGGTGATCAAAACCTAAGCTGTTGAAAAGTTAAGGGCTTGCAGCAGGTGGTAACATATGTGTCCACCCAGTTCCAGCCAAAACAAACCAATCTGTGGAAAAGGGTACAGGATCTTACTGTGACTCAGAGCTGAGGGGGCGAGGAAAGAACAGAAGGGGCTGTGGCTCAAGCACCATGCCTTCTGTGAAGGGAGATGATTGTTCAGATGTCTAAATCAAATGTAGAAATGCCTAGGAATACACATACATCTGTCAGTCATGAGACAAGTGAACTACTGAGTGTAATACATGGCATAGCTTGTCTACAGCGCATTAGGTATCAACATCACAGAAACATAATGTCACTCTGCACCTGGCTCGGGGAGTCCCTCTCTAGCCATTCAGCAACTCTGCCCAGTTTGCACTAAGTTGGTGAGTCCAGGAGAAACAAATGTGATGGTTGGGGTCCTGCTTGGCCCCAGTGCCTCTCAACACTCTAGTCAATCTCAACTGAGTATTGTTTACATAAAATTCAAAAGAAAAATATCCACAAGGTTGGGCACTTAAGACCTTTATACCAACTTGGAAAGATTGAACTGCCACTTCATCCTGAAAGAGATCAAAGCTCCCAGTACCTGGTCAAGGCACAGCCTGGTTTTAGTACCATAAAACCTCCTTAGTCAAAACTCCAGCAAGTAAGTGGAGAATTTTTGAAATATTTTATTAAATAGCAAAAAAAAAAGATAATAAGGCAGAAGCTCCAAAAACATTTTTAAAAAAGCATTTGGAACAAACAGTCAAAGCTAAATCAGTTAAGAAAAGCCCATCAGAAAATACAACAGCTAGCTCATCTACATAATACTCACATACTTGTATGGTATGAGCATGCACAAAGTATATCCTTCCTAGCATAGCATAACAGAACAACAGTATATGTCTGTGTTACTAAATAGCAAGTGGGGAAGAAAATCCTGTTACCTATGAAGAAACACAAATGAATATAACTTGAGGTGGAGGGCTACACAGCAACATCAGTTTGGTAGACTCTTATCAGAGAGTAATTGTCTCCCTTGCTTGAAAACCAGTCATATATGACTCTAGAGTGTGGTGCTCTTCTCTGTTTACAGCCAAAGAGCTAGCACGGTCTGTGTCTGCAGACATTTCCATGGTCATGTGGCAGACATGACTAGATGCTGGAGCATACGGAATGCTGTTACCTTTCCTTCCAAAGCAGTACCTATTTATCTACTTGCAATTTCTTGCTTTCAAACTGCTAGGTTGGCAGGAGCTGGGACAGATTACAGGAGCTCACACCATTGTACAGCACTTGGGTCTCAAACTGCTGACATGCCAAACTCCTGGTCGTCTGTTCAGCATCTTAACCACTAAGCCAACACAGTCCTAACAGAGAGTATAGTGTGCTAAATTGCAGACACACACACTTTTTTCAAGAGTGGGGCCCACTCACTTCCAAAATAACATTTGTAGCTTTTTTGTCATGTACATTTCTGACCAGGCTGCTCCAGATGGAGAATGAGCTGCCATTTTTCATAGCAAAGCCACAGAAGTGCTTGGCAGAAAGATGTTGTACTGGTGAAATGAACCCTAGCATAGAAACATTGCTATGCTTTTTGAAGGGTTGATTAGAAGAAGCAGAAGGCAGCAGCATTTTAATTCCTTTTCTTCAGTAACTTGGAAAGATGGGCTTTGATCCCATGAAAGCATAGAGATACCCAAAGAGTAGCCCTTTGGCAGTGGCAGATTTGTGGAACACACTCAGGCCCAATCGCATAAGTTATAGGACAGTGGTGGTGAACCTATGGTACATGTGCCAGACAGGGCATTCCCAGACTTCTCTGTTGGCATGTGCACCATCACCTCAGCACAGAGTTTGTCCCACCCCTCTGCCCAGCAGCTCAATGGGAGCTCTTCCTCCCTCCCCCCAACACAGAGTTTGCCCCACCTCTCTGAGCACTTGGTCTCTAAAAGGTTCTCCATCACTATTATAGAAAATCAGTTTAAAAGGACAAAAAAAAACCATGTGTAACAATATGCTACAATGGTGCAAATCCCTTCCTTTGCACTGCATCTAAGAAAATGCTATTTAGAATGGCTGTAGGTAACTCTAGTTCTTCTTCATAACTATGCAAGAGGTGTTTTGGGCATCATTAGGAGATGAAACTGTCAGTCCCTGTCTCAGCAGGTATCTGTGTAGCATAAGCATCTTCCTTATGAAGTATTGATAGTTTCAGTTTCCTTTACCTTCCTTTTAACTGAGCTGTGTGTATTTTATTTTAACACGTGTAATCTGATGGTTTCCAGATTTGACACAAGGGATTCACAAGGCTTCATCCTATAAGCAACCCTTATATTCTTAGCTATTGCCATTGGTGCCATGAAGATGCACAAGTATTTCAACATTTGGAAGAATAAACTGTGCCACCCTTGTTTATTCTGAGGAATAATTATGGTAGAGAACGCTTACAGGACATAATGCAATTTTAACATTCTCTTCTTTGCTGAGTCCTTCCATACTCATACACTGAAATTTGAAGGGGAAAAAACTTGGCATGTAACACCACTGAGTGAGAGAATTAAATCAGAAATATCTAAGGTGATATTTTGTTCAGGAGATGAACAAGGATGCCAGAAACCAAAATATAAAAAAACATGAAATAATATTTCAGAATAAAGATGAACGAATACATCTATGATTCATTAGATAGAGAAAGACATAGCTTGAATATACAGTATTTAAAAACTGCCAAAATATATTAACTGAAGTATGTATGGAAATGAATACATTTATGAGAGACAAGAAAAATAGCAAAAAAATAATAATAGAGACTTATTGAATGCACTTTAAAGATTTTTGTCTATAGTGTACTCAATTTTTAAAATGTGACAGATATTACCTGGATTTGGGCAATATATTTGACACAGCTATTGTAATTGGACAGTCATTAAGCAGCTCATATATTTAGAGCAGCTGCTCATCAATAGAATTCCTCCAATACCATAAACCTTCTCATGCCAAGAGAGAGAGAGAGAGAGAAAAACTCCAAACAATCATTGGCCAAAATCCTGTTGCTTAGAATAGGCCCATTGAATCAATGGAGTTTGGTGAGTCCACTCCTCTGTAAATTCCATTGATTCAAATGGATCTACTCTAATGGTGCTAAAGTAAAATGGACCAGGTTTGCAAACAATTCATCACAAATCTGTAAGGAAACCATATCTACTTGCAAAAAAAGAGGAGTTGCTATTGCTATTTAATATGAATGAATGTTTATTAATTGATTAGTTTTACGACCTTCTCAATAATATAGCAGAATAATTATAATCTGTGTGATACAATGGAGTGCAATGAAATACAATAAAAATACAATATGTACGTACCTGAGCTACTTTTAAAAGGAATGCAAACTGGAGACGGTGCCTTAATACAATTAATACATGCATATCCATAATCAGATAAGTGAATCTCCCTTGCAGGATACCCCAATTTGATTGATATATTGGATTCTTTTAGTCATTGACTTAAATATAAACCATTAGACAATGGTTTCTTAAAGTTCTGTCAGTTTCCTGTCTGTTTCCTTGACTTTGCCCTGAAGTCTGTGCTGTTACAGTACAATGTATCTCTATGGAAATGACGTTGTACAAGGCATCACACCAAATATTTGGACGTTGTATGAGGCATCATGGCTAGGATTTTGCATGCCTCATACAAAGTCCAAATCCGTATAAAGTCCAAACTTGTGGAACCAAGTTTGGACGTTGTATGAGGTATCACTGTATTTAAATCTAATATCAGTGTATAACTGGCAATCAAATAAAATACTGTATGAGAGATATTTTCAATATCTGGAGAACCACATATGCACGTTCTTTCATGATATGGTAAGTGGTGAAAACTCCCATATTTGTTCATGGAATCTAGTTATTTAATATGGAAACCTGTCATCAACCAGAGCCTTTACCATCATTTCCTTTCCCCATTTCAGACTTTTTGTTTTGTTGCACTCCTAGCAACCAAAATGTAACCTACTCATACCTGTCAAGTATCCCATTTTGGCCGGGATTTCCCATAATTCACCACTCCGTCATGCTCCTTCCTGCCATCATCCCGTATTTGAATGGCCAGGAAAGGGGTTACTGTGCATGCGCGCCGCTGCCTCTGATGGGCATGCATGTGCAGTAACCCTTTTTCTGGCCAAAGGGGTTTCTGCACATGCACGCAGGGGTTACTGCACATGCTCGTTGCTGCCTCTGATGTCAGAGGCAGCAGCACACATGTGTCAACACCTGCACCCAGAAACCTTCCCATATTTGGACACCGGCAACTTGACAGGTATGGACCTACTAAGAAAGGAAGAAAAAAGACTAAATTCCACATGTCTGCAATATGAATAAAATATTAAATGAAAATAATGTGCATGGTTGGAAAAATGACACTTAGCATCTCAACCATAAATAGATTCATTTTCAAGTAGATCTTCAAGCAGAAGGTGTTTCCATTTGAAGGAACTCTAGGTTGCAGACACCAAACATTGCAGGCGCACCCCCCAAAAGAAGGACTCAGACACTGGTAAAAGTGGATAACGGCATTGGGCCACATTTATTGATTCATGCCCTAGTCCGAATTATAAATTTCGATTGGTATTCAACCAATTATAATTCTTAAGGCAAGCAGGCCGCAGTAACACTGGTAAGGTTCCTCCCAAAATTGCCAACGGCAATTGGTTACAATGTATCCATTTGTATCAATTTGTTTGTTGACAACAAACAAATTGTTGACCGTAGTCAATAAACTAACTACTGACCCCACCCTCTGATGCGTATCCGTAAAATAACGGGGTGATGCATGCTGCCTAGCTCGTGCCATCACCCCATTGCCTGGTTCATCGTTGACCGGACAACGTTAACCAACTTGTGCCTATCTAGTGTTGGCCAGTCAATTGCGAACCTGCCGGATACCTGTGGGTTATAAATATTTACCTTACCAGTGCTACCCGCCCATGTGACCAAAGTCAACAGCAAATAAACCCCTGTATCAAACCATAGCAATAGTGTGGGATGGGCGAAAAAGCCAGAACCCAAGAGCCAATTGTAGGTTCCAGCCAAAAATTCCCACCCGGCCCCGAAGCGACCAAAATATCACACTGTTAACTAGAGAGGGGGTGGAGGGAAAAACTTCTCCTCTCCGTCGCTTTCGCAAAATGGCAGCTCGGCTGCCTCGTGGCCACCCCTTTTAAAGAGGGCTGGCCACGCCCCCCTAACTACCCGGATGTCCAAGTCCGGTGGGGGGGGGCCCGCAAAGAGCACGGTGGCCATTTTGGCGCTGCGCTTGCATTGCAGGCGCACCCCCCAAAAGAAGGACTCAGACACTGGTAAAAGTGGATAACGGCATTGGGCCACATTTATTGATTCATGCCCTAGTCCGAATTATAAATTTCGATTGGTATTCAACCAATTATAATTCTTAAGGCAAGCAGGCCGCAGTAACACTGGTAAGGTACCTCCCAAAATTGCCCACGGCAATTGGTTACAATGTATCCATTTGTATCAATTTGTTTGTTGACAACAAACAAATTGTTGACCGTAGTCAATAAACTAACTACTGACCCCACCCTCTGACGCGTATCCATAAAATAACGGGGTGATGCATGCTGCCTAGCTCGTGCCATCACCCCATTGCCTGGTTCGTCATTGACCGGACAACGTTAACCAACTTGTGCCTATCTAGTGTTGGCCAGTCAATTGCGAACCTGCCGGATACCTGTGGGTCATAAATATTTACCTTACCAGTGCTACCCGCCACACGGGGAGGCATCCATGATGACTCACCGCCCCCCCCAAGACCGTCAGCTCGGTCGCCAGGCCTGCTTGCATCACACCCAGAACGAGGTACATAACTCCAGCCGACAGGTGGACCCCTTCACCTGCCTATCATCCGGTCTCCAATGGCCGTGCACCCACCCCCGGAGTAAACCCCATAAGTCCGGGAGCCGGGGGTATCCGGCCGTACTGGAATCTAGGGCAGACCACTAGGTCTGATCTCCCGTAAGAGACCCCTATAAACCCAGAAGTAATTTGAGCCAGAGCAAACAAATTAAGGGGGCAATGAATTAACTACAATTCCCAAGGGCATACTCTATGTTTGGCAATCAGTGCCAAAATTGCTATGGACATCCAAGCCACCGTATCAATGGTTAACCCGGATGCCCGCGCGACAGCATCGAGGCGTAAATGTGATGCCAGAAGATGGGACCTCGGTCTATTCAGGCGCCAAGGGGACACCCAGTTCCCACCTGAGTGTCTGAATCGTGATGAGGAGACGCGCACACGTGTCCAAGCCCCGTTTAACCCCAGACCAAAAGTTGTCGAGGTAATGGGCTGGAGACCGAGGCCCCAACCTGTGAGCGAATGCCCACTAAATGAAAGTCCCACATTGGTCGGGTGCTGAACCTGAATTACGCGATCATAAAGGGGGTTGGCCTTATCTAATTAAAATTCCCCTCAAAACCTACAAAAACCCGATAGGCCTAAATCATGAAGTGCACTGGCAAAAAGCTGGAAGCCGAGTGCATAGTACACTGTGCCAAAACAGCACCAGAATTGCGTGAGCGCACCACCCATAGTAGCCAAGGTAACTACGAGTACCTGACTGGACAAGGTCATCAGGAAGGGCATCCCTGAACGGAGCACCCCCAGGGTAAGCCGAATGGAGGATTATATTACATTCACCCTTTTACTAGGTCGGTATGAGCCTCAAGGGGATACATTTGACTAAGGAAAGGTGGTTCAAAGAGGGGCCCCCCGTTACTCTCATAGCCCCCAACTTCCTAACCGTGGACAGTGGGGCCCCCTCTCCATCACCCAGGAAGGGAACCAGATTAGTAGCATCCTGGGGCCCCCAACACCCCCGAATGGATACAAAAGCCACATTGGAAAACCCTCCAGCAGGTCTCCCGCCCCATCCCTTCACGGATGAACTGAGTGACATCCCTCCAGGCTGACTGTACTTGGGGCGGGGGGGGGGGGGGGCTTATGACTAAGTTAGCTGCTTCAGACGGAGCTCTGATCGCCCCTGTGTACCCTCACCTCTGCCCCGTGGCCCACCAACCCACGGGCAGGCGGCGGCAGCAAGAGGGACGGCGCAAAAAGGGGGCACTAAGTCGGTAACGACCGTGGTGCTTAGTACAGACATCGTCAGCTGAGCGGGCCGAACACAGTAGGCGGGCTGGAACCCCCCGCCCGACCAGTTTGCATGGAGCCAGTGTCTAAACAGCCCGCTGCTCAGCACGCCCACCATGGTACCCATCCCCGGGCACTGGTTCCGTGGGAATGATGTACACGAGCATCCTTGCTGACAGGACTCATCCCAATTCCCCTCGGGATATAGAGCCACCCTCGTCCACCTTCCTCACCATGAGACAACTGTCATGGGCCCATCCGCTCGACATCAGGATGGCCCAAACAGGTCAAGCCCTGCGGCGTACCACAATACGTACAAGGTATGCCGACATCCTGTTGGCCCCAAGGTGCGCGGTGGCTAACGACTATGGGACATCTCGCTGTCTCAGCCGTCCTGTCCTTCTCTCTCCACCCAGTGGGCTCGCAGTTCAATAGGGAGAATATCCACATGTCCCCCTCCAGCCCTTGCCCTTCATGGCCTGCGGCCAATAATCAACCGGGGCCAGTAATAGCCGTCCATCGGCAAAGCCCTTGACGGCACGTTCTGTATAAAGGTGCCTACGCAGCAGGATCCAGACAGCCCCTGCGATGCTCAACACTGTTCCAGAGGCGGACACCCCAGTGCGTGGTGGCTTACTACGGCGGGACCACACAATGTCTCTGCCCTCCTGTCCGTACCTCCTATCCTTATTGGGGTCTCAGTTCATAGGGAGAATATATCCACGTACTCCCCCCCCACCAAATCTTTCCCCTCATGATCTGGGGCAGATAATCACTGGGGGGGGCATGAATAACAAGTCTTCGGCAATGCCATTGCCGGTACATGATGTACACCGGACATACACAGTGGGACCCGGACAGCCCTTGTGACACCATGTACCACCCCGGGGGCATGAACCCCCACCCCCAACGTCATGCCAGAATGCAACCAAAGGGCCCTGGGCTAGGATGGCGAGTGATGCCCCCCAGCCTCAAATCAGCGAGGCAAAGAGCACTGAGCCCCCACTGCTGGAAATGGACTGTGATGTGTGTGCATTCAACTTGAACCTAATACTCAACAGTTGCACCCACATGAGCCGCCCCCACTGGGGGTTCCGGCCCACGGTGGGCGTCGGAGGTCGCGACCGAAATCGAGCTCTGGGGCGACCTCCAACGCACTCAGCCACAGTTACAGACAAACAGGGAGCTGCGAGACAGCGGCGGGCACGGCCGATGCGTCACAAAAAGCTCGACCCAGCTGTCTTGTACCCTCAGACAGCTTTGGGGGTTGCATGGCAATTTTGCCCTTCCTCCACCACATGGCACTTCCTAGTGGGGTGGAGGCAGTGGGAGACCACCTAAAATGGCATGTGGGCCACATCTGGCCCACAAGCCACAGGTTGAGAGACACAGTAAATAGGTGAGAGACACAGTAAATAGTAAATAGGTGGGCCGGACGGCCCGCTAGGTATTGGGCCAGAGGCCCTAATTTGAGAGCCTGGGCCAGAATCGGGCCATGCCCAAAACTTTTACCAATAGGGTAAAACGTGCTGTAAGCCAGCACCAAGCCCTCCCCCCAATCGTTCCGTCCCATGGCCTGCAGCCGTGGGCCGAGGGCCGGACCCTCTGAAGGGCTGGCCTGGGGCTGAAAAAGGGAGCTCATTCTGTCCTGCAGTACGCAGGAAGCGAAACCACTGACCTTCCACTTCCCAGTCAGCGTTCCAGGCACTTAACACTCCGTGTCGTAGCCACTTGAGCCACCGCGATCCCCCTCCGAGCAAGAAAAGACCATGGGGAATCGAACTCCCGGCCTCTGACTTTGCAGTCAGAGTCCTAAACCACTGAGCTATCCAGGAATTCTGCCTGGTTACAGGCAAAAAGGAAACCAATAGGAGCGAAATCCAGCCCCTTGCAAAGAGGGAAGCCAAGGTAAAAGGAAGCCTGGCACAGAGGCTGACAGAGGGGGAAGCGACGGAGCAAATTCCTCCGCCCCGTCGCTTCTAAAGAATCAAGCCTCGAGCAGAGGCTAGTAAAAAAGGGGGGAGGGAGCGACGGAGAAAACTTCTCCTCTCCGTCGCTTTCGCAAAATGGCAGCTCGGCTGCCTCGTGGCCACCCCTTTTAAAGAGGGCTGGCCACGCCCCCCTAACTACCCGGATGTCCAAGTCCGGTGGGGGGGGGCCCGCAAAGAGCACGGCGGCCATTTTGGCGCCACGCTTGCATTCTTCATCTTTGATTACAAAATGTTAGTGTGAGACACCAATAGCTAAGATAAAAGAAACAAATAGCACAAAGCAGACAAAATCAATAAGCATTTCAGGAAGTGTTTTAGTTATGTAATATATTTTGGAGCTTTTTTTTTTATTCCATCAATTATTTGTGTCCTAGCTAATTAAAAAGCTACTGGCACATTAAGAGAGCAGAACATGTTTTTAGTACTATCTGGGGGAATGGTCCAAACAAAATTTAAGCATGCTTTATTTTTAATTATTGCATGGAAAGTAAAACTTTTCCATTGAGATGAAAAATGAATGCTGATCAGGTTTGGTTGGATTTTGCACAAAATAAACACAACTGTAATAATACAACATCCAGTGTTTCTAAAAATACTGCATAGATCAGGGGTTCTCAACATTTTAAACCTGAGGGCCGGGTCATGCTCCCTCAGACACATACCTGTCAACCTGCGGCTCCGGAAAAACGGGACCTGCGCACAAGCGATGTGTGCAGGTCGCTTTCCACGCATGCATGGAAAGGTTCTACCCCTTCCACACATGCGTGGAAAGCGCTACGCCGCTTGCGTAGTGGCTATGCAAGCAGCTTAGCACTTCCGCGCATGCACAGAAATCATTTCCCCCAGCTGCCAAATTATGGGGTTTTGGCAGCCGGGGGTGTGTGTGTGTGTTATGACATCAATTGACGTCGAATTACGGGGTTTTCCCGGCCAAATCGGGATGGTTGACAGGTATGCTCAGACAGCTTCAGGGGGCAGATGACCATTTTGCCCTGCCTGCCACACATGGCACTTCCAGGTATGGCAGAGGCAGTGGGGGGGCCACATGGCTGTAGGTTGGGAATCCCTGGCATAGATGCTGGAATCAGAATCAGAAGAAAAGGACAGTTTTGTAAAAATTGAAATAGTTTTTTGAAATAACCATCAAAGCTTGTATTTATGGTGGTGTGAGGTAAGAAGTATGCTGCAACTAAAAAAAAGTGAGGAAGAAACAATAATTACTGTGTTCAGACAGTAGAATTATAATGCAAGATCTCAGGATCTTCTAAGGAGAGCCTTGCTTATACCTGGAAATATGAGTACAAGCAGTCTGGTTTTGGCAGGGGTGTAAAGAGAAAGAAATACCTCATGCTTATCTCCTCCTGGCCCTCCCACTGGCCAGTCTTTGATGTACAGAGATAGCAGATGAACAGTTGACAGGCATTCTTCCAGGGGTATTAAATTCTTCATAGGCTGCAGTGCAGTTTTAGTGAATTAGAAGTACAAAGCTGAGCTTCTTTTGCCATACACTTGATCATTTGAGTACAGGCTGTGGCCTACATGTTGTTCAAAAACAAGTCCATTGCAAATGAGAAGCAAGGTGCTCTTTTCTGAAATGTTCATCATATAGTTCCTCTTTATATGCTACCATATTGGTGTTTTGTGGTTTTAAGGCACTTTTAAGTTTGTTATTCTGGGTATTGAATCTTGATTTTTTTGCCATGCACAGCAGTGGCAGCCAGTGACTTTAAGTTTAAAAAAGTCCTACAAAACCACTCAGGGGTCCTCTCAGCAGCTGGTAGGTGCTATCAAAGATGCTAAACCTTATCCACAAACTAGATTTAGCACTTTATAACCTACGTTGGATTCACAACACCTCTGAAACTGGGGTCACCTTGTAGCTAAGCTGTGGTTGCCATGGATGGCAAGTTTTCAGAGTTTGGAAAAGCTTCTTTTACCGCAGCTTCCACAGTTCCTCATTTGGCAGGGAGGGAATGGGACATTGTTAACTTTCCAAAGAAACTTTGAGTATTCATGTCATTTAAAGGCACATGGAGGGGAGCACTTTATCCTTGCTCTTCTGTCACTGCTTAGCTTATATCAAAGCAGGGTGTATGAAAAGAAGAGACACACTTTTAAAAAAATCATAACTAAAAAAAACCTTTGCCTAAACATCTCCAAATGTGATCCAGTTTCAAAGTCACAATTTTTTGTTTGGGGTGTCCCCATTTTTAGAATTGCCTTATAGAACCTTGTTTTATTCTGCTGCACAATGATATAGCTGCACTGCTGTGCAATGATAGTAATAATAATTAAAAAAAATTGCCTTGTCTTAAAGAGTTGGTGGTGAAACCACCCACAGTTGAATCAGGATGAAGCAAAAGTTTAAAAAATAAAACTGACGCAGCATATCAACAATGATTTATTACTCAATCTTTTAAAAATCACTCCCCCTGCCACTTTATCAAGGAGCTGAGGAAGTATACAATTTTCCAATACCCTGAAGTGACCCTCTTTTTAAGCTACTTCATAATTGCACAAAGTGAAGGGACCAGACCAAATAGGGACTTTTGAGTTCTGATATACCATTTCGATGAGAGGATTGTATGTGTAGTGTTCCAGAAATAATGAGCAGCAGCCAGCAATACGGGCCAAACACATAACTTTATTACAGGGTTAAGAACACAATTTTAACAGGTGCCAAAAGATACATTTTAGTGAGCTTTAACAGGGTTGGTTGAAGGAGAGTGGGGTGATCGAGGACCTGATCTTACTCGCGCTTCTCAGAGTAATATGGCGCGAACCCCAATCTCGTGTTACTTAAAAACTGAGTGGAACATAAAATGGTGGACAAATTTTATTCAATACACAACAGTATGAAAATGGCATATCTCACTTCTATTCAACTCCAAGCCACCCTATTTAGTTGGCACCAATCTGATCCGAAATATCTCATTTAGTTATGCCATGAGTTCTCTGTTCTCTTAATCTTGCCACCAAGGCCCTTTTAGATGATGGCAGTCATCCGAGACCTCTGTCCTGCTAACGAGGTAACTTACCACTGAGCTATTATTTCTAGTGCCAGATGGAACAACTGTCTGCTGCCTGGTCATTTTAACTGGAGAGGCCAAGGATTACACCTGGGACAATGGCTATAAATCCTCTCTTCTCTCACCATTGCATTGGAAATATGAGGAACTGCAACATTCTTCTCCTCACTAGCACAGACATCAAGACATTTCTGGATATTCTTGATAGAGTGCTCATGCTGAGAACAAATTTGGCCACAAACTTACTACTTTTTGCACATACTGTACCTTTCTATTTTTTCTGTGTGCTAAATTTTAGGATTTGCTCAGTTGCGTAAATTGTGTGGATTACGCAAAACTAGGGTGATTGCGGCTTTGTTAAAGATTCTGAAGCACTGGGTTTGTTGCTTGCATTATAAAGGTAAAGGTTTCCCTTGCTCGAAAGCCAGTCGTATCTGACTCTAGGGTTCAGTGCTCATCTCTGTTTCAAAGCTGAAGAGCCAGCATTGTCAGCTTCTGAAGACATTTCCGTGGTCATGTGGCAGCTGTTACCTTCCCACCAAAGTGGTCCCTATTTATCTACTTGCAATTTCTTGCTTTCGAACTGCTAGGTTGGCAGGAGCTGGGACAAAGATGGGAGCTCATTCCATCCTGCAGTACTCGGGAATCAAACTCCTGACCTTCCGCCTCGCAGCCAGTGTCTTAGCCACTTGAGCCACTGCAGTCCCTTTGCTTGCGCGCGCGCGCACGCGCGCGCACACACACACACACACACACACACACACACACACACACACACATTTATATATATATATATATATATATATATATATATATATATATATATATATATATATATATATATATATATATATATATATATATATATATATATATATATATATATATATATATATATATATATATATGTAGAATTGCAGCTTGAGATTGATTAAAAAAAAGTCAAGGAATATCTTATTACCTTGAATGAATTCAAATTCCTAGGACCATATGAACTTCATCCAAGAATATTCAAGGACTGGCTAAAGAGATCTCAGAATCAATCTATCATTTTCTTGAGGTCATTGAATTGAATTGAATTGAAATTTTAATTTATATACCGCTTACTCACCCAATGAGCAACTCAAAGCGGTTCACAAAACAAGCAGTACAGCATATAAGTTCAATATAATCAATACAAAAACAAACACAGGTGATGCAATAGCACCAATCATAATTATACAATAATCATTATAACAATTACAACAATTAAACATATCAGATATCATAAAAAACAATTACATCAAACGAATAGGCAATACAACATCATCAATCCTCATAAACACATACAGGTCATGGAGGACAGGTTAAGTGCCAGGTGATTGGAGGAGGGCTAATGCTGTCCCTATTTTCAAAAAGGGCAAAAAAAGAAGAACTGGGGAATTACAGACCAGTCTGCCTGATATCAATCACAGAGAAAATTCTGGAGCAAATTATAAAGCAGTCACTCTGCAAACAACTAGAAAACAATGCATTAATAATGAGACGCCAACATGGATTTGTCAAAAACAAATCCTGCCATACTAATCTGATTTCATTTTTCAATCACATAACTTCCTTGGTGGACAGTGGGAATGCTGTTGATGTAATATATCTTGACTTCAGCAAAGCCTTTGACAAAGTGCCTAATGATATTCTGATTAGCAAGCTAACTGGGTGTGGTCTGGATAGCACAAGAGTCAGGTAGATATACAGTTGGTTACAGAATTGTACTCAGAGAGTTCTTATTAATGACTCCTACTCAAGCTGGGAGGGGGTAACAAGTGAAGTAACACAAGGCTCAGCTCTGTGCCCTTTAACATTTTTATAAATGACTTGGATGAGGGAGTGGAGGGAATTCTCATCAAATTTGCAGATGACACAAAACTGGGTGGAATAGCTAATACCATGGAAGACAGGAACAGAATTCAAAAAAGATCTTGATAGGCTAGAACACTGGGCTGAAACCAACAGAAAGAAATTTGACAGAGATAAGTGCAAAGTTTTACCTAGGGAACAAAAACCAGATGCACAATTACAAGATAGGAGATACTTGGCTTAGTAATACTACAACTGAGAAGGATCTTGGAATTGTTGTAGATCACAGGCTAAATATGAGTCAATAGTGTGATGTGGCTGCAAAAAAGGCCAACACTGTTTTAGGTTGCATTAACAGAAGTATAGTCTCCAAAACCCATGATGTACTAGTCCCACTCCATCAGCACTAGTTAGACATCTAGAGTACTGTGTCCAATTCTGGGCACTGCACTTTAAGAAAGATGCAAATAAATTAGAGCAGGTACAGAGAGTGGGCAACAAGGATGATCAGAGGACTGGAAACCAACCCATATGCGGAAAGACTGAAGGAACTGGGCATGTTTAGCCTTGAGAAAAGGAGACTGAGAGGGAACATGATAACATTCTTCAAATACCTGAAAGATAATCATAAAGAGGAAGGGAATGATCTGTTCTCCATCATCCCAGAGAGCAGGACTCATAATAATGGGCTCAAACTACAGGAAGCCAGATATAGGCTGGATATTAGGAAAAACTTCTTAATGGTTTGAGTAGTACAGTGGAACTAACTGCCTCCAGAGGTGATGAGCACTCCAACACTGGCAGAGAGAATTGGGCATCCATCTGTCATATCTGCTTTGATTCAGACTCCTGCATTGAGCAGGGGGTTGGACTCCATGGTCTAAAAGGCTCCTTCCAATTCAGTTATTCTATGATTAGAAAAGAAGATAAAATTCATTCTTGATGGATCTACTGAAAACCATTCTGTTTTCCCATATTCTGTCCTAATGGTAGCTTCTTCAATAATATGGGCTACACTTCAGGACAAGTTCAGACACACCCACCCATTTCTTTCAGAAGAACCTATAGATTCTCATGGTCCACACAGCGAAAGTCTTCATTGTAGTCTAATGAATTGCAAAACTTCAAAGGGTTAAGAAATACTGTACAGGGCAAGAATTGTATAGAATTAGAAAATATAGGATGTGAAAGTTTCTGTACTACACTAAACCATGAGTATGTAAGTCCTTTCCAAGAGGCTACATTGGCTTCATTCCTATTGGATTATCAGATGGGCAGTAAAAACATTTTTAATTTACTTGCCTTTTAATTATCCATAATTATGAGCTTAATAGTTCAATTCTTTTCCTCTATGCTCATTGGCTGTAAATGTCTGGTCCTAATTATCCTTAGCACTTAACTGTTTTAGTGTTTATTGACTTTTTATTGTTATTGTAAACTGCCTTGGGGGACTTGTTTGGGCCAAAAAGTATCCGAAGATGGGAAACAGCAGTCTACACAGATATCTGCAAGTAACATTTTATATTAAAAACTCCTGGATCTCAAAGCAGCATCTGGCTTTACAGAGTAGACCCTGAAACATCCAGACTCTCCCCCTGGCCTCTCCCAAAACTAGAAGAATCTCCTGCTTCCATCCTCCCACCAAACATGTTAGTACTGCAGTTTTGGGGCTCACTTCTGAAAGAGGCAACACACAATGAGAACAAGATCTACAAACTTGACAGAAAACAGGAACATCAAAATCTCTCCTATTTTATTTTATTCTTTCTTCAAATCCCAACTCCATCCCCAGCTGTCTTTGTTCTGGATTGGGTGGGATTTCTTTCTGCACTACATTCAGGCACATTTTCCACATACATTTTCCCCAATAATAATTGGAGACTTCCGCACACAGCCACATTCATAACACCATACATCAGACCTCATGAAAGGTTGGTCAGCCACTACCGAAATACCCCCAGAGCTTTCCCTTTCCCTACCTCCAAAACTCTTAGTGGCAACCCTTATTTCATGGACACATGGAGATAGAAAGAGAGAGAGAGTGAGAGAGAATGAGCCAAGGATGTCAAACTGGAAGTTTAAAAGGAAAGGTGCTTCATAGATAATTGATAAACATTTGTTTGTTTAAACACAAAGAATCAGGTAGAGAGTCAGGCCTGTTTTTCAGCCCAGCTCCCTACAGCTCCCTACAGACAATGCATTGGAAAAACAGAGCTCTGGAGCTTAACGTTCTGCTCCTTTCTGCTTGACATTCATGGTAATCACAAAGCATGTCCACCCTTAAGGTCATCTTCGGAGATATATTATGTAACTATCTCAGAACATCAAATTTTCACAAAAATTAAATTGCAGCTACTGTTACAAGAGATTTTTTTGCCTTTTCTCATTGAGCTAAAGGTATGACCAGAAGCTAAATTTAATTTACCAGCAGTGTCATTTAAGAAACTGGCAGCAGCATGAGAAATTGCATTTGATTGCTCTGTGTTTATATTAGTGAAACATTACTAACCTGTCCCATTGTTTCTCCTCCCGGAACTCATCTTTCTCCCCTGGCAACTATGACTGCTAGAACATGTTGAGTGCCCAGGGAGTTTATGTACAATTATAGTCATCTCCTTAAGAACTGAACATTCTGGAACAGAAAAAAACAGTCCATTGTTTCTGGCTTTGTTGAGCTCACTTGCTGAAGTGATGAAATCAGAGGCAAATCTCCACTCAGCAAGGTCATTGCTGAGGTTTTCTAAACCCTGGCCTGACATTTTAGTATTATTCACTATGACCATCATCGTATTTTTCAGCCACTTTGAACTCCTGGAAGAATTGGTCTGGCATTAGAATCATAGGATAATAAATTTTAACAAGCATCTCCTGTAGGATGCTGTATCAGAAAAGGAAGGACACTTGCTCAAGAAGTATTTATGAACTTCTTGAATGTCGTACTAGAAAGCAGGATGCTAAACAGAACTGAGTTTTGATCTGATCTATAAGAGCTTTTCCTAATGCCAAAATTGTTGCTCAAAGTTGCACCCGTCTGTTTCTTCTTGTTCAGCAATGTATGGGGGCTATTGAGGGATCAGTTGTTCCTGAATACCACTCGTATGCTACTTGCTTTCCTTCATATTTGGAAAACAATGCTCAAGAGCATATAAGGGCTATATGCATATAGAAGACCTGGCTATCAGTAAATAGGTGACTGAAAGGACATTATTTTTCTATATGAGATTTATTAATTCCTAAGCATGTTTACTCAGAAGGACCACTTGCAATGTAGGTCACCCAAGAGAATATGATTGGATAGCTCAATCTTTACTTTCCCAGAGGCAGTTAAAGCTGATCAGGCTTGCCTTTAGTAACTAATGTATAATACCACATGACATGACATGTGTGTAATGTGGTCGATGTTTAACTGATATTTTAACTTTCATAAAATACATTGATGATGCCTAACTAAAGAGTATAAAATATTTTAGTGAACTGAACCTTAATGGATGAGTTCCATGATCCATGCTTGAAAATGCATGTCTCAAAACTGCATAAAAACAATGGAACTAGAGAACCTGTCATTTATGCCCAGGTCATTTATGTCCAGGATGTTCTACTGATTGTAGTATGTCGTTGTTGCTGGCTGCTACTCATATCCAAGTATACATTTTCCCATGGAAATCATTTTCACAGAAAAATGCCACTGGCATAAATTTGCCTAAGGTGGATCTCAGCTTGCCATGAAGTGATCCACACACAGTGATCACGGAGCCATCTCCTGCAGTACGCGTGAAATGAGACATGCAGGATTTAACACTGGGACTGCAATGGACTGATGCAGCCTTGAGGATAATTATCAAGGTGCGACTTCACAGCCAGTCCATCTGGCATGGCCTCTTCCGCCTCCATGACCATTGGGAATCAGAGTTTCTCCTCCGCTCATTATGATGGTTTCCAGTGGCATTTCCTCCACTGAAGGGGCCATCATCCCATCTAAAGGGTTCATACTCCCATAGCCTTTGGCCCCTTTAGTAGTACATATCGTGTCAAATATGCAGAACAATAAGGATTTGAAAGGTTATCTAGAAAACTAAACCTTAAACGAACTGCATACTATTTTGTTCAATTGAGGTTCATTTGGACTCAGTTTAAAGGTATTCTCCATCTCTCTCTTCCCCCACCCCACCCCCATCCTGTCATTTAACACAGACAATTGTCTGCAGAACATCATAGGCAGAGCATTGTTTAGCTGAAAAGTGCTTTCATTTCCTCTTTACTGAGTCTATTTTTAGTAGGCTGAGAAGAAAAGGCACTTAATGTTTTGTTCCTTCTATGTGCAGAGAAATGATGCTCCTAGGTTGCACAGAGACAAATTTCTTTTCATTAATTTGGATGCATGGACAGCTATGAACCAAGTTTGAACAAAAGGGTTTCCAAACCTGAGAATGCATTTGGTCTTCAATGAAAGTCAAGCCCAACCTTCTACAAAGAAAGTTAAAATAACAGAGAAAATAAAGCAAAACAACAGCCTCTTTCTTAGATACCCCAGGAAATCTTGTCCCATGTAATCTGTCTCCTTAGAATGGCTCAGCTTTAAAGACAATTTCCTTTGCCTGTATTTGGGCACAGAGTCCGAAAGCTTCAATCTAAGCCATGCAAAAAATGTGTTTGCTTTTAAGGCTTTCAATGACTTGCTCATAAACGATGGATTTGGTGATTCATAATTTCCATCCTGGTTGTTTGCATTTCAATTTACACACAGGCAGATGAACTGTCATGTTCAGGATCATCAGTCTGAGCTGATGCTAAAGTCTGCTACTTGGGAAGAAGAATTTGCATGTATGTAAACAACCTCCGGAAATGGAATTTGTTAAGAAATCACTCCCCTCACTTGCATACAGTGTACACAAGCTACCAGTTGAGCTTAGTTTGATTTTTAAAGACCTTTTTGGAGGTGGGTGATCAGATGTCTAAGAACCCCCAAGCCAGCATGCTCAGTGGTTGTACTGTTTGAGGGCTTGTTAAAGGATTCACCTATGCAGCAACTTTTCAAAGCTCTACTTTATACTTTCTATTTCTTCTACTTATTTGCCTATTCTTTTTTATTTTATTTGGCTCACCTGAGTCAGCCTGTTGAGCACCATGGCCTCCCTCCCTTGGTAGGTGGGGCAGAAAGTCTTCCCTGTGCTTGATTCTTTAAGGCAAGGGTTTGCAACCTATGGCCCATGGGCTGAATTTGACTCATGGCACCAAATAATCTGACTCCCAAACCTTGCTCCAGCTGCAGCTGCCACCACAGCAACCGCTGCCACTGCTGCCACTTGAATCAGCCGCAGACTCATTTATGGCTATCGTAAACACATTTACTAAAGCCGTAAAATAGTCCATGGCTGTTGTAAAAGCATTTACTAGCTACGGTACAAATTAGTCCACGGCTACACCACCATAGGCTCCCTCCCTGGCCCGGGAGGTGGAAGCTCAGCTGAGGTGCATTTTTCCCCTCGGCAGGACCTTCAAAAGCCACTGTCGTTGAAGCCGTCACACCACCCTTGGCTCCCTCCCTGGCCCGGGAGGTGGGAGCTCAGCTGAGGTGTGTTTTCCCCTCAGTGGGACCCTCAAAAGCCGCCATCGTTTGAACCACTGGACTTGTTGTGGGCTGATGACTATCTTCTTCTCACCACAGTCAGTTTTTTTCTGGCTCTGTCATGGACGTTTGAGTCGGGGGGTTCTGTTCTGGACGTTGGGTGGTGAGGTTTGTGTGTTTATCTGTGATAATTTTGTATTTTTCTCTTTATTGTAACTATATTTTTGTATTGTATTATATTATAATGTGAATTGTATTATTTATTCATGTTGTAGGCCGCTTTGAGTCACACTGTGTGTTGAGTGAAGTGGGATAGAAATCTAAGTATAAATAAAATAAATAAATAAATATAAATTTACAACAGCCGTGGACACATTTTACAGCAGCATTTACATCGGGGGGGACCACCAGTCTGGCCCACTCAGCTGTCTGAGAGGGCATGGTCTGGCCCATGGCTTAAAAAGTTGAGAACCCCTGCTTTAATAGAACCCCCACCCCACACAAAGACAGCTTTTTCTCATGCCAGATGAAATATATGGACAGATAAGAGGCTACTGCTGTGGAATTGGAGGAGGGGAAGGGAATGAGACCACTATATATGTGTGTGTGTGTTTGCATGGAATCATGCACACTCCTGCAGCCTTGCTCACAAATTCTTTTAATCCAAAGTGTGGGCAAACATGTCAACCTGCTTAATTTGCTCCATAAGAACAATCTCATTGTAGTCATTGGTGGACTCCAAGTTCTAGTATCTTTGGCCATTGGATATACTAGCAGATAGGTAAAGGTTTTCCTTGCTCGAAAGCCAGTTGTATCCGACTCTAGGGTGCAGTGCTCATCTCTGTTTCAAAGCCGAAGAGCCAGCGGTGTCTGCTGCTGCAGACGTTTCCATGGTCATATGGCAGCCATGACTAGACACCAAAGCGCACGGAATGCTGTTACCTTCCCACCAAAGTGGTCCCTATTTATCTACTTGCAATTTCTTGCTTTCAAACTGCTAGGTTGGCAGGAGCTGGGACAAAAACGGGAGCTCCTTCTGTCCTGCAGTACTCGGGAATCGAACTGCTGACCTTCCACCTCCCAGTCATCGTCTTAGGCACTTGAGCCACTGCAGACTTCTAAAATCTGGAAACTATTGTTTTTAGCAGACAATTCTGAAACCTGCAGTGATGATATTTTGCTTATTTCAATTGTTTGGTGTTTATGAATTTACTGCCTTCAAATATGCAGGATCATAGCCAACTGTATCTTTTGTAGAGGGTGCGAATCTCATTTGGCTCTTATTTTTATTTATCCACAGAGGCTGCAAACCTATGCATATATATACCTACCAGCAAGTATTCTTTCAGTAAAGGAGAATTACTTCTGAGTAGATCAGTTCAGGACTAACTGCTAATGAGTCTCATCCTTTTGCCAGAACATTGCCTGGACCAGGTGGTTTCCAACATCAATTTCCTCTATGTTTTTAAGTATATTATCTGTAACAAAAAAATAATCTATTCTAGAATAAGAATTGTGGACTTGCGAAAAATATGTATAACTTCTTTCTGAACCTTTAATTTCTCTCCACACATCTTTTAGACCTAAAATTTTAATCCAATTATCTAATATTTTCATCTTTGATCTCAGTCTATCTCTCGATACATTAGTACAGTCCAAATTAGATCTAATTAAGTTAAAATCACCTGCTACTATCATTTTTCCAGTCTTCTCTTTTTTTAAAATATGATATACCTTGTCTAAAAATTTATCTTGTTGGTCATTTGGGGCATAGATATTCATAAGGGTTATTTCTTCATCATCAATCATACCTTTTACAATCAAAAATCTACCTTCTGGATCAGAAATTCTTTTTGTTATGGTAAAACCCATTCTAGTCGAAATTAATATTGCGACCCCTCTTGCTTTCGAAGTACCATAAGCTTTTTCATAAATTTGTGTCCAACCTAAAAATAATTTATTCATGCTTTCCAATTTTTGATGTGTTTCTTGCAGAAAAATTATATCTGGTCGGTCTTTTCTGAGAGCTGATTCTAATCTTTTGCGTTTAACTTGGGAGCCAGTACCTTTCACATTCCACATCAATATTTTAATAAACTTCATGGAAAATGTTCTACAAAAACACCCTCTATTTTCTCATGACCTTCATGGACTGTGCATTTAACTAAACATTCTATACCAATTAAACCCGACATTCAAAAACAATAAACTACAATAAAAATATAAAAAGAAAAAAGAAGGAAGGAAAAAAAAGAAAAATTAAAAATTAAAAATCTAGTCTTCTACACCCCTTTACTTTCCTTCCAAAAAGTCACCTCCACAAAAAATAAGTTTTCGCAAAGAGAGGGGGGGGGGACATGGGGATGTACCTAAAGTACCAGCTACATACTCAAGCGCCTCTATTAATTTCAACTGAATATCTATATCAATAATTAATTATAAACATTAATCCCTCATCCGACTCCGTCACTTCAACCACACTCAATTCCCCCAGACCTTTTCCTCCTGCCGCACCACCCAATTCTTCCTCGATCTGCATCTTCTCAATAGCCCCTGTTTCCATTAATGCTTGCCTCAGAGATGACCATTCCTGTGTACCACCTCTAATTAAACCAATCATTCGAAAATACTCCAAAGGGTCCATTCCCGAATCAATTGTATGCATTTTTTTTTGCATAGAAAAATCTCACTTGTAATGGGAACCTCCAATAATAATTAATCCCTTGATCTCGAAGAATTTTTGTTGCAGGTTTCATTTTATACCTCCAATTTCGTAACTCAACAGAAATATCATTGTAAACCTCCACATCATCACCATCAATTTTTAAGACATCTGTTCCCTTTTGTTTTACATGTGCCATCACCTTCAATTTATCACTAGCATTTGCAAACTTAACTAAAACATTCCGAACTTTGCCCAATTTCTTTGAACCCAATCGAAATATATTAATTATATCCTCGGCCACAAAAATTTTACCCATGCTAAGATTATTCAACCAATCCAAAACTCGAATTTTCAACTGATACGGTTTTTTCTCTGACAATTTTCTAATAACCAAATTCTGTTTTCTCATGGCCTCTTTCATCATGTCCACCCTCCTTTCCTGCACATCCATCTTTACGTTATAATCATATTGTTTTTTCTGGATTTTTTTCACCTCCATTTTAATCATTTTTACATTTTCTTGGGTGGATACAATGGCTTTTCCCATGTTATCAAATTGGCATCAGCTTTCTGGACAAATTCATTAAACATAGTTACAAGATTTTTATGAGACTCAGCCCTTATCTCCTCACTTCTTTGCATATGTGCTTCCATCCTCTCCAATCTATTACCGAATTTTCCAAATTCAGTCATCAGCACAACTTCATCAAATTGTAATGGAGAGCTACCTGCCCTTTCTCTATTTTCTCTCTTTTCCTTTTCTTTTTTCCCTTCTGTTTTTTTTTTTTTTTTGGTTTCACCACAGGGTCATCATCTCCCACCTTTTCCCCATCATCTTTCTTGACTTGATCATCCATTTTTCCCCATAATACCTTTCCCACAAATTCACACTATAAACAATATATTATTTATGCTCACAACAGGAAAGAGAAAGGAAACAGTCCTTCATAAATCACAATCCTCGAAGTACCAGTCCTTCCTTCTCTTCTTTCTTCTCCTCTTAACTTCCACTCTACGTCACCCTTCCTCCTTCTTATTTTATAATCCAACAAATGTAGAAGAGAGAGAGAGAGTAATTCCAGGATCAGACAAGGGAAGAGGCAGATTCGAGGTGATACAATTGCTTCTCCGCAATAAAACAAACTTGCGCAGGGGGTAAAAAAGTGACGGTGTTCCAAAAAACAATAATCCAACACAGGCAAAAAGAGGTAATAATCAAATCAGCAAGCAAATAAAAGTTTAAACCATTCGGAACCAAAATTTAAAATTAAAAAAAGAAGAAAACCACGTAGTAAAAAAACCAATATAATCCAAACCGCGGCGGCTGTATCTGACGAGAATCTCCCACACTTCTTCCTCTTTTCAAGCACAGACTTCCAAAAAAAAAAAAACCACCAGAATTCACGTTACCTTCTTTTTCTTCCTTCCTCCTTATCGAGCACTTTCTCCACAAAATTTTCTCTCTTTCGGCTTTTCCCAACTCCCGATCTTATCCAGCCATTACCTCATGGAGACTCTTAAGTTTCAATTCCGTTTTGCCTCACCGCAATTACTCTTTTCTCCTTCACCGCCAGCTCTTTCAACACAGCTCACAACTTCCGATCTCCTTTCCAGACTTGCTTATCCCATCACACATCCAACAGACTCATTCTCGTCCTCCACCACAAGAATATTTAATAATCCTCTTTTTTTTCCCTCTTTTTCGGAGCCTTGACTTTAAAAGTGAAACCGAGTCCTGTCCGTCCCCAAGCGGCTCGCTTAGGACGGCTTGCGCCGCGCTGCACTTACCGCTCATTCCAAAAGTTGAGACGATGTATCCAAGGCTCCAAAATAACACTTTTCTGAAGGTTTAGATCCCACTTTTAATGAAAAATCACATTTAATACCACATTCCAGGCGCGAGCTGATCAAGATACGTGCTACTCAGGCAGCATCCAAACCATGCCCCCGACACCAGAATGTTGTTACCTTTCCCACCAAAGTGGTCTCTATTTACTTGTAATTTCTTTCTTTTGAACTACTAGGTTGCCAGGAGCTGGGACAGAGATGGGAGCTCAAACCATCATGTCGGCCTTCTAGCTAACAAGGCGAGCTTCTTAACCACTGAGCTGCAATGGCACAAGTGGCTAAGGTGCTGACTGGAAGGTGGCAGATCAGCAGCTTGATACCCGAGTACTGCAGGATGGAGTGAGCTTCTGCCTCTGTCCCAGCTCCTGCAAACCTAGCAGTTCAAAAGCAAGAAAATTTAGGGAAACAAATAAGGTATCTGGATTAATCCAAGCCCCTTCCCCCATCTTCCTGTTTGTTTAAGCTTGAGTCCCATCAACCTAGTGGGGCCTCCATCCCACCACACAGAAGTGACTCATTTTCTTCTGCCTCTTTCCTCCCATCTAGAGCCTTATTTTTTCACCCTCAGACGTCTCTTTCCCTAGGGTCTACCTTATGTTTATCAGACCACCACCTCATGATGTCATTATTTGTACTTTCACTGTTATTTTTGTAGTTCTGAAGACATGTTACCTGTATTATATTGAAATTGGTCTGTTTGAGTGATGATTAATCTATACAAAATGCATTCAAACCATGTCTCCCATTCCACTTTATATAATTGCAAGTAGATAAATAGGGAACACTTTGGTAAACAGCATTCCATCATGCCTGCCACATGGCCATGGAAACGTCTGCAGAAGCAGACAGCACTGGCACTTCGGCTTTGAAACAAAGATGAGCACTGCACCCTAGAGTCAGATATGACTGGCTTTCAAGCAAGGTAAAGGTATCCCTTGCTTGAAAGCCAGTCATATCCGACTCTAGGGTTCAGTGGTCATCTCTGTTTAACCTGGTCCGGACCCCGGTCCCTCACCCACAACACACACACAAACACACACACCATCGCTCTCCACACCCACACCCACTCACAAAGGCGAGTCTCTCTCTCTCACACACACACACACACACACAGAGCAAAGACAGAGAGAGAGAGAGAGCAAGAGAGAGCAAGGAACAAAAAGACAGAGAAACTTACTTACACACACACACAGGAAAGTAAACAAAACAAAAAGACATAGACTTGCCCCGAAGGGGCAAGCGCCGGGGCATCCATGCTGGCCCTCCCTGGCCCAGGGCCAGCCACGTTGGGCAGCTCTTTTCTTCTTCCTTTTCCCTCTCCACCCTCCCCTCGCACGGGCCCAGTTGGAGGAGTCAAAGGAAGTTGGAATGGAAGCAGAGAGATGTAGGCCCCACCCCAAACCACCTTCTCTCTCCCCTTCCACAAGCGAAAAGCCACAGCAGCCTCTGGTGGCAGGAAAATACCTGCAGCTTTGGGATTTTTTTTTAAAAAAACGTGATATTATGGGAAAATTAATAAAACAGGAGGGGGCGGGAAGAGGGGTAAAAATACGGGGTTTCCCGGCAAATAAGGGATACTTGACAGGTCTGACCCTTCCTTGTGAGGAAATTCCATAAGAGCTGGTCTACTTCTGAGAAAACTCTGTAACTTGTGCTTGTCCTACTGGATCTTAGGTGGGATAGAGAGAGAGAAGTGGGAAAGAATCTTGGTTTGGCTTTGTTTCAATAACAAGAGCTCATATCTTGGACAGGAAAATATAGGATTTTAAAAAATCAAATATTGAAGAAATGGAAAATAACTCCAACTAGTCTAGAGGCTCTCTTTGCTTAACTCCTAAATAATTAGTTTAGGTTCCTTGTATATTCCACTGTTTTAGTGCTAAAGCCACTTCTTTTTTCTTAAGCTAGTTTGCCAGCTAAGTGGTGCTTGCACCAAAAGAGTGGGGTATAAATGTGAATACATAAATTACATGGATACCATATTATCTGATTAGGTGGATTTTATGTGGCTTGTGAGATAATTTACACAGATTCCTAGTGTGCATATTTCCACAATGAGCCTAGAAGTGTTTCTGAGGTCTTGTAACACCTGCCTACTGTCATATCACAATGCCCACTCTCTGTGACATCAGAATGACCTATGTCTTGGTCTCAAGATTTGGCTCTGAAATCTCAAGGGCCAGCAGCCCTAGTAAAGGAGTGAATGCCCCTCAAGATTTAGGGCTGCAATTCCTCTCATCGGCATTGGCTTGGGTTAATTGTAGTTGTGGCTAAGTATGTAGCCCATATTGGGTTGAGGAGTTGAAAGACCCATGCTGGCATCTTTAATTGGGCACTGTGAAGAGATGGATCCCAGGTGTAGCATGGAGGATCCTCTCTGGCTCTTGGTAGTGCCTCTCCTGGGCACCTGATATTATGTCAGGCTGCCATTGCATTCCAGCTGGGGAAAGCTCAAGCTGGCTGAGCACACCACCCTTTTCTTTTCGGTAGCTGACCCAAGTAGCTGCTGCTCTCCATCTGGAACCTGACATCTGAGAACCAGGGTACTCAACTAAGCACTTCAGAATATTCCAATAAACATATTGGCACCAAATATGGGTAGGAAAAACTTCATTAACAAAATCAAACCAAACAGGATGGAGAAATAAGGATTGACCAGGTGACATCCCCCTCCAAAAAAAGAACAGGACCTTCACACACACACTGACTCAGGGGTGGAAAGTAAAATTGCCAAAATGAAAAGATGGAACAAATCTTTTGGGCCACTAGAAACCTGCCCCTCTTGAAAAGAGCAAAAAAGCGGAATCTAAAACCACCTTGCAGCAGTTTAGCCAGACTAGTGTGTCATTCTTTCCTTTAGGCTATTTTGCCCACTCTTCTCTGTGCTCCATGGTGCAAACCACACACATACACACACGCATGCATGCACGCACGCCTAACCACCTTCCATGCTGTTCCCAGGTCATGGCGATGCCCCTCATCCCATCTCTTGATGATGCCCCAGCCAAAGGAGAATTCAGGGAGCAAGGCCATGGGGGTAATTTCCCCCTGGATATGGCCCACTCTATGAATAGCTCACTCCTGCTCAGGAGTCCACGATTACTCTGTCCCTAGCTGTCATTAACATCAAGCCTGGTTTCTTGGGATGGATGGGAGATAAAGAGGCCCCTTGCCAGGGTTCCCAGCCAGCTACAATTTGAACCCCTCAAGGCTGCCTGGCCACATTTTTGAACAACTTCTATATCTGACTTAACTCCTTCCAGGCAAATACTTCACATGCTCCTTGAATCGTTAGAGCAGGGATTCTCAACCTGCAGCTGGTGGCGCCATTTCGTGTGACCCCCACTGCCTCCACCACACCAGGAAGAGCCATGTGGTGGAGGAAGGGCAAAATGGTCGTCCGGCCCCCGAAGCTGTTTGAGGGAGCGTGACCCCAGCCCCCGGCTTTAAAAGGTCGAGAACTCCTGCTTTAGAGTATCTTCTCCTAAAAGTTGTTTATTCCTCCCTTCTGTTGAGCACACAGAGGAGTCTGAAAAGTTATTTGGGAAGTTGTGGAGCTATATTCCATCTGTTTCCATATAAACAACAATAGGTGGAGTTTGAGCTACCGAGCAATCATTTTATCTCTGAAAATCATGTTGTACCAGGGACGTATTTATTCAGCTGTTAGCACAAAAACAAGCAGCTGGATATTAACTCCCTTGCTAACCATAACAGAGCTACTGGGGACTCATTTATTTACTATTAAAATGTATGCACTTGTTGGGGCATCTGGTCTCATTTCATTTTGTGAAGAATGGTACCTGGGAGGCACGGCTGTTTAGATAAATTGCACCAGAACCTATAATTAACTTTGGCATTTATTTATTTATTTATTTTGCAAAAAACTTATGCAGCACCAATTTGAATGGAAATATATTAACATGGCATCTAGCTGTTTGAGTATATTTATCTTGAGTAGCTATGTAAAAAATGTATTGAGCTATTAGAGAAAAAGAAGTTGCTCATGAGGAAGACATTTCTTTGTTTCCTTTGCCTGCAGAGAAATAAACAAGATTTGCAAATGTACATTAAGACCTCTGGACCAAGCCAAAAATCTAAAACCTTCAATTTCATTCTGTTGAGAAATACTGTTTACATCACAAAAATGAATATATGAGAGCAGTCATGTGCTCTTAAAAATAAACTCATTGTGTTCTGGTATGGAATCATCACCAAAAAAACAAACAAAAAACACAACTCATCTGTTCGCCTAAAGGAGCTGAGCCTGTGTGCTCCTTCTGTTGCCTTATTTGGTCCCCTGTCAAAGACTTTGATTCCTTTTAGATGAATGTATTTCAGAGGTTATTGTACATCTTTAGAAATTCAGAATGTAAAACAATGTGCTCTACATGGGGCTGCCCTTGATGACCATTCGGAGGCTGAAGCTGGTTCAGAATGCAGATGCCTGTGTAGTGATGGGGTGCGGGCATTATGCCAGTGCCTCACCCCTGCTACGGGAGTTGCATTGGTTGCCAGTGTGCCTCCGGGTGCAATTCAAGGTGCTGGTAATTACCTTTAAAGCCCTACATCACCCCAAGGATATCTGCCCGTCCCACTAGAGCGGACCGGAGGGGCTCTTTAAAAATACTAACTGCTAGAGAGGCTTGCCTCTCTAGCACTAGAAGAAGAGCCTTTTCAGTATCCGCTCCGGCCCTATGGAACCTCCTGCCAGTTGAACTGCATCTCCAGACAGACCTGCTGCTCTTCAGGAAAGAGCTGGAAACCTAGCTGGCAGGGCAGGTGTGGGGAGGTGGACAGGGAACAACCACCCCCCACCCCCACTGGCTCATTTAAAGCAGGATCACACATGGTTTTAAAAGTTTTTAACTAGATTTTTAATTGGTGTGGGTGGGAGGTAGTTTTTTAATAGCTGAGCTAAGATCAAAGAAAAGGAGAATTGAGGAGGGCTTGCATTTCGGTAGTCAGCCTTAATCCTTGACCACATGCCAGCTGCACTACCTTGCAAAGATTATTCAGTACAAGTTACTGAACCATATCACCAAAATATGGCACCATGGGTAGCTCATATAAGAAAAAGGTAAAGGCAAAGGCTGCCCTTGCATGAAACTAATATCCATTTACATCCAAAGAGCCAGAGCTGTCTGTGTCAGCAGACATTGCTGTGGTCATGTGGCAGGCATGACTAGTCACTGGAGTGCACAGAATGCTGTGTACCTTCCCACTGAAGTGGTACCTATTTAACTACTTGCAATTTCTTGCTTTCGAACTGCTAGGTTGGCGGGAGCTGGGACAGAGATGGGAGCTCCCTCTGTCATGCAGCACTCGGGTCTTGACCTGCTGACCTGCTGACCTTCCAGTCATCAAGTTCAGAGTCTTAGCCACTAAGCCACCACAGTCCCTCAGCTCATATAAATGTCATACTAAGACCTGGAGTAGATTCAATCGCTTTTTGAAACTTGAGTCACCAGCCTCCACATCTAGAGGTTCTTTTTATTGTTTGTAAGTGGCTCAAGTGTGCTAAGACACTGGCTGGGAGGTGGAAGGTTAGCAGTTCGATTCCCGAGTACTGCAGGATGGAATGAGCTCCCATCTTTGTCCCAGCTCCTGCCGACCTAGCAGTTTGAAAGCAAGAAATTGCAAGTAGATAAATAGGGACCACTTCGGTGTGAAGGTAACAGCATTCCGTGCGCTCCGGTGTCTAGTCATGCCTAACACATGACCATGGAAATGTCTGCAGAAGCAGACAATGCTGGCTCTTTGGCTTTGAAACAGAGATGAGCACTGAACCCTCAAGTCGGATACGACTGGCTTTCAAGCAAGGGAAACCTTTACCTTTACCTAATCATGAACAACATGGCTATTTCTCTCTTTTTTTAAAAAAAGTGTTTCTTAGAATATGATCATTAGGACTCCTCCAGATAATGATAACAACTAACACTGATTGTTGTTTGATGTTTTTCAAACTGTTATTCAAGGTGATAATTAAAACTAGGATTAAAGATATGTGAATTAGCTGCAAAACTTTCATCTCCTAACTAATTAGGCTAATATCAAAACTGGATGGCTCTCATAGACCGTCTGAAGGATTTTTCCTCTATCATGGTTATAATAAACAATGCCACTGAACTAAGTTGGGGTTAAGGTCAATAATCAATTCCTCACTCATTTTCTTTGAGGTGTATGTGTAGAGTTCATTATCATAATATAAATTCTATGAATAGAACCAACACATTTCCTCATACTAGTTCACTGGCAGAATTGCTAGTAATGCCTTTCCACAGAAGGCATTTGTTTTAGAATGTGGTGAGGGAGGATTATGAGTTGCAGCCTAAAGGATCTAAGAAGCTTATTCCTAATTTAAGATGAATGTGCTATTCCAAACACAAGATCGTAGTATCAGTGTGAGGACCATATTACCTCAGGTTTCCAGAGTGGTATCTGATGATGAGCAAAGACAGTTCTTAAGGGAGATTTGTAGAAGTGGGCTACAGTCGAAAAGCACATATGCCAAGTAAAAGCTACTCTTCTTTAAGATGCCACAAGATATTTTCTTAGCTTCATTGCTTCACTATTTGAGTATCACTTTGTCAGTTAGGATTTCTGCAACATAAATCTCTCCCTCTTTTACACCTAATAATAACTGAAGTTGGTTTTGTTACTAGACAGACCTCCTTTTCTCCATTTCACCCTTCCCCTATTCTCCATCTCACCCATTCAAGAGGGTTCCTCAACCCTCAGTAATACTGCACATAACACACATAGTTATAAATTATTATTCTGATCTTTAGTATCAGTAGTAGACAGATTCTCAAGATGCTACAGTTTAAGTTTAGATAGAAAACTAAAACATGGTTAAAACATGATGAACTGTCTTCTAAATCAGGGATGGGCAACTTTGGAAGGAATCCACTGTCTCCCAATCAATCCAGAGGCAACTAGAATTCACTTCTGGTCTCAACACCAAAACCCACATCATTCCAAAAAGTTCTCCTTCGTATAGTTTGTGAATCCCCACTCATGGGTTATGCGCCTGCGCAGAACGGAGATCGGAGGCTTGAAAAGCTATTGGTCCAAAGTTTTGGCGGTAAGACCACCCACCGCACCGCCCACCCTGAGGCGCTCGCACGCCATTTTACCTCAGTTCTCTTCTTTCCGCTGTAGCAGCAGGACGATCGTCGAGAGCTTCTCAATTTTTTCTCGCCCTTCCGAGGGAAAGCCTTAGCGAATTCTACAATTTTTGCCGGCAATCTTGTCCTTTGGGCAGGATTGCCACCCCGGTGCTGTTTCTTCCTTCGAGTGGACTCAGTAGCCCGTTTTTCGCTCCGATCACCATCTCCCCCCTCAAGGGGATGGCGGCTGGTCCGCCCTTCGGGGTACCCGCTTGGACTTCCACTGGAAGAATTTTTTCCTCGGTTGATGGCTGCAGCCTTTAAACAGTGCACGGCTTGCCATAAGAAGTTCCCGGCTTCCGACGGTCACAGCCTGTGCCTCTTTTGTTTGGGAGAGTCGCATCAGAGCCAGTCTTGCCCGCACTGCAAGAAGTTTACGCGCCTTGCGGTGCAGAACCGAAGCAACCGGCTCAAGGCTCATCTGATGGAGCTCGCTTTGGCTCCCACCGCGGCCGCCTCTACCTCCGCCGGGACCTCCCAGCCGCCTCCCGCTTCTTCTTCCACGCTTCCGATTAGGAAGAAGAAGAAGAGAGACAAGAACGGGGAGAAGAAGCGCAAGCATGGGTCAGAGAAGAGACGGTCGCTTCCTCCCACCCCGCGCACACCCGCCTCTCCCGGGCCTTCACCGCCGTTCTCGACTGCTCGATGCCCTTCTCCAGGGTCTTCCATCTGGGGAGGACGGTCGTCTTCCGGGTCGCCTGAAAAAGGACGCGGGGCTGGGGCTCCAGCTCGCCCACTTCAGGTGCTCCCCTCTCCCCCTCGGGGAAGAAACCGTTCGCCCACGAGGCAGGCCTCCGTCTCCCCAAGGCCCAGGACGCCGACAGACGACGCGATCGCCACCGTTCCGGCGACCATTTCGCCGCCACCTCAGCCTGCCACCGTTTCGTCGGCCACCGTTCCGTCAGCTACCACAGCGACCCCAGACGCACCTCAGATGGCGCTCTTCCGTGAGATGTTTGAGTTCATGGCGTCGTTTGCGAACAAGCTCCAGACCTCCATACCTGCGGCCTCTGCGGCTCCGGTCCCGACCACCGCAAGTCCCGGGCATGACGGCCCTGCTGTGGCCCCTCCGACCTCCCGCGGGTCGAGTGTCCGCTCCGTCGGCCCACCCAAACCGTCATGGCGTGGTCCGAACGTTGATGCGGTGGACTCCCATCCCGCCGGCCCGCCCAGGCCGTACTGGCGCGGTCCCGACGTGGATGAAAGAGTTCCTCCCTCGTCCTCCAATGAATCCAGCTCGTCGTCGTCGGAGGACGAGGGAGACGTCGACGCCGAGCGCACGCCGGAGCAGAACATCGGCGCGGTGGGCCCACCGCGTGGTGAGGACCAACGTTCGCTGACCGCCATGCTCACAAGGCTGGGCACCGCACTCAACCTCAAAGTGGATCAACCGCCGCTGGAGGGTGAGGATCAGATGACCGCGAAGCTAGACAGGCGAGCTGTACGGCCGGTCCATATAACCATGCTCCCCTCCATGATGACTTCGGCGAGGGCAACATGGAGAAAACCTTTGGCGGCGCACTCCGTTTCGTCCAGGCTCGACAGCATGTACCGAGTCCTGGACGAGGACGCAGAGTTCCTGCAGGCGCACCCCCTGCCGAATTCCCTGGTGGTCAAGGCCTTCCAGCATAGGACGGCCACCAGCGGGTTCCCGGTTCCCTCGACGCCGGAAGGAAAGAAACTGGATGCGGTGGGCCGTAAATTCTACGCCACCGGCTCCCTATTCTTCCGTGCCGCCAACTACTCGGCCGCCATGGGCCTGTATCAATCTCACCTCTGGGAGCAGGTGAAGATTGAGACTGCGAAACTGCCCGCCGACGCCCAGAAGCGGATCGACGCACTGGCCACCGAAGGGGATTTCGTCGCCGAGCAACTGATGCGCACTGCCAGGCACATCAACGATTATGCGGCGAAAGACATGGCCTCCGCAATCTTTCTCCATCGCCATGCTTGGCTCAGGGACACCTCCCTCGATGACGCTATGAAAAAGCTCATCGAGGAGTTTCCCTTCGACGGGCAGGGCCTCTTCGGGCAGGATACCGATAAGGTCCTGAATGAGATGCGCCAGACAAACTCCACGGCCAAGTTCCTGGGGCTCACCACGCCGGCTCCGCCCGCCAGGCCGAGGTTCCAGCCTTTCACACGGCGATTCCAGGGCAACCCGCAGCAGCAGGGGCCGCCGGAGCAGCCTAGATCCAGCTCCTACAAACAGCGGCGTCAACACAAACCCCGCTACCGACCCTACGGACAGGACAAGCGTTCGAGCGCGAAGTCCAAGTCTCGCGTTTGAAGCTGCGACGGCCGAGTCTCTCTCGCTCCACATCCCGTACCTCCCCCTTCGGAACTTCCTTCAGGTATGGTCGAGCATCACGGACGACCAGTGGGTCTTAAAGATCTTGTCCTCTGGCTACGCCATCGAGTTCGTGCGGGTACCTCGGGTAGGAAGACATCGTCTCACCACCTCGTCCCACCATTTGGAGGAAGAAATATCAACCCTTCTCTCCAAGGGAGCCATCGAGCGGGTAACACCGTCCGACTGGGACAACGGCTTCTACTCGAGGTACTTTGTGGTCCAGAAGAAGGACGGAGGCCTCTGCCCGATCCTGGACCTGCGCCGCCTGAACAAATGCATCCACACCAGGAAGTTCCGGATGGTGACCCTGCAAACCGTCCTTCCCCTCATCAACAAAGGGGACTGGTTCACAGTCATAGACCTCAAGGATGCCTACTTCCATGTCTCCATCCTCGAGGAGCACAGACGGTTCCTCCGTTTCCGCATCGGAAACTCTGTGTACCAGTACCGGTGTCTACCGTTCGGTCTGGCCACGGCACTACGAGTCTTCACCAAATGCATGGCTCCAGTGGCCGCGTTCCTCCGCCAGCGGGGCATCAGGGTCTTCCCTTACATCGACGACTGGTTGATTGTCTCCCCCACCAAATCGTCAGCCGTCCAGGACACACAATACACGGTCCACCTCATGGAGAGTCTCGGCCTCAGGATCAACTTCACCAAATCGAAGTTGGCTCCTTCTCAACGCGTCGAGTACATTGGAGCGGTACTCGACTCGCTTGCCACCAGAGCCTTTGCACCCCAGAAGCGCTTGCAGGACATTGCACAAGGGGTGAGCGACCTTCGCACCAAACCGTACGTCTGGGCGAAGAAGGCTCAGAGACTTCTAGGCCTGATGGCCTCAACAACGGCAGTGATTCCCCACGCCAAGTTGAAATTCCGGTCCCTGCAGTCGTGGCTTCTTCACGAATTCGACGCACTCCGGGAGAGCCAGCCCAAACGGTTGACTCCGTCTCCGGAACTGAAGGACCAACTGCTGTGGTGGACGACTACACTCAACGTGGCCGCGGGGAAGAACTTTTACCCCCCGCAACCAACCATGCAAATACTGACCGACGCAAGCAACCTCGGTTGGGGGGCTGCCTGCGGGACTCTCACGGTCAACGACACTTGGTCACCCCACGAGATGGTGCACCACATCAACTACTTGGAACTGTTGGCCGTCTGGAAGGCTCTACGGTCCTTCGAAACCCTTCTCACCGGCAAGGCTGTCCAAGTGGCCTCGGACAATACCACAGCGGTGGCTTACCTGAACAAACAAGGAGGGACCCGGTCCACCACCCTCCTTTACCTTGCTGTACAGCTCTGGGAATGGTGCCTGGAGAGACACATCTTCCCGATCGGAGTACACATTCAGGGCACACTGAACGTCTTGGCAGATCACCTGAGCCGGCTCACCTCGACGACCCACGAATGGGAGCTGGACGACGGGGTATTCCAGTCGCTGTGCGAGGCCTGGGGAACGCCGAGCATCGACCTCTTTGCGTCGGAATCCAACAGGAAACTCGACAGGTACTGCTCCAGAGCAGGCATCGGACCGGACTCCGAGGGCGATGCCTTCATGAAACGGTGGGATCAGGACTATCTTTATGCCTTTCCTCCGTTTCCTCTGGTCCAGAAGGTACTCACCAGGATGTACCAACACAAAACCAATGCAATTCTGGTGGCACCGGCATGGCCGCGCCAACCCTGGTTTCCGCTGCTGTTGCGCATGTCGTCACAGTATCGCACTCTGCCGGAGTCACCGATGCTTCTCCAAATGGAGCACGGCCAGCTGCACCATTCGGACCTGCCCAGCCTCCACCTCACCGCGTGGAGGATAATCCCAGACTATCCAGGATCCTGGAACTAGCACGGCGCCCCTCCACAAGGAAGTCTTATGCTTCAAAGTACAGGCGTTTTTGTGTTTTCCTGGCCTCCCAGCAAAGTCCCCCCCAGGTGGGACTGCAGGAGGTCTTAACTTACCTACTCCATCTGGCGGAGTCTGGCCTCAGCATCACTTCCATCCGAGTCCACCTCGCAGCGGTGGTGGCTCACTCTCCGGCTGGTTCGCCCGCTTCTGGTGCCTTTCGCGACCAAACGGTGAAGCGTTTCCTCAAGGGACTACGGAACGCCTTCCCTCCGGTCAGGACTCCTACGGCTCAATGGTCACTGTCTACCGTGCTCAACGCGCTCACCAGGACCCCTTTCGAGCCCATGGCCACCAGCGACATTCGCCTCCTCACATGGAAGACGGCATTTCTGGTGGCTATCACGTCTGCACGACGAGCTGGAGAACTGGTTGCCCTGCGAGCAGATGCACCATTCCTCCAATTCTTCAATGACCGCGTCGTCCTACAAGCGGACATCACCTTCCTACCCAAGGTGGTCTCCGCTTTTCACATGGCACAGACTATCTCCTTGCCAACCTTTTTCCAGAACCCCTCTAACCCCCAAGAAAGGACTTGGCACACGCTGGATGTGAAACGAGCTTTATTGTTTTACACCAGCAGGACAAGGGAGTTCAGGAAGTCGCAACGCCTCTTTGTGGCTTATGGGGGGAAGTCCAAGGGTGAACCCATCTCTGCTCAAAGGTTCTCCAAATGGATCACCTCCACCATCTACCTGGCCTATGAGTCAGCCTCACTGCCACCTCCACCGCATGTCAGGGCGCATTCCACCAGAGCGGTTGCCACATCCACCGCCTTTCTGGAGGGCACATCGCTTGAGGACATATGTAAGGCTGCCACATGGTCCAGACCTTCCACATTTGTCCAGCACTACAGGGTGGACACCAGAGCCACTGCGGACGCCAGGCTTGGCCGTGTCGTCCTCACCAGAGGGCTCCGGACTCAACGCCCCTGACGGGTCCACCTACTGGATCTTCATCTCATCGTGGGATCATCTCATCCGACTGCCCACCGACCAAGTAAGTGTGAGCTTGCTAATCTCCCATGAGTGGGGATTCACAAACTATACGAAGGAGAAAGTTCGGTTTCACTTACCAGTGATAACTTTCGTTCTTCGAGTATATAGTTTGTGAATACACACTACCCACCCTGCCTCCCCTCTTGAGCTGCACGGATGAGATCGATTGGTTTATCCTGTGCTTAGCTTAAGTATGGAACTGAGGTAAAATGGCGCGCGGGCGCCTCAGGGTGGGCGGTGCGGTGGGCGGTCTTACCGCCAAAACTTTGGACCAATAGCTTTTCAAGCCTCCGATCTCCGTTCTGCGCAGGCGCATAACCCATGAGTGTGTATTCACAAACTATATACTCGAAGAACGAAAGTTATCACTGGTAAGTGAAACCGAACTATCCCAGGGGAAGGGGCTGCACAATATGATTAATTGTAGAGTATGTTTCTTTGTTGTTGTTTTTATGTGACCATTTTTTTGCTAGGCTGGAGACCTATTGGCCTGGGCTGCAAAATAAGTGATGAGGCTCACAAGTGGCTACTCACTCATAGCTTAAAGCAGCTGAGCAGAAAAATGACCCTGGGTCTTCATGTGTCCAATTTCCAAAAGTGGCAATTCACTGTTTAGATAGGTTACAGGTGTAACAATCGGATCCTTACTCTTGAGTAGGCCCTATTGTCCTTCTGAGTTGCAGCCCCCTGGCTGGACAACCCAGGCATCAGATGTGTGTAGAATCAGGTAGCGTCGAGCCTAGTAACTACTACAGAGTCTCTTCAGGCATTTTATAATTGTATTGAAAGCATAGAAAGGTACAGGATACAGTCCATCAAAAGATCAGGAAGCAAATAGATAAAGCAGGCCACTTGGGTCAGGGAAAGCCAGCCCCTCACCCCTTTCTCTCAAGCCCTTACATCTTGGCTGCTTACAAAGCAAAGCATTCCAGAGTGTGTGTGTGTGTGTGTGTGTGTGTGTGTGTGTGTGTGTGTGTGTGTGTGTGTGTGTGTGTGTGTGTGTGTGTGTGTGTGATGTGCCTGCCTGTGATTTCTCCTCCCACAAGGTCCACCTTTTGGCCCTCCCACTTAGGGACTCCAACCAATGATGTTACAATAAGACAAGTCAATCACACAATACGTTTCAGTTCTCCAAAAAGACGAGGCAACCATGAGGCTCACGTTGTTTACATATTTCCACTCTACCCCAGACTTGAAATCGCCATTTTGAAAAAGACACAGGGTATACCTAGTTCCATCACAACAGGGTTTCTGTGCCTTGTTCAACACCAGAACCTTCTATGCCTATTTATTTTCAAAACCAGGTATGCAATCCCACTTAGTTCCACTTTTGATGTTGAGTTGGAGGGGGGGGGGGGTTTCAACAGTCCTCAATGCTTACAAAGAACCCTAGGAGCAGGAAATCATGTCCCTGGCCTAAGGAGCATGCCCACCCTTCTTCTCAGCTATTGAAGGGAGATAGATGAGCTCCCTGTTGTGGAATTATGAGAAAGAGGATCAGATGAGCTAGCCCAACTGCTGGTTCTGCAAGCTGCATAATTGACAGTGAGCATTCCCTCATTTGAGGGGAAATCCTAGGCCAACCAGGACATCATGCTGCCACATAAAAAGCCTGCTCACATGTAAAGCCAGTTTTCCTGGTTGTTGAATTGGAGCCAAGCTATCCTACATGGCAAACTCACATTGGCTTCAAAAAAATAGGGGTTAACCAAATTTTCCCTTTGACATTTTGAAGCCACCAAAAGTTCAGGAGGAATCACTTTAGCTTTCATGTAAGTGTTCTGCTTGCACTGGCAGATGCTGAAGCAGTTGTCCCTAATTTCAGTGTCCGCCATGATCTTCTCTTTGTTCATATCCAGATGCCCTCAGAATCCAAATCCAGTGGATTATTGGTAGTCTTGAACTGTCCCCCCATCCCCTGAAATGTGCCAAAACAAGGTGGCAGAGACCTGGCCAGTGACAAGTCTCTTCCATTTCTCATTGCAGGCGCACCCCCCCCCCCCAATAATGGACTCAGACACGAATGAAAGTGGATAACGGCATTGGGCCACATTTATTGATTAATGCCCTAGTCCGAATTATAAATTTCTATTGGTAAAACGACCAATCATAATTCTTAAGGCAAGCAGGCCGAAGTAACACTGGTAAGGTACCACCCAAAATTGCCAACGGCAATTGTTACAATGTATCTATTTGTATCAATTTGTTTGTTGACAACAAACAAATTGTTGACCATAGTCAATATCTAACTAATGACCCCACCCTCTGACGTGTATCCGTAAAATCAGGGGGTGATACCAGCTGTCTAGTTGTAACCATCACCCCCTCGCCTGGTTCGTCGTTGACCGGACAACGTTTAAACAACTTATGCCTATCTAGTGTTGTCCAGTTAATTGCGAACCTGCCGGATACCTGTGGGTCATAAATGTTTACCTTACCAGTGCTACCCGCCCATGTGACCAAAGTCAACAGCAGCACAGAACAGAACCCCTATATCAAACCATAGCAACAGTGTGGGATGGGCAAAAAAGCCAGGACTCAAGGGCCAATTGCGAGTCCCAGCCAAAAATTCCCACCCGGCCCCGAAGCGACCAAGAAATCACACTGTTAACTAGGGAGGGGGTGGAGGGGAAAAACTTCTCCGCTCCGTCGCTTCGCCAAAATGGCAGCACGGCTGCCTCGTGGCCAGCCCTTTTATTAAGGTGCTGGCCACGCCCCTAACTACCCGGATGGTTTCGTCCGGTGGGGGGGGGGCCGCAAAGGGCGCGGCGGCCATTTTGGTGCCACGCTTCCATTGCAGGCGCACCCCCCCAATAATGGACTCAGACACGAATGAAAGTGGATAACGGCATTGGGCCACATTTATTGATTAATGCCCTAGTCCGAATTATAAATTTCTATTGGTAAAACGACCAATCATAATTCTTAAGGCAAGCAGGCCGAAGTAACACTGGTAAGGTACCACCCAAAATTGCCAACGGCAATTGTTACAATGTATCTATTTGTATCAATTTGTTTGTTGACAACAAACAAATTGTTGACCGTAGTCAATATCTAACTAATGACCCCACCCTCTGACGTGTATCCGTAAAATCAGGGGGTGATACCAGCTGTCTAGTTGTAACCATCACCCCCTCGCCTGGTTCGTCGTTGACCGGACAACGTTTAACCAACTTATGCCTATCTAGTGTTGTCCAGTCAATTGCGAACCTGCCGGATACCTGTGGGTCATATATGTTTACCTTACCAGTGCTACCCGCCACCCGGAGAGGCTTCAATAAAGGCTCGAAGCCCCCCCCAAGACCGTCAGCTCGGTCGACAGGCCTGCTCGCCAATCACCCAGCAGGAGGTCCATACCTCCTCGCGACAGATGGACCCCATCCCCTGAATAAAGCCCATAATTTTGCAAACTGATGGCGGGATGATGACTGACCCGCCCCCAGCCCTTGGTCGAAAGGAATCGGGCCACAGCCCTGTTCACCATGCGCCAAGCGCGGTCCAGGGCTTGAAGGTCAAAGCCTCCCCTATAAGCGTGCTGTGGAACCATGTCTGACCAAACAAGGGTTGTGGCGGGCCATACGTAATGTAAGTAGGCGAGGTCACCACAAATCGCATACTTCAGCGATAAGCCAGTGACCTGTCCCAAGTCATTACCCCCAAGGTGTATGATCAGAATGTCGGGCGGGTCAGCGTTCCTTGCCGAAAATAGAAATGGCAAAAGCTTCCGCCACAACATACCGGGCTTACCGTACCATGTGAGACATGCGTATGCACCCAGTCCCAGTCAGGGTCCCCAATCTGTCGCCGCAGCGTAACGCGCTGCCCTGTGCACATAGCTGTGGCCCACCAGCCATACTGTCACCGGTGTGATACGACACCCAGGGTCTGTCAAGGAAAAAACAGGGAAGGAAGAGATATGCGGTGACTAAAAACGGTACTCACGGTGGGAGTGGGCGAACATAAAACTGAAAACACTGAGATCCCCACCTCCCCATGCTGCGTATGTCAGCCCCAGAGTACCCATAAGCAGCCGCAGTAGAGGCCGCTCCAATTCTAAACGAGTGGGTGCCGTAACGGGCCCCAGGGAAGCCCACACTAGCCAGTGCCTTCCCAGTCACCTTCCAAAATTGAAATTTAGTGAGGGGAGACCCATCTTGGTGACAGAAAAACGGGCCATGGTGCGTGCCACGCAGTGCAAGGAACTCCTGTAGGGCACCAACCGGACAGATGTCTGCCAAGGAACATCGTAGCAGTCTCACACCACTGCCTACGCCGTGCTGATATGTTTTAGAGGAGCATATCCTCAACTGAGCCCAATTATCGCAAACATAGACATCTTCGAGTTCCAGTGCCCTACGACTTGCATCCACCTTAGTCAGCATCACAAGCTCGCTGATGCGGAGCGCTCCAAAAAAGGCCACCGTTGTAGCCGCACGAAACAGGGCTGCCTCATACCTATCGAAACATAGGTCATGCCAGCCCCGTGCCAATTGGGTAAGAACCCCCGGGGAAACTGGGTGGCGGTCATCCAGGCTACGCCCACGTTCCCGCACCCACCCCTCCAAAACGTGTCTCACACGGAAATCAGCGGTACTGTCCGCATGACCTCCCACCTTGGCCATAAAAGCCAGCGCTGATAGCCTAGATGCTATGGTGCAGGGTGCCAGGCCCTGGGCGTGCAGGTAAACCATGAAACGAAGGAGGTGGGCCACTGGGATCGGCCAGGTATCTGGCAGTCGAGATTGGGCACAAAAAGTCTGAAAGGAAACCAACACGTGGTGATACGCCTTACGCGTGCGTGGCGCCAGCGACATGCCGATCGCCCGGTTCACCTCTCCTTGCCAAAGGTCCATATCTCCTCCGGGAGTGGCGAGGGAAATTCCTCCGCGTCCGGGGCCAAGGCACGGAACCGGGAGATCTGCAGGCGGGATAAAGCGTCAGCAATATCATTATTGACCCCCGGGACATGCCTGGCCCTGAATAGTACATTGAGGCGCAGGCTGCGCAACACAAACTGGCGCACGAGGTCCATGACCCTGGGAGATTTAGAGGTCTTAGAGTTGACAATGTGGACAACGGCCGCATTGTCACACCAGAAATGCACTACAGAGTTGGCCCACTCCTCACCCCATAGCATCAAAGCCCCTAGTATGGGAAAAAATTCCAAGTATGTGAGATCTCTCAGGCGACCCGTGCCTGACCAGGCTGGTGGCCATCCACCATAGGCCCACTTTCCATTGAAGTACATCCCATAACCCAGGGATCCCGAGGCATCAGACTGAATCTGAAATTGAGGTGAAGCCAGGAGGTCGGACCTCCAAAATGAGACCCCATTGAACTCCCTCAGGAACTGGAGCCATATGTGCATATCTGCCCTGATGCCCCGTGTCAATCTCGCTCTATGATGGGGCCTGGATAAGCCTGCCATGGCGTCGCACAAGCGCCGAGCAAATGCCCTGCCAGGTGCGACCACCCTGCAAGCGAAATTAAGGTGACCATGTAGCACCTGCAGTTCCCGAAGGGACGCCTTGCGCTTAGCCAGCAAGTCCGATATAAGGGCCACTATCCTTGACACCTTGTCCCCCGGCAACCTAGATGCCTGCGCTACCGTGTCAATCTCCACCCCCAGGAATACTAACTTGTTAGCTGGGCCCTCGGTCTTTTCGGGCGCTAAAGGGACACCAAGTTCCTCCATTAGCGTCTGAAATGTGTTGAGGAGACGTGTACACGTGTCCCAGCCCCGTTCACCCCCAAACAAAAAATCGCCCAGGTAATGGGCTACAGACCGAGACCCTGACCTACGGACAAATGCCCACTGCAGGAATGTACTGAAACGCTCGAAAGCCGAGCAGGAGATGGAACAGCCGAATGGCATGGCCTTGTCGAAATAAAATTCACCCCGGAATTTGAAACCCAGCAACTCAAAGTCGCCCGGGTGCACCGGCAGGAGACGAAAAGCCGACTTAATGTCACACTTAGCCAAAAGTGCACCCGGGCCACAGGAGCGCACCATGCTCAATGCCTGGTCAAAGGATGTATACCTGACAGAACAAAGGTCATCAGGGATAGCATCATTGACCGAATGACCGGCTGGGTAGGACAAGTGATGAATCAGGCGGAACTCGCCCGGTGACTTCTTGGGGACTAGACCCAGAGGAGATACTTTGAGGTTGGGGAAAGGGGGCGCGGGGAAAGGGCCAGCGACCCTGCCCGCGATAATCTCCTTATTAATGCTGGCGGCAGCTACCTCCTCCCTTCCCCTAAGGGACAAAAGGTTGGGTGCATCTTGGGGTGACCTCTCCCCCGTGAAAGAAATACGAAAAACCATTTGAAAACCCCGAAGGAGGTATACAGCGTCTGCCCTTCTTGGGTACAATGCGAGCCAACGCTCCAGCATGTCAACATTAATTGGGGAGGGGGCCTTTCGGTGAACCTGCTCCCTCCGTGGAAGTCCTGCCTGCCCCATGTCCGCCCCGACCCCTGCCCCTATATCCTCCTGGCCTGGGACAGGCTGAGGCAGCATGGGGGCCAGAACAAGAGGGGCACTCGTGCTTATACTTGCAATTTTTCCTGTTGCAAGAACCATTGGACGAGAAGGTCCAGCACAGCAGGCGGGCTGGAACCCCCTGCCCCGCCACTTGGTGGGGAGCCTGTACCGGGGCCGCTCGTTGGACCGCATGTCCACAATGGTATCTCTCCCCAGGCGCCGGGCGCGTGGGGGTCATATAAAGAAGCCACAGGTTCTGGCAGGGCTCATCCCACCTCATCTGTGGGTGCAGTGGAATCCTCATACGGAATTCTTCGTCGTAAGCCAGCCACGACGGCCCCGGGAAGTCAACCATGGCCCGGTAAATATTGTCCAGATACTGGACCATAGGGATGGCCAAATCCGGCCTAGCCCTGAGGTACACGGCCATGTAAACCAGGTACGCTGGCAACCAATTTGCCCACGTGCGGGGCGGCTTACGACGGCGTGCCTGCTCCTTATCCTTCTCGTCCAGCCCTTCCATCTCTTCCTTGGTTGGCTCCCTATTAAGAAGGGAGAAGATATCTACATACTCGCCCCTCCAGATCTTTTCCTTGGTGGACTGGGCCAGATGGTCCCCCAGGGGCAAGGAATACCCAGCTGTCGGCAATGCCGATACTGGCACAGAGGGAACTGCGGGCAAAGCAAAGGGGGCCTGAACCAGCCCGGGGACCCCCAACACATTCCCTACCACATAGGGGGCTCTACCCCGATCCGAGCCCTGTGACAGAGATGAAGTCGCCGGGTGGGCCGGGGGCAATTGTACCGCCGTGCCATCCGTGCGAGGCCATGGCCATTGGAAAGCCCCCCCAGGGAAGTCAGTTGTGTGGGTGCGCTAGCTTGCACTGCATACTCACCCGATGCACCCCCGCGGGCCGCCCCCACCGGGGGTTCCAGCCCGCTGGGGGCGTCGGAGCTCACGACCGAAGCTGAGCTCGTCGACGGGGCCAGCCCAGCACCAGACTGCTGCACCTGTTGAGTGGGGAGCTGCGAGGCAGTTGCCGCCACCAGCCCGCGCGCCTCAGGCAGCTCAACCCGACCCGTCGCCAGCCGCTGTTCGGGAGCCAAAGGGTCAACCTGGAATCCGAGAGACGCCCCCGTTTGATTGGCCCTCGCCAAGGATGCCTCAAGGGCCGCTACACGGGCCAGAAGGGCCTCCACGTTAACATAGGCCCCAGCCCCGACAGGGGGCAAATGGGCAGCCGGCCCATAAGTCACGGGCACCTGTCCAGATCCCTGGGCCCCAGGGGCCAGATAAGGCCAAGAGCCCATGCTCGGCCCTTGGGGAGCCGTGGGCACGCCCTGCCAAGGCAGGGAACCCAACCACCCCCCGTGGCTTGCTCCCCCCATGGGGAACTGTGCGAGGCAAGAGGGCCCAGCCGCACGGACCATGCCAGGGGCAGTGGTCACCGTTTGCGGGCCAAGGGCCAAGGCCCCGTCCGGGGCAGCCTGCGCGCACCGCGCATCGGGCCAAGGGGCCACCGATCCCATCCCACCGGTCCCGGTGGGCTCCGTTAAAGGTGGCTGCTGGGCGGGTGCAGTCGCGGTCCTCCGACCCGGCTGGCGCCTCCGCGCTGCTCGAGCCACGCTAGCAGCTGCCTTTTTCTTAGAGGGCATAGCTGAGTTAGCTAGGAAGCCTAAGGAGAGAAAAAGCTGCCTAAAAAGGCTTCCCCAGGAAGAATCCGAGCGACGGAGGTAAGAGGGGAAAAACTTCGCCAAAATGGCAGCACGGCTGCCTCGTGGCCAGCCCTTTTATTAAGGTGCTGGCCACGCCCCTAACTACCCGGATGGTTTCGTCCGGTGGGGGGGCCCGCAAAGGGCGCGGCGGCCATTTTGGCGCCACGCTTCCATTAGCAACATTTTAGCTAATTTATTAATGGCTCAGTGGTTAAGAAGCTCACTTTGTTAGCTGGAGGGCTGGCAAGTCAGCAGTTCGAGACCCAGGTACTGCATGACAGATTGAGTGCCTGTCTCTGTTCCAGTTCTTGGAGACATGAAAGGAGACTCATTTGGGCATTCCCTAAATTGAGTTTTCCCCCCACAAAAATCCTTTCAACCTAAAATAATTTCTGACACAAAATTATTATAGCTAATTTATTGATGAATTTGATGTATTTTAGAATTGCACATCTACTCAATATTGTTTGAAGCAAACTAAAATAAAATGTTAAACAGAGTGAAATAAAACATTTTCTCCTAAATACAAACAAACCTGAAAATGAAGGAGAAACCTAAAATCAACATAAGGTTAATGGAGGAAAACAGCACTCTAATTTTATTTATTTACTAGCAGATTTATTTACTAGCAGATTTATTTATTTACTAGCAGATACTAGAGAAAACAAAGGAATACCAGAAACAAGTTTATTTTTGCTTTATTGACTACACTAAGGCATTTGATTGTGTGGATCACAACAAGATGTGGCAAGTGATTAAAGAGATGGGAATACCAGAGCACCTCATATGCCTCCTGAGAAATCTGTACATGAACCAAGAAGCAACAGTTAGGACAGAACACGGAATGACAGAGTGGTTTGGAATAGGAAAAGGAGTAAGGCAAGGCTGCATTCTGTCACCCTGCTTATTCAACTTATACACAGAGCACATAATGCGCAATGCAGGGATGGAGGAATCACAATATGGGATCAAAATTGCTGGGAGAAACATCAACAATCTGAGATATGCAGACGACACCACCCTAATGGCAGAAAGTGAGGAAGACCTAAAGAATCTCCTGATCGGTTTGAAGGAAGAGAGTGCAAAAGCTGGCTTGAGACTCAATGTCAAGAAAACCAAGATAATGGCAACAGGCCCGATCAGTTCCTGGAAAATAGACGGGGAAGAAGTAGAAGCAGTGACAGATTTTACGTTCTTAGGATCTAAGATCACTGCAGATGGAGATTGCAGCCATGAAATAAAGAGGCGGCTGATTCTAGGGAGACAAGCCATGAGAAACCTGGGGAACATAGTGAAAAGCAGAGACATCACCTTGAAAACAAAAATTAGAATAGTCGAAGCAATGGTATTCCCAGTGGTAATGTACGGATGTGAGAGCTGGACAATTAGGAAAGCTGAACGCAGAAGAATAGATGCCTTTGAAATGTGGTGTTGGAGGAGAGTTTTGAGGGTACCTTGGACAGCGAGGAGAACAAATAGGTCAATCTTAGAAGAAATCAACACTGACTGCTCATTGGAAGGTCAAATAGTAAAGATGAGGCTAAAGTACTTTGGGCATCAAATGAGAAGGGAGGATTCACTTGAGAAGGCCGTGATGTTGGGAAAGGTGGAGGGCAAAAGAAGAAGGGGGAGGCCAAGGATGAGATGGATAGATGGTATTGTAGACACAATGGGCACAGAGCTGGGAGGACTGAGGGGGATGGTGGAGGACAGAGGCGCCTGGAGAACGATGGTCCATAGGGTCGCAAAGGGTCGGAATCGACTGTGCGACTGAACAACAACAACAACAACAAGATTTTGCCCGGTGGTGCCGGGTTGTTTTAAATGGTTTTGGAAGATTTTTTTTCTTAATGTTGGTAAAGAGCCGGGCTGTTTTAAATTGTGTTGTAAGGGATAATTCTTTTTGGTAATTTATGTAAAAAAGAGGTTTGTTGGTGGTTAGGGGTGGTTTTGGGTGTGCACAACCACCACTACCCATACAATACCACTCCAACCACCAACACACACATTAAAAATTCCTGGCAAGGCAGGAGTGGTGTGTGTGTGTGTGTGTGTGTGTGTGTGTGTGTGTGTGTGTGTGTGTGTGTGTGTGTGTGTGTGTGTGTGAGAGAGAGAGAGAGAGAGAGAGAGAGAGAAGCAGTGTGTGTGTGTGTGTGTGTGTGTGTGTTGTCCCCCCAACCCTTCCAGAGCCAGGGGACCCTGCAGAGAGGGGATTCCCTCCCCCCACAGGACACCCCATTATTAAAGAGAAGAAACCAAGCTCTTTCTTCTCTTTTAAAACAGTGTTTGGGAGGGGGGTGTATTCGATCTCCTCTTCCTGGTCCACTGGGTTTTGTAGGGTTGGGGGTACAAAAGGGGTCTGTCCCCCCAACCCAGCAGAGAATGGATCGTTCCCCCCCAAGAAACAACAACAACAACAACAACACTCCGTTTTTAAAGAGAAGAAACCAAGTAGTTTCTTCTCTTTTAAAACGGAGTGTTTGGGAGGGGGTGTATTCGATCTCCTCTCCCTGGTCCCCTTGGTTTGGTAGGGTTGGGGGGACAAAAGGGGTCTGACCCCCCAACCCTTCCAGAGTCAGGGGACCCAGCAGAGAGGGGATCATTCCCCCCAAAAAACACTCCATTTTTAAACCACTTGGTTTCTTCTCTTTTAAAATGGAGTGTGTGCGTGGGTGTGTGTGTGTGTGGGGGGGGTGTATTCGATCTCATCTCCCTGGTCCCCTAGGTTTGGTAGTGTTGGGGGGACAAAAGGGGTCTGACCCCCCAACCCTTCTGGACCCAGCACCTTTCATTGCCTCCCGCACCTCATCACCACTCGGGCAGATGCATACTGGACCAGTTGCAGCCACGAATGGTCATCAAGGGCAGCCCCGTGTAGAGCACATTACAGTAGTCTAGTCTAGAGATGTGACCAGAGTGTGCGTGACCATAAGCAAGGAGTCCCGGTCTTGGAGCGGGTGCAACTGGCGGATCATATGAAGTTGTGCAAAAGCCCTCCTGGCCATGACTGCCACCTGCTCTTCCAGTAGTAGCCGCGAGTCCAGGAGGACCCCCAAGTTCTGCGCTAGGTCTGTCTGGGGCAAAATAGCGAGGGAAAAATGGGGCCAAACAGTATAACTGTTGGCACACTATTATACGCATAAACATGGTTAACAGTTCAATTTTTTTTATTGTCTTATGATTGAAAATAATTAATTTCCCTTTGCTTGCAGGTATGTATCTCAATAAAAAATGTAACACTCAGTAGAAGAATAATTTTCAAGAATGTAATGCTCAGAAGAATAATATTCAAAACGCAATCCAATAATTGTTAGTTCTCATGTACTTAAATAAATGTCTCTTGCAAAACTTTGAACCTTGTAGAATTAATATTTCTGAAGCTATCCCGGTAAATAAAGCTTTTCAGACCAATTGTCTTTCATCAAGGAATCTAGTAAAGGTAAAGGTTTCCTTTGCTCGAAAGCCAGTCGTATCCGATTCTAGGGTGCAGTGTTCATCTCTGTTTCAAAGCTAAAGAGCCAGCGCTGTCTGTTTCTGCAGACGTTTCTGTGGTCATGTGGCAGGCATGACTAGACACCGAAGCGCATGGAAAGCTGTTACCTTCCCACTGAAGTGGTCCCTATTTATCTAATTGCAATTTCTTGCTTTCAAACTGCTAGGTTGGCAGCAGCTGGGACAAAGACGGGAGCTCATTCCGTCCTGCAGTACTCGGGAATCGAACTGCTGACCTTCTGCCTCCCAGTCACAGTCTTAGGCACTTGAGCCACTGCAGTCAAGGAATCTACAAGTAGTTAAAAACAACTAATGAAAAAGTGTATAATACAGCTAGTATTTTCCATATGATACATTACAAGTAAATGCTCTTGTAATGCATGTTTTAATGGTTCAGGGAACACCCCCTCCTGAAGTGAAGAATTAATTTTTGCCCCGACCCAGTCACCTGTCACCAACTTGGAGGCTTTTACCAGCAAGGCAGGACAAGGATCTAAAGGACATGTAGTGGCATGAACAGATGCAAGGAGCCTGTCCACTTCCTCAGGGACAACTGGATCAAACCGATCCCAGATAACATGTCTAGACTGCTGTTATGTATGTTAATTGTGTTTTCTGACAAGAGCAGAATGTATCTTTTCTCATGCATCTATTCTTATGCAAATAAGTGGATCAAAAATGTGCACACTCTGTGAGCCAATGGGCTTGTTGTATTATTGTTACTGTTTATAGGAGCGGAATGTATCTTTTCTCATATATCTATTCTTATGCAAATAAGTGGATTGAAAATGTGCACACTCTGTTAGCCAATGGGCTTGTTGTATTATTGTTACTGTTTATAGTGTATATAAATCTGAGTTTTGCCCCATCCAAAGTGTGTACAAACCCCACTAATAAAGAGCTGAATTTTACTACTTCACTCGTCTGCTTCTTCATTCCCTGAACATGAAACTGGCGACGAGGATGGGATGGCATCCCCACACAGCAGCAACATCGGCCCATTTGAACCAGCACGTCCAGAGAAATGGGCAACATACGAACGCCGATTCCGCCACGCAATTGCCTCACAGAAGATCACCAACAAAGAACAGAAGCGCTCCTGTTTCCTCACTCAGTGCAGTTCTGAGACACTTGAGCTGGCAACCCACCTCATTCTCCCAAGGGACGTGGATGTGGTGCTGCTCGCAGAAATCATGTCCGCACTGAGGAAACACCTGTAGCCAGAGGTCTCGATCTTCCTGGCCAGGGTGGCCTTCCACAGAAGGGAGCAGTGACCTGGGGAGTCCATTGCAGACTATTCTGCCGCTCTGCGCACTGCTGCCGCCCCATGCAACTGGAACAATATTGAAGAATCACTCCGGGACCGTCTGCTGGCCGGCGTGAGGGATGAAGATGCTCAATGTCGCCTCATGATCAGGAAGATGCTAACTTTCAAGGCTGTCCTAGAAGAGGCGGTAGCGTCTGAGGCCGCATGGTCCAGCATCAAGCTTTTCCGGCATCGCCACTCAACCACCGGTGCCACCGACTCAGCTGTGCAAGCTCAGCAAAATTCATCTTTATCCTCCTCAGCATTGCATAGTTCCACGTCTTCATTGTAGTCCAGTGATGCAGAGGGAGAAGTCCGAGCGGTCCAACGAAAGCACCCAGAGCACCGTGATGATCGGGAGAAGAAATTCTTTTGCAAGTGTGATGGCTACGGAGCCCGGCATAACCTCAGGAAGTGCCCCTTCCACACAGCAGAATGCCACAACTGTGGGCGACGAGGGCACATTGCTAAAGTATGCCGACAGCGAAAGCAAAGAACTCCAGCACCTGAGTCCAAGAAGAGTCATCATCACAAAACGTCCATCGCCAAAGTGTCACCAGAGCCTGAGCCGTGCCAAGTGGGCATCGTCAGCGAGCATTTCTTTGCAGAGCTGAGCCTGCAGGACATCCCCTTCAAGATGGAGGTGTTTTCAGGTACAACCTTTTCCATAATCCCACAGCGGGAGTTTTTGAGAATTCCCCCTGCCTCTCAGCTCAAGCTCAAATCTTTTAAAACTTCCCTCCGGGATGTGCACGGTTGCCAGATTCCTGGGGGTGGGAAATTTCTTGGTCAAATTCAAAAACATTCACACCTCCTTGCCATTGGTTGTAGTTAAGCAGGACACTAACTGTCTTATTGGGACCCAATGGTTTAGGCCCCTGGAATTCCAGCTTTCTGGCATTCACGCAATAGATGCAGACCCAATTAAGGAAGTTTGTGCTGCACATCCTGAGGTGTTCAAAAAGGGTTTAGGGTTATACAAAGGACCCCCTGTGGACTTGGATCTTGACCCAATCGTCGGGCCCATCCGGATGAAGCCACGCCGGGTACCCTTTGCTTTAAAGGAGAAGATAGAATCTGAGCTGGACAAACTGGTGGGGCAGGGCATCCTAGTGCCAGTGGACTCCACAGAGTGGGAGACACCAATAGTGACTGCTTTGAAAAATAATGGGGAGGTCAGGATATGCGCTGACTACAAGTGTACTATCAATAAAGCTATTCACCCGAATGCATATCCTGTGCCCGTGGTAAGCCACCTTCTTGCATCCTTGCATGGAGGAAATTGCATCGCAAAACTTGACCTTGCCCAGGCTTGCCAACAATTGACTGTGTCTCCTGCTGCTGCCATAGCCCAGACCATAGTAACGCATAGGGGGGCATTTCATGTAACTAGACTACAATTTGGGGTGAATGTGGCCCCTGGAATATTTCAATCTCTTGTAGAATGTATTTTAAAATGCTTGCCTAGTGTCCTGCCATATTTTGACGATGTCCTGATCACCGCTAAGGACACCGTCGAACTAGCGGCCAGGCTCAATCGAGTCCTCTCATGTTTCGAGAGGGCTGGTCTACGTCTCAGAAGAGACAAACATGTGTTTTTGGCATAGGAAGTGGAGTTCCTGCGGTACCGAATTACACCCCAAGGTATTATTCACTCTGACTCCAAGGTGGTGGACATGCAAAATGCTCCCAGGACAAAATGTAAAGCCGAACTGCAATCATTTCTATGATTGTTAAACTTCTACCATGCTTTTCTCCATCGCAAAGCCTCAGTTGCTGAACCATTACATCGGCTTCTTAAGAAAGATACTGTTTGGCACTGGGGCCATTGCCAGGAGAAAGTGTTCCTAGAACTTAAAAGGCTGTTATCTTTGGATACGGTATTAACTCATTTTGATCCTAACAAGGAAGTTGTCCTTGTGTGTGATGCATCTCCTGTGGGGGTGGGAGCTGTGTTATGCCATGTACTAAATGATGGGAGGGAAGCCCCCATAGCATTCTATTCCCATTCACTCTCAAAGCCTGAGAAAAATTACGCTGAGTCAGACATGGAGGCATTGGCAATCGTGGATGGCACTAAGAAATTCCATTATTAGCTTTGCGGAAGACCTTTTACCATCGCAACTGACCACAAGCCCCTCCTTGGAATATTCGTGAACGGGAAGCCCTTGGCTCAAATTATGTCCCCAAGGATGTAGCATTGGGCAATTTTCCTAAATGCATATGATTTTACTTTGGTGCACAGGCCCGGCAAGAACATCAGCCATGCTGATGTCCTGTCACGTTCTCCACTGCCAGGGGTCAGGGAAGCCAACTGCGAGATCGAAAGCAACCACCAGGTCCTTATGATTGAGGCTTTCAACTTGCCCCCAGTCGTCCCCTCAGATATAGCCAAGGCTACGGCCAAGGATGTAACATTGACTAAAGTAATGTCTTGGGTACAAAAAGGCTGGCCTGTCTCTCCTCTAGCCGAGGAATTCGAAATATTCTACCGCAAGCATTTGGAACTGTCAGTGGAATGAGGTTGTCTTCTATGGGGCCAGCTGGTGGTCATTCCTGTCACTGTCAGAAAAAAGGTTTTACATCAACTTCACACAAGTCCCCCGGGAATTGTCCATTCCAAAGCCCTTGCCCATCGCTACTTTTGGTGGCCTCAACTGGACCAAGACATAGAACAAATGGTCGGCACTTGTGCCAGCTGTCAATCCTCTCACCCAGAACAATCCTACTTTCCCTCTAGGGAATGGGATTCTGCTCGGGGCGCATGGTCCAGATTGCACATAGATTTTGCAGGCCCATTTATGAGTGCCCTATTTTTGTTGGTTGTGGATTCATTCTCTAAGTGGCTGGAAGTGATTAGGGTGCCTAATACCACTTCAGCCACCACGATAATGCACCTAAGAAGGCTGTTTGCAGCATTTGGACTTCCACAGGTGCTGGTGCCCGACAACGCATCCATGTTCACATCTGCAGAATTCCAATCCTTCATGGAAAGGAATGCAATTAGGCACATCACTGCCGCTCCATTCCACCCAGCCACCAATGGCCAGGTAGAGCGGCAGGTGCGCACAACTAAAGACACACTTTGGCGTATGGGTGAAGGGGATTTAGAGCTCCAGTTATGCCAGTTTCTTTTCACATATAGGCTCACCTCCCTTGCCTCCTGGCTGTCCCCTGCCTCCTGGCTGTCCCCTGCTGAATTGCTCCAGTGAAGGAAACTGTCATCCTTGCTGGATGCTGGATTGGATCCTTCTATAATAATAATAATAATAATAATAATAATAATAATAATAATAATAATAATAATAATAATATTTGAACTTATATACCGCTTTCCTTTGTCAACGACAAACTCAAAGTGGTTCACAACATGTTCAAAAATCAACAAAACAAAAATACAGTATAGCATCAAAATTACATTTCCAGGGTGGAGGACAAAGGCACAAATATAGCGATCCAACACCATAAGGGTTTCTCATCTGGAGACCCTGTACAATGCCACAATTATGCAGCTGGTGGTCCTACGTGGGTGCCTGAGTTTGTGATCAATCAAACTGGTCCTGTTTCTTACAAAATCGAAACAGCCACTGGTCTGATCTGGAGGAGGCACATGGATCAATTGAGACCCAGAGTACTGGACCCACAAGACGAATACAGACACTCAATGCTAGGGTTGGCCCCCACCCATTTAAACCCAGGGGGCAGAGGTAATAGTCAGCAGCCAGCCAACATTGACCCAGAAGTGTCTTCTAGGAACCGATTTCAAGGGGTATTTGTGGAATGCTCCCCTATTCCTGCCATGTGTACCCTTATACTGTCCCAGTCTAGCGCTCTGGATTCCTTTATCGATGATGACAAATTTTGCTTGGAGTTGCCCTCTACTCTTCGTACACACAGGAGGGACCCTGAGTTGTCTTATTCATCCACAGAATTAGATTTTGGTTTTGAGCGATCCCCTGCTCAGCCATCTGTCAAACGGGGCTTTTATTTGGGTTTACAATCCTCCCCCTCTAGTCAATCCCTCACTTCAGTTGGGTCGCCCATCCTATGAGCCCCTGAGCCAGCTCAACCAATCGTCTGACCCAGAAGGGAAACTAGACCGCCATCCTGGTTAAAGGATTTTGTTTTTACCTAGGGGGGAGGAATGTTATGTATGTTAACTGTGTTTTCTGACAAGAGCAGAACGTATCTTTTCTCATGTATCTATTCTTATGCAAATAAGTGGATTGAAAATGTGCACACTGTTAGCCAATGGGCTTGTTGTATTATTGTTACTATTACTGTTTATAGTGTATATAAGTCCAAGTTTTGTCCCATCCAAAGTGTGTTCAAACCCCACTAATAAAGAGTTGAATTTCACTATTTCACTCGTCTGCTTCTTCATTCCCTGAACACGAAAACTGCATTCCGGTCAACTCCAGACTCACACAATCCACACCAGGATTAAAACCCGAGTGAATCTGAGTGATTTATTCCATCAGATAATCAGCAAAATCCTCAGCCGGTCCCTAACAACTGGTTACAGCCCCCCCCCCCTCTACCATGGAGAGACCTAGTCACCTGGGACAGGGTCGCTGGGCGATTATCCGCTGAAGCAATAAGGGTGGTGAAATATCGCTACCATGTAGGCTCTAATCATGGCTCTAGCAAGTGTTTGGTCGGAGTCACTCCGGGTCTTCACCCAGCAGCACTCTCAGCGTCTCTTTGCCTGTTTAAGGTCCCCCAATTCCTCCATGAACCACGGGGATGAGCAGAGACAAATCTTAACGTCTTCGCCTCACACCACTGCCCAATGATTGTGATCAGTGTGTTTCCTGGAACTGAGGATGTTAAGAGTTGACCATGATATGCCTTCTCAGAAGTACAACAGATCATCTTGAGGTAAGAAATAACTGTTGTAAATAAATTCATTATTGTTATATTTAATGTGAAAGTGTTTTATAGCTATCATTATATTATGTTTGATTTTTAAAAAGGCTATTTTGTGGATAACCCACTCATTTTTGTCAAGTATACTTCTGTCCTGGTTTTGTGGGAGAGAATTATGGCAACTCTACACTAGTGAATACTGGAGAGATGATATACATACCTTCCTATGAGACAGGGCACATCTCTGTAATGAAGGAGTTGCTTAGGCCAAAATCCCAGTCAGGTTTTATGCCCATGTAAGAGAAATGGCCTCATGTCCCTCACCCCACCCCCAGCCAGCCTGTTGCTTTTGTCTTCTCAATACTGGTTGTGCAACTCATTTTGCAATCAATGCTTGCCTGTTCATGTCTTGAGAATGAAAAAATGCTTGTGTAATTGGTCTTATATGACTGCCCTTGGGATCATATACACAAATAGGATTCTGCCCTTCGAGTTTTACAGCTACAAGGCCACATTTGAATGAGGCTTGGAAACAAACAGGAAGTTAATGAAGCTGTTTCCAGACTGGTGTCATGATGCGTATAACACATCCACCATGTTTAGCATTACCGATAGCTTCCAAATATTTTTTTAAGAGCAAGTGTGCTTATAGTTATGTTACAGCAATCAATATATGATTAGATCTAGGCATGGAGTGTCATGTTCAGATCTATTTTCACCAGGGATGGACATGTACAGAACTGGAATAAAGAGAATACCGTGCATTTCCATTTATGAGGAGATAACCATGCTTCAAATGTACCTGCATCGTTTCCGAAATAAATGCTATTGTTGCTGTTCCTGTTGTGCAATTTAAGGGGCTTACATTTTGCATAATTTTTATTTTCAAGGGAACTGAGTGTTGTATTTCAAGCATGTCCCCCCCCCTCCAACAATCCAGATTTCAAAAGCTCTCTTTGTTTGAATTCAGAGCTTTGTTAGCTTTCCTCCCATCTGGACAGAAAACAAGGGAGGTGGTGGTGGTGGTGGTGGAAATGAAGTTGTGAATACTCTTTGAAACAGGTTTCAGTAATTGTAAATCCTCCATTCTCCCCTTATCATTCAGATGGTATACAACAGGAGGTATATAACAATGGAAGCTGTTTCAGTTCACTAGAGGGTGCCATCTTTCATTACTTTTAGAGCATGTCACAGAAGAAAGAAAAGGAATATCTTTGGGGAAATGTCTACTCTCAATTGTCCTTTCATTGTATCAGGGCTTATTTTCATTGGCCACATTCACTTGGAAATAAGCCCAACTAGATCTATTTGGATTTGGCTAAAAACATCCCCTTTCAAATCCAGTTGTAGGTCTTCTGAGGAGTGTGTTAGCCATGACAATGAAGTTGGGATTGATACCAAAACTGACAGAGAAAGCTTCTCCTTTCCCTCCCCGTGAATGTGTAGTTATAAAGAGTTGTCTTGCAACACATTTCTTTCCACCCTACATACCATGGGCGGAGGAATATCTGGGCACCCCAATGTGAATTAGACTACTACTCCCATTAGCCCTAGCCATAAAGTGAGAACAGGTGGAAACTGCAGTCCAACAACCAGATGGCCACACAGTTCCCATTCAAAGCTTACACAATATATGGATTTGTTTGCATTGCATCACACTCCCCCCCACCACCACTAAGAAACTGGCAGTACCCAAGGTGGGTATTTTTAAGCAGTCCACCCAACTTCATTCTCAAGGCCGTTAAACCAGCCAAGTGCAGCTCTCGTGTATTAAAACCTGACCTTCTAGTCTCCAGCTCAGTGTCTTAACCACTAAGTCACCAGAGAAACTGCATTGTGGCTTTCTGAACACTTCCTTTTAACAAAATCATTGCAACTGAAAGAAATATAATTCATTCCCCTCCCTCCTAGGTTTACCAGACTTTCACATCAATGCACCAAGACAGCATATCCTATAATAACAGCCTAAATGCATAATAAATTTGTGCAGAATTGCATACTGGTTCAGAGTATCCAGGACTGTGGTGTTTTAGTGGTTAAGATGCTGAACTTGGTGACTGGAAGGTCAGCAGGTCAGCAGTTCAAGGCCCAAGTACTGCATGATGGAGTGAGCTCCCATCTTTGTCTCAGCTCCTGCTAACCTAGTAGTTCAACAGTAAGTACAGTGGAACCTCATACAACAATCGCCCCATATAGCAACAAAATCGCATAACAATTAGATTTTGGGGGGAAATGACATCTTGCATAACAATTTTCCCTATGGGAAAAAATCATACAACAATATTTCAATGGGAAAAACCACTTAGCAAAAAAATCGTTGTACAATGCATTCCATAGGGAAAATCGCTATATGATACATGCATTGTTTAGCAATTGTTTCATACAACAACAAGCCCCATGGAATGGATTAAAATTGTTATATGAGGTACCACTGTAATTGCAAGTAGATAAATAGGTACCACTTCAGTGGGAAGGTAAACAGTGTTCCATGCACTTCGGTGTTTAGTCATGCCTACTGCATGTCCATGGAAATTTCTGCAGACACAGACAGCTCTTTGGCTATAAATAGAGATGAGCACTGAACCCTAGAGTCAGATACAACTGGCTTTTGAGCAAAGGCAACCTTTACTTCAGAGTATCCAAGTATGTTTTTTGATATGAGTAGTTCTGAGATGTGTATAAGGCACTGGTGGTGACTAATTTCTACAGCTGTAATTCTTTGTTTGTGAGGGATGGGGCAGTACTGCCATAGAGGGGTCATGTCTTAAAATATTTCCTGCAAATAGATATCCCAATAGCTGAAAACTGGCAGCCCTGATTGATGAGAATGTCAGGATATTCTGAATATGGGAGAAGTACCTGCTGAGTATGATTTACAGATGCCTACTGAGAGGAAATAAAGAATGCAACCATTCCCCAACCGATTTATAGCTGTCTGCAAAGCAGCAAGTGTGAAACAGCAATGAGTGATAGCACACAGAGCAGACTAAATATAAGTTTCCAGGATAAAGCTGCCTAACAATAGCCTAAAGGAAAAACACAGACAGGTAACTGAAAGGAACCTAGCACTTTCCCAAATACTGTAGGTATGATGCAAATTCTGCTCTACTTTAGAAATCTGTGTGTGCCCTCCCTTCTCCAAAGCTTATTGCATACAGTGCATACAGTGACCAGAAAGAAGACCAATGTGACTGGGTCTAGACACATGGTGGCAAACCTTGACACTCCAGCTGTTCTTGAACTTCAATTCAGCAGGAGTGCTGACTTGGGCTTCTGGGAATTGAAGTCTAAAAACACCTGGAGCACCAAGGTTCTCCATCATGGGTCTAGATACACAGAGAAAATGTGTGCTGAGAGGAGCAGCAGCAGCAGCAGCAACAACAACAACAACAACAACAACAACAACAAAAACCTGTTCAATCTTTTTGTGCCATTTGGGAAAAAAATTGCCACCAGAAGTTGCTTGGGATATGAATTCTGGGACGATTTTACTCATGGCTGAGAAGAGGGAAATTGCAGCGATGGGCCACACTCTTCACATCTGGGTGTATAAACTGAGAAAAGGAGGTGCTTGTCATTTGCTAACTAGAAAGGCTCTTTCTTCCTGCTAATATTTTTCAGCTTTGAGGACGATGTTGTTGTGAACAACTGAACGTCTGGACCAGTGGTGGCAAACCTATGGCATGTGTGTCAGAGGTGGCACTCTGAGCCTTCTCTGTGGGCACCCGTGCAGTCACCTCAGCACAGAGTTCGCCCCACCCCTATTCCCAGCAGCCCAATGGGAGCATTTCTTTCCTCCCCTGTTGCTGTGCTGTCACTTTGTGATAAATAAGTGGGTTTTGGGTTGCAGTTTGGGCACTCAGTCTCTTAAAGGTTTGCCATCACTGAACTGGACTCTTATTTGTCAGCTACCCCATTCTCATCTTATATCGTCCTCACCTAATTTGTAAATGCTAGACTCAAAATAGCTTACAATATATCCACATGTTCACGGCATGCATGGAAGTGCAGAAAGATAATATTCACTGGCAGTATATCTTCAACCTTCATGAATTCAGCCAACAGCTGCAATCAGGTACAGTAGAACCTCGGATAAAGTTCAAACTCCATTCCACAAGTTTGGACTTTATCCGATTTTGGACTTTATCCAAATCAAATGGGCGATGCATCAGATTATTATTATTATTATTATTATTATTATTATTATTATTATTATTATTATTATTATTATTATTATTATTATTATTATTATTATTATTATTATTATTATTATTATTATTGTTTAGACTTCTATACCGCTTTCCTTCCCATAAAGGGAACTCAAACTTTATCCGAGGTTCCTATACCAAATACTTCTGATAACGTCCATTTTTAGCGGTTTTGGACTTTATGCAATGCATCACATGTGCATGAAAAACGTGACTTTATCCGAATCGGACTTTATCCGAGGTACCACTGTACATGTATGTACAGTTTGTGCATCAAGGCAGTGTATGGTTACTGTTGTGCAGACTTCCTTTCCACCTATAGCCGGCAGTACAGGAATTGGGGAAGGGGAGTTTATGTTTTTGTTTTCTATGAGACCTTACTAAAATCCACACATTTCTTCATTTTGAAAGCAAGAATTTATGGTCCCAAAAAAAGGGAGAGACAGTAAAATGTTAATTTGCCAATTATAAGCTGCTATGGAAATTTGCTGTTTTTATATTAAGAAAAGGTAATTCACTGGAACATGGCTCAGATTTGGCATCCAGTTGCTTATTCTCCAATGTTCTAAGAGTTCCAACAACCATCTATTGCATGTTCACTACTGCAATTAAAGCATGTTCAACATGCCCCCGCTGAGTTCCAGCAAATCTTACCATCAGCAGAAAATCCAGAACCATGTAATCTGTCAAGTTGTGTCCAAGGAGATCCTGACCAGAGCTCAGCAGCACTTGTCATCTATAGTGTACAGCTAAAAATGCTTGAAAGTGGTGGATAAAGGCTAATTGCATCAGAATCGGAGACTCCAAAAGACCCATAATAGAGGCAGAGAGGTTTCTACTCCAAATCTGGTACTCTAGACATTTTGCACTTAAATGGACAAACTCATGAAGTTGTGCCAAAAGCTAATGTGGTGCTTAATCAGAGGGGCTTTCATGTTAAAGCTGGAGGTGAGTTCATAGATCAGGAGATAATGGAAGACGATGACACTGATAAGGGTAAAAGAAATCAATAAGGGGAGACGTGCACTCACACTTGGCTTCAGCAAATCTACTCTCATCAATGGCACACTCTCTTTTGTGCTGATCTGGCATCTGATGCTTTCTTAGTCCAACAACTCTAAGATTCATGTTCAATATGATAAAAATTCTGTGCTTACAGAGACAAGAGAGTTCTCTACTAGCACTCATTTCAGGCAGCATTGAGACCTTGGTGGAATAAAGGAAGGGAAGAGAGCTCTTCTAGTCTTGCCTTCATTGCCAAATACCAATGGAACTCATTATAGGGCTGCTAAATCTGCTCAGGAGAGTAGCTTGGCTCTTTTGAGAGGCACCTGCATATTATCTGTCAACACTGGACCTTTTGAATCCAACATACTGTGGAGGAAGAAATCTTATAATGCACTAAATAAAAAAGAGGTGGATTTGTAAGGTTAGAACATTCAATCTCACATTTCTTCCTTTTTAATTTTTTGGAGTACGTAAATAGATATACATCTGTGATGCTTATTATGATTTTTCTTTAACGATAAGAGCCTAATCTTGTTTCACATCTGTGCACATGAGTATCCAATTGTTATATGCCAGAAATGAGTTGAGTGACCAGGATATAGTATTCAAAGCTTTCTGTGAAATGACTTTATCCTCAGCTTCTTGGTTTTTGCAAGTAAAAGTAGTTCACAGGGCCGTAGCCATGGGGGCCAGTGGGGGCGAAAACCTTCCTGAGGTAGCAGCCAGTCAGCCCTGCCCCCGAATGCCAATGCCTCCGGTTGCCAATGCCCCCTGCCCCCGGATGCCAATGTTATATATGTGTGTTATATCGGTGAGGGGCGGCAGTAAAAATGTAAGTAATAAATAATTTGTTGCCACTCCTGAAAATCCCACCACCCCAATCTAGAATCCTGGCTATGGCCCTGGTAGTTCATATTTCTACTTGGGTTTCTGTCTCTTTTTTTTTGTTATACAGGTCCACTGGCTTCTGGTCCATTTCTAGGTCTCTTTCACTGTGTTGATTATGAGATGTAGAGCCATAAGCTACTAGATCCAAGCCTTCTGAAGGACTACATCTCTCCACCTGTGCACCTATCTGTTTTAACATCTCTGAGAGAGGCCGTTCCCTTAGTCCCATTGCCTTTACAATGACATCTAGTGATGTCATAAGTGATAGTAATTTTGATGGTTTTTGTCCAGATTGCATACTTGTCCCCTTCCTGTTATCTTTCTATCATTGGTTAAATTTTGTCTCTTCAGCCTTTAGTGGCTTGGGTCCAAATTCTCTGCAAAACTGCACTTTCCTTTATGAGACCTTTTGAGGCTTTGGATCACCAGAGGAGGCCTTTCTCTCCATTACACCACCATCACAGGTGTGTTCCATGGAGACACCAGAGAAGGCCTTTTCTGTTTCTGCTCCCAGACTCTGGAACTCCCGCTTGTGGGAGGCCAGGCTGGCCCCTTCATAGCTGTCATTCTGTGAGCAGGCAAGGACCTTTCTCTTCACAGGCTTTCCCTTAGGCTGTCTGAGGGTGCACCTTGATTTGCACAAAATGTGTACATTCATGTCAGTCTTGCCAGGTTTGAAATTGATTCAGATACTGAGGAATATATGACACACAAATGCAGAGGTGAATTAATTTACTGAAACAGTTTTTAGAAAATATCTGCAAATTGCATTGGGAGAAATGCTGTATAGAAATTAATTGATTAAACAAACATGCCAAAATGCAAGCCTTTTTTATTCAAATAAAATTATTTCTCTGAATATATGAGATCCACTGTTTTGGAAACAGAATTTTACCTTGATGCTTAATATATAAGCAGAAAAGAATGGAAAGAAAAAGAAATGCAGCAAACAATAATAAAGCATGGACTTGGGAGAAAAAAGTAATGTAGAGAGAGATGAGACCACAGGGAAAATAGATGAATTTTAGTAAGACATTAATTAGAGATAGGTTTAGAAGAAGTAGCTACAGACACAAGGCAAAACAAATAATGTGAAATTGTTGTTTTGCTCACAAAATCATTCCTTCGTTCTCAGCAGATGCAATGCACTTTGCAGTGATGAACTGTGAAAATCATATGCACCAGCTAAGCATAGATGTCACACTTAGTCATGAGTAGTAAAGGTTGTGGCAAGAGGGCAAGGTTCACTCTGCATCCTGCTTCATCACTTGGATAGTGAGTGACTTTTCTATGGACCACTTCTGGTGTGATTTGTTCAATCTTGGCTCCAAAGCAAAGTCAGGAGTCTTGAAGATTGTGTGGGTTTATCTACACAGATTCTTTTGGGTTTGGGTAGAGATGTGATATGCCATTTCATGCTATTCTTGCATCCAAATGGCTTATTGGAGCTTGGTCCAGCTCCTTCCAATAGGAATATTTGATATCCTGAAGTTGCTTGATAAGACAGCCACTTTAGGATATAGGAAAATAAGATACGGTTTGCTCGTCAGCAGAGGGGCAAAGGAAGTGAAATTGTTTTTAGGCTCTGTTAGGGCAGTGAAAATACATCAACTTACAATTTATTCTTTAAAAAAATATTTTTGATGTCTTATCTTAAGGGCCAGTTAGGAAACTGTCAACATCTGCATCTACTGCTGTAGGTTCTGCTGTGAGCAATTTCTTGACTGTCTCTTTAAGACATGGCAAAGAAAACAATTTTTAAATAGGTAGTGCAGCATATTTTCACTGTCCTAACAGATTTCATTTTGTTTGCTCCTCTGTTGAGGGGTGGAAGAAATATTTAATTTGTCAATATTCTGAAGCAGCTCTCTTATGAAACCACTTCATGATATCAGAAATTCCCACTGCAAGGAGTCAGAAGTCTTACTTTCAGCAACCACACGCACTGGAAACCAAACCAAACCAGAGCAATCCTGACATCACTAAAAAAAGAAAGAAGAAGAAGCTCCTGAGAGGAGCCAGAAAGGTGTGGGTGGGATCACTGTGGGTTCAGGCTTATTTGCTCCAGCAAAAACATTGTCCAATGGCCATCTTTCAGAGCAAACAGGCCATGGAACAAACAGTAGGCTAAGTGCCCATGTAGTCAGTATCTATGTCTCCAGCTTTGATGATTAGAACAAAATAAGCAGATGAGGTTGAAAAACATGGTGCTATTCAGGGATTTCCAAAGAAGTACTGCTGGTCTGAGTGTCAGATGAGCATCATGCACTACTAAGTGTTGTCATGAAGCTTTTTTTTTTGTAAATGTTAAGGAGTGAATTGTAAAGGTTAATGAAGGTACACAGAACGGTCACCAGAAAACGTGCCCCCTTGGTTAGGGAGCAGAAAAGCACTTTTCACTTTTCTGGAGAAAAACACAGAACAGCAATTTTCAATGAACCATTACTTTATTGTACCAATTCCAAGAAATGGTTTAAGTCAATTTCATACCTACTCAATACAAACACGATAACCTGGAAAGATGTGCTGTAATACTGATTGGAACTTAAGGAGGAGCCAACTCAATATACCCCAAATGATTCAATGGGTTTATTCTAGTTGTGACTCAGCTCTGGACTGCCAATGTGCCTCTCCAAATCGAGACTATCCATGGGGGGCATGGGGCAGTGTGTGTGTGGGGAGGGGGGAGAGAATCTTCATTATGTTTTCTTCAATAATGAAATGTCTGTATTTTTAATGGATTCCCCACAGGTCATATGCAAATCCATTGGGGTTCTTTTCAATGGAGAGGGGAGAACATTATCTTGCAGGTCAAAGGATCTGTAAAACAGGCCACCTTCAGATGAGTCTTATCAGGTTGTGTACAAATATGCTGTCACATTGATTTTATGTAGCAGTCTCACTGTTTGTAAGTGCCTGACAGGGCTAACAACTGGATCAATAAGTGATTCTCTTCATGCAGACCTGCAGGTGCCTTTTGTGCTTCTCTCCCTCTGCAAGATGACAATGAGCATCATTAAAGACAACACAAAACATTGCCAATGACAGATGGGCCCTATTATGATTTTATCAGAGAGAAACTGATTTAATCAGCTTTGCCAACTTTTATCCTATTGTTACTAATGCAATTTAAACCCCCTTTCTTCTGTGATTTTACATCAGCCTATCTCGAATCAGCCTATCTGGGTAGAAGTGACGAAGATAAGCTCTTAGTGCCAATCATATTAACTAAGAAAAGAAGATGGCTGGATCGGTCTGGTCTGTTTGACAGTTATTGTGAGGGATTATCCCACTCACGTCCAGAATTCTTTCCATGTACTGCTAACAAGAAACAGGAAATGCTTTTCTGCAACTATTATCACAGATTTAGCCCCCTTAATTTGGTTCTTCAATTTCAGCACACACCAAATTGGAGTGTGTTGTATCTTTAGGATGGATTGAAACGGAACACAAAAGCAATAGCATTGCTTAGTGTATGGGGATTTTCTCATTTTTATGTCTCAGCAATTCTCTCTGAATGATCCAGGGAGGACATCTGGGAGAAGATTAATTGCATAAGGCGTTTGTTTTTATTTTAAAACCTCATTTTCACTGGTATGTCAAAGGAAGGCTTGCTCCCGAGAGAATAGTAGAACTGTCCTTCCACACTTCCCTTGTACAACACAAATGTTCAAACCATCACCCACTAAATCACAATGAGCCTTAAAGGGGACAATGGGAGTAAATGAAATGTACTGTACATTGTTGAAGAATACAGAAACTAAAACAAGTGACTGAGTGTGTGTTTGTGCAAGAGAGGGAAAGTGAGATAACCTAACTCACTGACACTGCATTCAGTAAAAGAGATTCTCCATGTCATTTTAAACTTATATTCTGGGGAGGAAAGATGTGGTTTAGGTAGCCATACCCACATACCAGCCTCATCACATACCACCTGTTCTCTCACTGCACTTTCAGCTGGCCAACAGCAAGAGTTGGTTATGCTCATTTTAGTCCCTTGGTGAGAACAGTGAATTGCGCTCCATTATGTTTTCTTCAATAATGAAATGTGTGTATTTTTAATGGATTCCCCACAGGTCATATGCAAATCCATTGGGGTTCTTTTCAATGGAGAGGGGAGAACATTATCTTGCATGTCAAAGGATCTGTAAAACAGCTGCGCGCCCAAAACTTAAGGCACTCAAGTCAAATTTACGGGACATGCAAGGCTACAGAATTCCAGTTTTGGGGTTGGGGGATTTTATGGTCAAATTCATGGGGTTCACGGAGAAACTGCCCCTATTGGTCCTCAAACAAGGGTCCTGTTGCCTCCTGGGGACTCAATGGTTTGCCCCCCTGAACTGTCTCGCATTAATGTTATCAAGACTGACCCTGTGTGGGATGTGTGCGATGCACACCTAGCCGTTTTCAAGAAGGGCCTCGGGACATACAGGGGACCCCCAGTTTTGTTCGATTTGGACCCAGAAATCTGACCCATCAGGCTCAAGGCGTGGAGGGTGCCATTTGCCCTTAAGGACAAAATCGAGGTGGAACTGGACAAACTGGTGGGTCAGCGGATTTTGGTTCCAGTTGACTCTGTGGAGTGGGAAACTCCTATTGTTACGGCAATGAAAACAAATGGGGAGGTACGAATTTGTGCCGACTATAAGTGCACAATTAACAAGGCGATTCGCCCTAATGCGTACCCGGTGCCGATAGTGAGCCATTTGCTAGCCATGTTACATGGGGGTAAATGTTTTGCAAAGCTTGACCTAGCGCAAGCCTATCAGCAGCTCACAGTTACGCCTACTGCCACAGCTTCGCAAACCATTGTAACGCACAAAGGTGCCTTCAAGGTAACACGCCTACAGTTCGGTGTGAACTCAGCCCTTGAGATTTTCCAATCATTGGTAGAACGCCTTCTCAAGGGTCTCCCTGGGGTCCTCCCCTACTTTGATGATGTATTGATAACAGCAGGAAGTGAGGGGAAACTTGCCAAAAGACTGGATCAAGTCCTGACTGTGTTCAAGAGAGTGGGACTGAGATTGAGACATGATAAATGTGTGTTCTTAGCGAGGGAGGTGGAATTCCTAGGGTTCAAAATAACCCCCGATGGTGTTAAGCCCTCCGATTCAAAAGTTGTGGCTGTTTGAAATGCCCCTCGCCCCACCGCGAAACCAGAGCTGCAGTCCTTCCTAGGGCTCCTAAATTTCTATCATTCCTTCTTGCCAAGGAAAGCATCCGTAGCGGAGCCCCTGCATCGTCTTTTAAAGAAAGATGCGGTTTGGCGGTGGGGTGACAGCCAGGAGAAGGCATTCAAAGAGTTGAAACAGCTCCTCTCCTCTGAAGCGATTTTAACCCATTTCAACCCTAAGAAGCCCGTGGTATTAGTGTGTGATGCTTCAGCAGTGGGGGTGGGGGCAGTGCTGTGCTACGTGCTGGGAAAGCCCCGGTTGCCTTTTATTCCAGGTCACTCTCAAAGGCGGAGCGCAATTACGCGCAAACAGATAGTGAGGCTCTCGCTATAGTCACGGGAACAAAGAAATTCCACGATTTCCTCTATGGTCGGGGGTTCACCATTGTCACCGACCACAAGCCTCTACTGGGGATTTTCACCACGAACAAGCCCACAGCCCAGATTCTGTGGTGGGCAATTTTTAAAAATGCTTACCAGTACACACTGGTCCACCACCTGTGCAAGGAGATCAGCCATGCTGGTGCGCTCTCCTGGTTCCCCCTCCCAGGGCTAGGGGAAGCAGTCTGCAAGGTGGAGGGAGATCACCAAGTGTTGCTGATTGAATCCCTTGACTCCCCACCCATAAGGCCCACAGACCTTGCCAAGGCCACGGCGAAGGACAAGGTCCTGTCACAAGTAAACTTATGGGTAATGAAGGGCTGGCCCACAGCCCCGCCTTTATATTCTTAGTCTTAGCATGTTCTTTCTGAAGCTGCTCAATTTCTCTTTCCAAGTCTTTTTGTTTATTCTTCCACTGTCTATTTTTGATACCACCTAATTTTATACATTCTCCTCTAAATACCGACTTCATGGCATCCCACACTACATAATAATTCACTTCACCCATATCGTTCCATTACCAACATTCTTCCCAATTTTTTCATTATTAATTCTTTATTCTTAGGGTCTTTAAATAAATTTATATCAAATCTCCAATTATTTCCTCCCTGATTCGGTCCTTCCAAACTAAATTCTAACAACACTTTAGCATGGTCTGATTCTTTAAAAAGACCCACTTCCATCTCTTCCAAATTTCTAACCATATTTTCCGTAACAAAAATATAATCCAATCTAGAATATGAATTATGAACTTGTGAAAAGTAAGTGTACGATCTTTCTGACCCTTTAAGTTCTCTCCATGTATCTCGCATTCTCAATAATTTAATCCGTTTGTCAATCAAATGCATTTTTACCCCAGATCTATATTTAGTCACATTTGTACAATCTATATCAGATCTTATAAAATTAAAATCACCTGCAACAATCATTTTGTTGACCTTTCTCTATCTATTATTCGATAAATTTTCTCCAGAAATTTATCTTGTTGTTCATTTGGGGCATACACATTAACCAATGTGATCTCTTCATCTTCAATTGTTCCTTTAACTATCAAATATCTACCTTCTGGGTCAGAAATACTTTTTTTCATTGTAAATTCCAATCTATTCAAAATCAAAATCGCTACCCCTCGTGCCTTTGATGTACCAAAAGCTTTTTCATAAATTTGTGTCCATCCCAAAAATAATTTATTTGTGTCTTCTGATTTTTGATGCGTCTCCTGCAAAAAAATTAAATCAGGTCTATCCCTTCTAAGGGCCATTTCCAGCCTACGTCTCTTCACTTGGCAGCCAGACCCTTTGACATTCCACGACAATACCTTTACACACTTCATAATTAAGTTTGAATACATTTCGCTAGGTCCTCCACAATTTCCCAAGGTGTGCATTTAACTAAACATTTAAGCCCAAATACCCTACATGTAAACATATATATATATATATATATATATATATATATATATATATATATATATATATATATATATATATATATATATATATATATATATATATATATATATATATATATATATATATATATATATATATATATATAAGCTCCATCATCTCCTCCATACTTTTTCTTTGAGACTAAAGAAAAGCAGCCTTTGTCTTCCAAAGATGGGGGGGACGAACGTGTAGATGTTGAGACTTTTCGTATTCATTGTTCTAACCGCTCACCCATTAAATAGCTTCATTTCTCATTTTTCCTCCTCTTCCACCACCCTCAACTCCTTCCCTGTCACTCCAACTACTATCCCTCCCACAGCACCCCTTTCATATGCTTCATCTTCCCCCTTCTTCACACCTCCCAAAGTCTCCAACTCCTCCCTCTGTTCGCCTCATTCTTGAGAACCACTTTGAAGCAGACCAATTGCACTCAAATATTCCATTGCATCCATCTCTGAGTCAATTACATGCATTTTCTTAGCATAAAAAAATCTCAACTGTTGGGGAAACCTCCAATTATATCTAATTTCTTGTTCTTTCAGAATCTTAGTAACTGGCTTCATCTTATACTTTCATATTCTCTCATCAATTGCTATGTCATTATAGATTTCAATATCTTTTCCATCCATCTTTAAAACGCCAGATCCAGCTTGTTTTATAAATTCCATCACTTTCAATTTATCCCCCAAATTTGAAAATTTCACCAACTCATTTCTTTGCTCGTCTCTCCCTCTCCTTGGTCCAATTCTGTAGGCACTCTCAATGTCCACCATCTCAAAATCTTTTCCCATCTTCAAATTGTTCAGCCAATCTAAAATTCCTACTTTAAGGTGATCTGGCGTTTTCCGCACCATTTGACGAATGACTATGTTCTGCCTCATCATCATTTCTTCCACATATCCACTCTTTTTTCTTGTAATTTAACTTTACTCTTTACCTCCTTCCCTTCCTCATACAACTTTCTCAGATCTCCTTGCATCAATTTGAATCTGCCTTAAGAACCCCCATTTCCTTTTCGACTCTATCAAAATTTTCATTGGTCTGTTTAACAAATTTAGAAAACATCCCAGTAAGCTTATTCTCTGACCCTTATATTTCTTTCAGAATATCTGCTTTATCTTGAGCTCTGGAATCTTCCATTCTATCCAATCTTTTAAACAACTTGCCTAGCTCTGTCATAATTTGAGTTTCATCCAGAGGTGTTGGAGATACAGTCGGTGTTGTTTTCTCCTTCTTTTCCTTTTCCTTCTTCATGTCTGCTCGCTTTGGCTTCACCACCTCCTCCTCCTCTATTTTCTTTTCCATGATAATACTCATATGTATCCCTTCAAGTCTTTCACTAAAACACTTTGATCCAGTCCCAAAATTGAGGAAAATATTTAACTTTAACCCTTAGTACAGTTTCAAACTCTTTCAGCGCCAGCACCCCCATCCAGCTTCCGCCTGTCGGGTAGCATGTCCAGTACTCCGATGCGCAATTGCTCAAATATCCCAGCTCAGCAAAACATGTTTCAGCAGTTTGGAGGATCTTTTTCTTTTCACTTTCTCTCCCTCCAAGTTCGATATAACACCTCATTTACCGATGCTCATCTCACTTTCACTTTCTCTGGCTTTGGCACCTCAAGCCAGCTCGGCAATAAAGCCTTTTGCCTTGCTCTTCAGGCCATCTGCCCACTCAAAAGTCAAGATCCCAACTCACCAACAACTTTTTTTTGAAAAGAAGTCCTTTAAAGTCTCATTTGAAAAAGCATTCCCATTAATCCACCTTTGTTATAGCGGGAGCAAGGAAAAGTCGATGTTACCCTATCACCATCTTAAACCACCTGTGGACTCACTTATGGCTGTTGTAAATGTATTTACAACAGCTGCAGACATGTTTACAGCAGTCATAAATGGTGGGGGAGGGGGAAATGACCAGTCTGGCCCCCTCAACTGTATGAGGGAGCATGACTCAGCCCTGGACTTAAAAAGGTTGGCAACCCCTGTGTTAGATTGATTATATTCTTGCCAATTTTGCAGTGACTTTTTTTTTAAAATGAAATGTTCTTCCCCAAAGAACCCAAAGATTTCTTGAAATTCTTTTCATCAACCCAGTTCCCCAACCCTCCTACTTTTCTTATTATTAAAAGGACTTGATGCCCCTAATACCATTAAAAATGTTAAGTACAGTATAGAATAACCTCTGCCATCACATTTTCAGCCTATTATGTCTAAGTGACACTGGCAGAATAATCAGCAGTATAGATGAATAATAAAAAGCTGGAATCCTGAAGGTCATAAAGAGCTTTTAACACATGAAGTTGATTGCTTCCATTCATAGTGGGTTATAGGTGATCATTCAAATAGCTGGAATCTTATAATTTTAGCATGTGATAATAAAAGATGTTAACATATATTTATCATCATCACCAATTAATTTCTGGGTGGCTGAGGTGACCTGGAGGCAAGAGAATGACCCCTGGCAGAATTCCCCAAGCAGCTTTCTGGTGACTATGAGCTATGTCCAAATGTCAAATAGGTTCTGTGGCCCCCACTCTGTACAATTGAGCCACAGCATTCAAAATGCCAATGAGAGAAGAAAAGCAGGCTCCTTGAGGAGCAAGATAGCAGCCACGTTCACCACCAGCTGCCTCTACTGGCCCTTATTGAAGGACTCCAAGCTCAGTCCCACATTAGGCTTGTTCCTCATTAGAGCTTTGTTGGCTACAGTGACTGTTTCCAAGGGGCTAGTGAGGTGTGGGAGGACACCAGCCGGGAACCTCTATTGAAGGCACCTGACCAAATAACAAGCACTCTAATCAGCAGTTAAAAACTCTATGGAATTATTGGTAGGAAAAACCAAGGAAACTCACTGGGATGGGTGAGCTGGTTAGAAATGGTAAGACCACTACTTGAACATTTCATATACCATATATACTCAAGTATAAGTTGGTTTTTTTAAGCCCCCAAAATAAGGTCCAAAATTGACTTATACTCAGGTCAACATAAACACTCAAAAACATACTGACACAAATGTCTAAATTAATTAATTTTGCCATATTTTCATGTACAGTGGTACCTTGCATAACGAACACATCGCATATCGGAAAATTCGCATAACGAAGCGTTCATTATGCATAACAAATTTTTTTCCCCAGTATGCGGGGTTTTTGGTTACCAGGTTATTCCCACTTAATGGGAAACCCGGTTAATGAACATTTTTTTTTCATTATGTGGGGTATCTCCCATAGGGAACCGCATAACGAAAAAATGCATAGTGAAGAGCTCTGTGGAATGGAGTTTTTTCATTATGTGAGGTTCTACTGTATTTTAATTATTGAAACTCAATAGCAGCTGCTGCATTTTCCACCCCCAACCTTTCCTAGTTTTAGAGGTCCAAATTAAGTACCTCGAATTATATTCAGGATGACTTATAGTCGAGCATATACGGTACTTTGAAAGCCATACTAGGGTCACCATATGGTGGAACCTACTTGGCAGGACATAACTGCGGCCATCACAAATGATAATTAGATGAAAAATATATTTCAAAGTTAAGAAACAGTTTCCAGTTTGTATTTCAAAAAGTTGTCATTCACCTTGCTTTACTACTATCTTAATTAACAATTTAATTAAAACTCTGTGAAATGAATTAGTACAAAATCTGAAAATGCATAAAAATACTGTGTCTGCAATATACAAAAAGATGAACCATTTCTTCAAGGCATAACTCTGTAAAACACTATTGGAATGAGTTGCACTGAATTCACCATTACTCAACAAATGTAAAATGTGCATTCTAATTTATATTTTAGTGATGCCCAACGTTAACAAGGCAAGCTTTGAAAATTCTCAACAATACTCCTTTAATTTGAATTGCATTGATGCCATGGGAGCTCATCGACTAGACAAAGAGGAGATTCAAAAATAACAACAGCAGCACACACAAAATTCCCGCATCCTAGCAACATCAGAACTGTTCTGTGCCTATAATCAAAGATGATTATGTAATATTTCTGCAGAAGATTATCTTGCACGGCTGGAAAGAACATCTCAAAATATTATTGTAGGGAGAGAGAGACAAAGGGAAAGAAAGACAGCAAGGGAGAGGGAATGGTTTTGTGTTATATAAGTTGAAAACATTTCACATGGATTTTGATAGTTCTATTTTAATAGGAAGATTCGTTCTAAGTGGAAGGTAAAAATATGCATAAACAGGAAACAAAAGCCATGAGATAGTTCAGGACGAAAATCACTTGAAGTGAGAAGAGATTAAAATACTCACAGTGTGACAGTGGTCACAGCCAGGGAGAAGCCTTTTTCTTGGCAAAGGTGTGAGATAATGGAAAAGGCTCCCATTTCTAGGCTTCAGTTCTGTGTGGATCTATGTAAACCCACTGAATTCAGTATCATTAAGCATCCTAACTTTGCCTAAGATTAGACTATTAGTTCCCCTTAATGTTCCCCAAAAATACCTTCTTCTTTTTTCAGGTGCTGTATCCGTTCCGGATATTGGCTATCATCATGGCGATACCTGCCAAAAAGGAAAACAATGATGACGATCTAATTTTTTAAAAAATATTTTATTACGTTTTTATAAAAAGATACAAAATATTATAAAAGAGAAATTGCAATAACAGTACAAAAATGAGAGAAACATAGAAAAATAAGCATATAGGATAGTCATATATAGTAGAAATGATGAGATACCAATGGAACATCTTAGATATATTATACTAATTTTAGGGGCTCAAATCCTATCTTTTAAAAAATACACATAAAGTTCCTCAATTCTTACAAAGCAAAGGAGTGTGATCACCAGCCAGCAGAGGAGGTAGACAGTGGCCTAATCAGGGTGTGATCAGATGGTTAAGTAGCTTGCATGTTGGACCACTTGAGGCATAATCCAGTGCAAGCTATTTCCTGGCTATCACACAACCTATGGGAGATTGTGAACCAATCCAACCTTGATCCAGGATGATTGTTTTTGGAGACTGGGCTGGAGTGATTCTTACATGGACATAATAAAGGTAAAGGTTTCCCTTGCTCGAATGCCAGTCGTATCTGACTCTAGGGTTCAGTGCTCATCTCTGTTTCAAAGCTGAAGAGCCAGCTCTGTCTGCTTCTGCAGACATTTCCATGGTCATGTGGGAGGCATGACTAGACACCGGAGTGCACGGAATGCTGTTACCTTCCCACTGAAGTGGTCCCTATTTATCTACTTGCAATCTCTTGCTTTCCAACTGCTAGTTTGGCAGGAGCTGGGACAAAGACGGGAGCTCATTCTGTCCTGCAGTACTCGGGAACTGAACTGCTGACCTTCTGCCTCCCAGTCAGCATCTTAGCCACTTGAGCCAGGTAGGAATTTTTAACTGAGATTGCTCCTTGCAAACCAACCCTTTCTGATGCAACCTGAAGTGACCCTTTCTCACTGTCTGATCACATGCCCTTTATACTGCACAGATCCAATGGGATTCTGGATGTTGTCTGTAATTTGCTAATGTAACCTTGACCCTGTCACCGTGGGAACATGTAGGATATTAAAATCTTTTCTCAGAGGTATAATCATCTGCATAAGTACTAAAAAGGGATAACAAATTCACATAGTTGAAATGTTTGAAGTAGTAGCCATGTTAGCCTGTACAAGCGTGTCAGAGAGTAAACAAAGCAAAACAGCAAAAAAGACAAAAAATGATGTGGCACCTTAAAGACAAACTCCTGTATTTAAATGTGAGCTTTCATGGACCAAGCTCACATTTAAATAAAGGAGTTAGTATTCCCCCCCCCCCTCGATGTTGGTGTCTCTGGTTTATATATATAAATTACAAATACAATATATATAAAAAAGAAAGAAGAAAAACATAGAAATACAGTTAAATTACAAACTTAGTAATATAACACCTTCCCCTTTTCTTCCATACCGGTACATCTTTGATTATATTTCCAATATTTTTAATACATTATAACACTCTTGAAGTTATCCTAATATACATATTCAAACTCACTTCTTATACTCCACAATTTAATACAACTACTAAGTCAAAATAAAAATACAATAATTAAAATACAATAAACAGTTTTCACAATATACACCCAGTGTTTTATACAATGCCCTGGAGGATGCGGAGCGTCACATTTATTTTTCTATTCCCAAAAGCTTATTTCTATTCCCTTCATCCCCTTTCAATGAGTAATCCACAAATAATTGCCATATTTTCCAAAATCTATTTTCTTTAACCAAACCCTTTTTCTTATTCATCTCCCATGTTAGCTTATCATTCAATGCAAGATCCCACATCAACTTGTACCATTCTTCTATTTTCAAAATGACTTCATTTTTCCAATTCCTAGAAATGCACTGTCTACCCATTGTCAACATTATCGATAGTAACTCTTTTATCCTTATTTAAATTCATGTTTTCCACATCTGTCAACAAAAGAGTACTTGGCCCCAATTTAAATCTCATGCCCATAATAGCACAAATATCTTTCTCAATTTTCCCCCAAAAGTCTTTTACCACATTACAACCCCACCACATATGTTCATACGTTCCCAGTGTATCCTTACATCTCCAACACATTTTATCTTTATTGTTATCTATCTGATGTAACCTCACTGGGGTCAAGTACCATTTCCACAACATTTTATAATGTACATATTTTATAATATTATTAGAACCTTAACAGTATTAATATTTATTGCATTTTAATTTTTATCATATTTTAAAACATTTTTAAAATAGAATTTTATCAAGAATTAACCTTTAAGATTAATTATTTAATATTTCACAAAACAATCTTTAACAATCCTACCTCAGTATAAATAGTATGCATATCAAATGTGTCAATGAGAAATTCTTGCATCCTTGCCTCAATGCGAAGTCTGGTATGTGCCACTGGATGTTAGAAAAGCTGAAGAGTAGGTAAGTTTAAAAAAGGTTTCTTGCTTAACCAGGTGTAGTGCTGCTGAAAAGAATTAAGTTTTTGCTGAGTCATGGTTACTCTAGAGAAGACCTGTTATAGAAAGGAAGTCATTTCGAGTTCCTGATTAAACCTTTAGGGAGACTGTGTCAAACAAATGTATAATGAATGCTTCCCTGCACAATAATTGTTTATCTATATTTATTCTCTGGTATGGTTTAGGGCGAATTTGTTCCAGTGCTGTAAATTGTTTTAATTTATGATGGTAATTTTTTGGGGGGAATGAATATCTCTTTACTCTCCAAACAATGCTTACAAAAGATGCAGCTGTGGCAGCGATAGTGTCCTACGATAGATGACGTCATTCTCGGAATGTGTGCTGTGTGATCGGATCTGGTTAGCATATTGCTGCAGGTACAGCGTTACCAGTTCTGATCATGATCTGGGATTGTGCAGCTTGCCCAAGGCTACACAGATGGCAGACTACTCAACCTTGTTAGTTACACATATTTCTGCTGATCTTGGTTGAACCCTTTCCCAGCAGGCACAGTGCGGATTTCAATTTCTGATCCCTGGCTCTACCTCCAGGTGTTCCAACCTACTGAGCAGTATCTCTGTAAATGAGCAGGGAGATTTGCATGTGCCTCATATGATTGACAAAGCACTCCCCTTCTCCAGAATTAAATTTTGCAAGCCCCCACCGCCCACCGCCCCCGTGGTAGATTCTGAATAAAAATGAATCGAATTTGTTTTCACCCATCCTTGTTTCTCCCAAAAAAGAAAACAGTAGCCATAGTTCTCCCATGGCCCTTCATCTCTATCCTCAGAGCAGATGCATGATAATTAAAACAAGTAACTTTAGGGGAAGACAGTCTAATATTTACAAGTTGAGTTAATGAGACAGTCTGTTTTTGCAATTATAGGCTATCGTTAGGAAAGTGACCAAATTGGAAGTAATGTTGATATATTTTCTTTTCTTCACTCTTTTTAGTTACTTTTGTAGTTGCAGAGGTATGTGTGAGCCCATCATTTATCATATTTTGTCCCACAGGCCAGTTCACGTGTTTCACACTTTTTAATTTATTGAGGTGGGTGAATTTTTAGACCACCTACCCTCCCTTTCTAGGGCTTATTCAATGCATCTGGTATACATTTGTGGCTATTTTAGGAGTTTTGTAAGAAATGTTCAAGCAAAGCAAGAATTTTCCCCTAGGGGATAATTGTAACAATCCTTTGAGGTTAACTTACCTTTTGAACCCATGGGCAAGGGTTGCAATGCAAAGTGGAGCTATACCCTATGTTTAATTTCCTGCAATGGTGGTGGTGGTGCGAGTAGATATTAGTTTATCCTACCTTTAATTCCCTTATATTTCCTGTCCTACTACTAATTTACAAGGAAAGCTGAGAATAAACTGTAGGGATAAGGAGAAAAGTTTTCTCTGAAGGCCAGCATTTCTGTGCATGGAAAAATAATTAGAGCTGAAGCATTCAGGAGTGTGGGTTTTGGGCTCTTGATATACCCTGTGCACTAGGAAAAAAATTGCTGAGTAGGGATATGTAAGACATTCACTCCATTATAGGTTTCCATTTTGTTTTTGTTTTTAAATGCATATACCCAAGCTTACCCCTTTCCAGACAGAGCAAAAAACTGGATGCACTTTACATTCAAATCCATACATTTTTTGGCTTCCAGTGTGTTCTGAAATTTAACAAAAAGTTGCATTTGATAACATCTGTATTTTGGAGATGTGAAAAAAAATCCCCTCACAAAGCCCCCCAAATAAAGGAAAAAGAAAAATGCATTTCAAAAATGTGTAAGGGGGAGGGGGGAGGGAGAGAACAGATCAAGTAGAAGATTATAACAGTTTGATATTCTGTTCAAATAGTTGCCTATGGAAAGTTCATTAACTAGGCATGAACGCAGTTGTATCCTTTGCCTCATGTTATGCAACAACTGACCCAAACTCTTGAGGGAGACTGGCAGTTGGAGAATGTTGTAAAGGAGGCATCCAAGAAGGGAAGCCTGGTTATAATGGGGGACTTCAATTACCCTCACATAGACTGGGTGAACTGTTGTTCAGCATATGATAAAGAGATAAAGTTCCTAGATATGCTAAATGATTGTTCCCTGGGACAGATGGTTGAAGACCCAACTAGAGGTACAAGAATCCTTGACTTGATCCTGAGTAATACTGGTGCAAGATGTTAATGTGATTGATCCAATAGGGAACAGTGACCATGTTGTCCCATACACTAAAGACCACAACTCAATTATGTTTAACTTGATCATAGACCGCAAGTCACTGAAAAAATCTAACACAGAGACTTTCAGACTTCCTTTTCAAAAAGGAAATTTCCCAAAGATGAGGAAACTAGTAAAAAAGAAGCTGAAAGGGAAAATTGAGAGAGTCCAAACACTCCAAGAGGCATGGAGGCCATTTACAAAAACCATAACAGAAGCCCAATTGGAATGCATACCCAAAAGGAAAAAGGGCACTGCCAGGTCCAAGAGGACTCCGATGTGGCTTACAGGAGCTGTTCGGGAAGTGATCAAAAGCAAGAAAAGCTCATTTTGAAGATGGAAGGCTTGTCCAAATGAGGACAGCAGGCAGAAACATAAATTCTGGCAGAATAAATGCAAGGCAACAATCAGGAAAGCAAAGCAAGACTTTGAGGAGCGTATAGCTAAAAATACTCAGAGAAATAACATAGACTTCTTTAAGTACATTAGAAGTAAGAAACCAACTAGGTAGGCCATTGGACCATGAGATAACAATGGAAGGCAAGGGGTTATTAAAGAGGAAACAGAGATTGCAGAGAGACTCAATGAATTCTTTGCTTCAGTATTCACTGAAGCAGACAGAGACCACATGCCCAAAACAGAGCCTATCTTCATAGGGAGGGAAACCGAAGAATTAAGCCAGATAGAAATAACCAGGAAGGAGGTCCTTGCATGTCTTGTTAAGCTAAACACTAACAAATCACCAGGACCAGATGGCATCCATCCACGAGTTCTCAGGGAACTTAAAGATGAAATTGCTGATCTCCTAGCCAAAATATATAATCTTTCCCTCAAATCAGGCTTTGTGCCTGAAGACTGGAAGGTAGTGAATGTAACACCAATTTTCAAAAAAGGATCCAGGGGTGATCCAGGAAATTACCGACCTGTCAGTTTGACATGTGTCCCAGGTAAAGTGATGGAAACCATCCTAAAAGATAGAATTAATAGGCACATAGAAGAGAAGGCACTGCTAAAGGAGAGGCAACATGGCTTTTGCAAGGGCAAATCATGCCTCACTAATCTGTTGGAATTTTTTGAGAGTGTCAACAAGCATGTGGATAAGGGGGATCCAGTTAACATTGTTTATCTGGACTTTCAGAAGGCTTTTGACAAGATCCCACACCAAAGGCTCTTGAATAAACTTACCAGTCATGGAATAAAGGGACAGGTCTTGTTCTGGATCAGCAACTGGCTAAGGGACAGGAAACAGAGGGTAGCACTAAATGGACACTTCTCCAAGTGGAGGGAAGTAAAGAGTGGGGTTCCCCAGGGTTCAGTACTGGGACCCCTGCTTTTCAACCTCTTCAAAATGATCTAGAGGTAGGAGTAAAAAGCAAGGTAGCCAAATTTGCTGACGACACTAAATTATACAGGGTAGTGAAAACTGTGAGAGATTGTGAGGAGCTCCAGAGGGATCTCTTGACACTGGGGGAGTGGGCAAAACAGTGGCAAATGAGCTTCGACATTAGTAAGAAAGAGTGATGCATGTTGGGGCAAAAAAACCCAATTACATTTATAAACTGATGGGTTCTGAACTCTCTGCGACAAACCAAGAAAGGGACCTTGGTGTCCTGGTGGACAGCTCAATGAAGGTGTCAACCCAGTGTGCCTCAGCAGTGAAAAAAGCAAACTCAATGCTAGGGATCATTAGGAAGGGTATAGAAAATAAGTCAGCAAGTGTCATTTTGGCTCTTTATAAATTTATGGTGAGGCCCCATCTGGAATACTGTGTACAGTTCTGGTCGCCATACCTCCAGAAGGATATTATGGAGTTGGAAAAAGTGCAGAGGAGGGCAACCAAAATGATTAGGGGACTGGAACACCTTCCTTACCATCTGAGGCTGCAACGGTTGGGCCTTTTCACTCTTGAACGACAACGTCTAAGAGGTGACCTGATTTAAGTTTATAAAATCATGCACGGTGTGGACAAAGTAGATAAGGAAAAACTGTTTTCCCTATCGCACAACACTAGAACTAGGGGACACTCGATGAAACTTTTGGGTACTAGTTCTCAAACAAACAAGAGAAAGTACTTTTTCACCCAGAGGATTACTGGTCTATGGAACTCCCTGCCAGAAGAAGTGGTGACAGCTGTCTTGACAGCTTTAAGAAAGGATTAGACAAGTTCATGGAGGACAAGGGTATCAATGGCTATAATTATGGATACTTAAGGACAACCTCTGGGTTGGAGAGATAAGCACGATATTTCTCAATGCCATTTCCAGAGAATCCTAAGCAGGTGAAGGCATCTCCTTGGGAATACCCTGAAGGAAATGGTGAGCCACTGTGTGAGACAGAATGCTGGACTGGATGGGCTGTGGCCTGTTCCAGCAAGGCTGTTCTTATGTTCTTATAGTAAGAGGAATTCTGCTGCTGTGAGTTGTGGCATTCTTTATTCAGTTCAATAATTTAGAAAACACAAATTTATAGCCCCATCTCCCTAAAAAATTGACTTGGTACTGGCATTGAAGAAATGTGGATGTAGGGAAAGGAGGAACTATGCAAATGAACTTGAGAGACTTGTCCATTTCTGTTGCCAGCTAAACTAAGGAAAAGTAGTGTTCAGTGCCAGATTTATCAGCTGGTATGAGGAGACAGCTGATAGGGGGGATGGACTCATGTGAAATATGGTGCTGGAGGAGAGCTTTGCAGCTACCTTGAGCTGCTAAAAAGACAATCAGGAGTCCCACTTGTGGACAGGGACTCCTTGCTCACGGTCAATCATGCTCTGGTCACTTCCAGATTGGACTACTGTAACACATTGACATGGGGCTGCCCCTGATGACCATTCGGAAGCTACAGTTGGTCCACAATGCAGCAACCCGGGTGGTGATGGGGTGCGGGCACTATGTCCATGCCTTGCCACTGCTACAGGAGCTGCACTGGCTGCCAGTATGCTTCGGGGTGCAATTCAAGGCGCTGTTTTTGACCTTTGAAGCCGTTCATGGCATACCTGTCAACTATCCCGATTTTGCTGGGATTACCCCGTAATTTGATGTCGATTGACGTCACAACCCGCCCCGAGCTGCCAAGACCTCGTAATTTGGCAGCGGGGCAAAATGCTTTCCATGCATGCGTGGAAGTGCTATGCCGCTTGCACAGCCCCTATGCAAGTGACGTAGCGCTTCTGCGCATGCATGGAAGGGGTAAAACCCTTCCACGCATGCGTGGAAGCGCTACGCCACTTGCGTAGGTGCTGTGCAAGCAGCGTAGCGCTTCCATGCATGCGTGGAAAGCGACCTGCGCACAATCAATCTGCGCAGGTCCCGTTTTCCGGAGCCGCGGGTTGACAGGTATGCTTCATGGCAGTGGACCAGGATATCTAAGAGACCGCATCGTCCCAAGTATTTCGACCTGTCCTACAAGGGCAGACTGTAGGGGCTCTCTGGTGGTCCCGTCAGCCAAAGATGCACATCTTACCAGGACCAGCAGAAGAGCCTTCTCGGTGTCAGCCCCAGCCCTCTGGAACCTCCTGCCACCAGAACTGCACCTCCAGGCAGAGCTGTACCCCTTCAGGAAAGCTCTAAAACCTGTCTCTGCCAGCAAGCATGGGGTGCATCTGGCAGCACATCTCAGCCTTGCTGGCTCATTTAAGCCCTGTTGGGGTTTTCAATTAAGGGGTTATGGGTTTTATAGATTTTAACCTTTTACTGTTTTAGCAGTGGGTTTTATCGTATAAGATGTTTTATCTGATGTGAGCCACTTTGGGTCACCGAGGTGAGAAAGGCAGCCTATAAATTGGCCAAATAAATAAATAAATAAACAAGTGGATTTAAAGCAAGTCAAACCTGTCTCTGGAGGCACAAATGATGAAATTCAAACTGCCCTACTCTGAGCACATCATGAGAAGGCAAGACTCTCTGGAAAAGACTATAATACTGGGAAAGGTGGAAGGTAGTGAAAGAAGAGGAAGGACAAAAAGGAAGATGGATTGATTCCCTAAGGCAGGGTTTCCTAATATTTAGTTTTTGGATTTCAATTCCCAGAAGCATTAAGTCAATTCCCCAAAGCACTGATCAGCCAATGTACTGACTTAGGCTTCTGGGAACTGGAGTCCACCAGTGTTTGCAGAACATAGTTTGGGAAACGCTGCCCTAAGGAAACCACAAACTATAACTTGCAGGAGTTGAGCAGGGTTATTGAAACATTTTAGAGATTTCTCATTTATAGGGTTACCATAAGTTGGAGGCAACTTGACAGCACATAACAATGAATAAGAAGACAGATGGTAATGTCATTTGTTTGTGTTTGCTGACAAGCTTTTGGGGAAAGTCCAGAAGATGGGCCTAATGAAAAGGCAATGAGTAAAATACTACTGGGTTTTGCATTTGTGTAGCTTGTCATGACTAATGGCAGATAGATGACAAGCTACCATAAAATGTTTTGGTCATGTGTTTGGTCATGGTCCTGATTGCAAAGCTGAGATGTGCGCTGGTAAAGGTCTCTCTTTCTCAAAGGCCAGTCATATCCAACTCTAGAGTGCAGTGCTCATCTCTGTTTACAGCCAAAAAGGCAGAGCTGTCTTTGTCTGCAGCCGTTTCCATAGTCACGTGGCAGGACTGACATCTTATCAATTAGCAGCAGTTAGCAGTGGCCAGTTATGCAAAGACTCGAAAGATTTTGGTCTACTTCTACTACAGGTAGTACTGTACAAACAAACAAAAAGGCACCCTGTTTGATTGTTTTGAATAAATACCCTTATTAGTCCCAAGCAGAGTAAATCAACTGACTCAGTTATTGAACAGTGTGACTCAGCACTCATGTAAATGGCAATGATTCACTGAGTCAGCTCCAGAGAGGATTACCAATCAAATTCAGGCTTTTATTTATTTAGATAAGTACCATTAACACTTTTGTCTTTTAAATGTATCCCCTCATAGGAACTAGAATTTGAGCCAGGGTATGGCAGAGATAGTTGAAGGGTAAGAATAAGTAATTTTAGGTAAAGAGGCGAGAATGAGGGATGAGGAAGAAGAAATAATGGGAAAAGATAGTCTTGTTTGGGATTAAAGCACAGGTAATAGAGATACAGCTGGCTGGATAACTCACTGGTTTAGGTATCTAGCTGAGGAGCCAAAGGTTGGGTGTTCGATTCCCCACTGTGCCTCCTGGATTAAGAGCCAGTCTGTTTGGCCAAGGGCAAGCTGCACAGTCCCAGGGTGCCCCCAGAAGACGGGAATGAGGAACCATCCCTCTCTACCTGAAAAAAAAACCCTGGAAAGGGTCACCAATAAATCAGAATTTACTTGACAGCACACAATAATAATAATAATAATAATAATAATAATAATAATAATAATAATAATAATAATAATAATAATAATAATAATAATAATAATAATAATAATAATAATAATAATAATAATAATAATAATAATAATAAGAAGAAGAAGAAGAAGAAGAAGAAGAAGAAGAAGAAGAAGAAACATAGTATAATATATGCCTTTAAAATGTCTTAAACCTCTTTTTAAAAGTCATTTGGAAAAACATCAGTGACAAGCAGTCCTTTGGGTGTCCTTGTTATGTTGTTTCTAACTGGAATTTTGCCCAGGTCAATCCCAAACTCCTTTACAGAATGTCATGTTGCAATTGCACTTTCAGCAATGGAGCCCCACTGAAACAGCTTGTAGCATTTATTTAGGATGACAGGCAGCCTGTGAGGGGGCATAAGGATGCTGGCTTCTTATTCATGGACCACCTGTTACTTGAAAACACCCCCCCCCCCAGTGCAGGGTTCCCCTGCCTTTGAAGGCTGCACAAGTCCAAGAAATATGACTGATAAATATTTATCCCACCACCTTTCCACTGCCAGGAAGCCCTGAAGCAGCTGCCTCTTCTGACCTGTTTCTCCAGGGAAATCTTATGGAAGCAAGCTCTACCTGCAGCAAAGTACAGTATTCCTTTATGTAACCCATGCTAGTGAGGCTTTGATTTTTCTACAACCCCTTAGACCAGGGGTTCCCAACCTACGGCCCGTGGGCCGAACCCAGCCATGACACCATTCCATCAGGCCTCTCACCTTCTCCCTTGCACCCAGAAGTGGAAGTGGACATGTTTACGCATGCACAGGTGTGCGCCCATGCATGCACAAAAGTACCCACAACTGTCATAAATGTGGAAGTGGGTGCATTAATGACAGCTGTAAATGCGCCTACTTCCAGGGCCGTGGTCCAGCCCGCTCATCTGACCAGGGGGTGTGGTCAGACCCACAGTACAAAAAGGTTGGCCACCCCCTCCCCTTAGACTATATGTTTGCCAGATTTGATCTAAGGAACAGGAACAATTTCCCACATTCACAATGAAATCCTATGTAAATTTATCCACAGTGTTTGATAGGGCTTACTCCCACATGGGTCTACTTAGGATTGCAACCTACATGCTGACCAGAGTATAACTCTCATTGAGCACAGAGGGGCTTAGTTTTGATAGGATTTTTTTTTTTTACTGTTCATCATCTAAGTGCAAGGCATATGTGGACAAAGAATCTGAGGTAGACCCAGAGGAAGGTGGAGAGGTAACATCAAAGACATATTACAAGAACACCAAATAGCATGGGGGCTGCTAGAAGTGCCAAAATGGGAAACTTTTATCTCCGTTGACATCCAAAGGGGTAAAAGAGGAAGTAAAGAAGAACATCTAAGTTTACGTAATCAGTAAAAAGGAAGCAGCTCAGGAAATGTATTTGTATTTCAGAATTAAAATGTGGAACTAAGTGGCAAGTACAAGTATCTGGACTTTTAATTTAAAAAAAATAGTGGAAACCATAGCTATGCAGTAAAGGACAATATAAAGATGGCCTGGAGCAGATTATTTAAGATGAAGAGAGCAATTAGCAAGAAAATGCAAAATGGCTTTGGGGATGCTCATTCTTTTGTGCCATGTAGGCAGGCACACTGGCTTTGGAGAAATGTGCAAAAGTAGACTGAGTTAGATATTTGTTGATGATTCTAGGGCAGTGATGGTGAACTTTTTTTTCGGACTGAGTGCTCAAGCAGGCAGAGGGTAGGCACCGTGTATGCTCACACACCCATGTGATGTCACTGGTGCACTTATGCAGCTTCCCCACAGGTGCGCATGCCCTCCCATGCCCCTGCCCGCACCCCCATGCATGTGGTGCTGCCTCCTCCTCCAACTCATAGGAAGTGTGTCTGGTCCCCTCACATTGTCCCCACCGCCACATACTGGAAGGGACTTCAACCTCCCTCTTGCCTCCCCATTGGCAGAGGGGTTGATGGGGAAGTGGCACTGGAATGGTTTGGGGCTTGCCCATGACAGTGTGCATGCCCACAGAGAGGCCTCTGCATGCAACCTCTGTCACATGTGCCATAGGTTCGCCTGCACTGTTTGAGGGCAACTACAGGGCAGAGCCCTGAGGTTCATTCACAAAGTGAAGTGACACCCTGATGGATCATTCTTAGTTTATTCACCATATGGACAGATGGTCTTCAACTTGAATTGAAGTTAGAGGAAATCAGTACTAGTACATTGAGTCTGTAGTTACAGAGGAGAAGGAAAGTGAAAGCTGAACCCTCCAATGAGGACTCCAATCCTGCCCTGAGCCTTCCAGACCCAGAATTGCTAAGGGAGCTTTGCTTGAGATGGTTTGCTCTCCATGCTTATTGGCTTATGTCTCTGAAAGAGCAGCCCTCAATGCCACATGTCAGTTGCCTTTTGAAATTCAGGAGATATTCAAAAGCCATCTATGAGAGTGGCAAAGTTAAAATAATGGCCAGAATTCCAAAAGCGTATGCATAGAATGACTGGACCTGGCTCATATATTTAATGTTCAACAATTAATAAATGGATTACATTCCTTTCCAAAAGCATGCACATATGGTTTACACTTTTCCTGAAGATGCTGAAAAAATTAATAAGCACGGACTTTAAATATATTATGTGCTACATAATGGAATGGACTAGAGTTGCAATCATATAATCCTGGGGATGGTGTTGTGGCACAATGGGGTAGGTCATGACAATGGGGTAGGCCACACCATACTTGACTTAGAGGTGGATGTTGGGGACAAAACCTCAGTCTGAGCTTTGCCTTGTCCCACTGGGATAGATACTTGTAGCCTATGCCACTGAAGATGCCATTCTTCAACCCAGTGACAATCAGTACCACCAAAACTGAATGACAGACACTGAAGGATCTTCTATGACAGCTCCCTACCAAACATTTGAAAACATCTTTCATTTTAGCCAGTTATGTGAGCATATGAACAGGACAGGAACTTATAATTAGCCAGTTCCAGGTTAGTATGGCACATTACAATGGTACCATGCTGAAGATGATCACACAATTATCACACATATCTGTTTTCTATTTCTTATCTATTTCCTCTTCAATGCCTCCATTGTTGGAGAGATCACCACCTCCTGAGGCCATTGGTTCTATTGTTGTACTACTCTAACATTTAAGAAGTTTTCCACCTCATATTCAATTGAAATCTGTCTTCCTGTAGCTTGAGTCCATTATTACATGCCCTGCTATTGGAAAAGATTGAAATGATTGAGAACAATTCCTGCCTCTCCTTTGGCTATGTTGGCATTCATATTTTCTGCAAATTCATTAACTGAAATTATATCTCATTACTCCAAAATGTTCATAAGGGCATTCATGCCTTTTTCCCAGCAACAATCCTGTGAGGGTAGGTAATGCTGAGAGAAGTTGCTTGTCACCCAGTGAGTTTAATGGCTAAAAGGAGGCCAAAGCCTCATTTTCCTAACTCTCTACCTGACACCTTTCCCATCAAACTGAATTGTGGGAAAAGACATGATTGTCTCAATAATGTTTAAGACTGGTTTAGGAACACATAATTAGGGAAACATAAGGGAAACATAATATTTGTTACGGATTCATTCAAAACTGCAGTGTCACCTTTTCAAAGGGTGGTCACCTCTGACTGGAAGATGTATTGCTGATGAAGGTGGGATGGAGTCCCCACACTGCAGCAACATCGGCCCATTTGATCCAGCGCATCCAGAGAAATGGGCAACATATGAATGCCGATTCCGCCATGCAATGGCCTCACAGAAGATCACCAACAAAGAACAGAAGCACTCCTGTTTCCTCGCTCAGTGTGGTTCTGAGACACTTGAGCTGGCAACCCACCTCGTTCTCCCAAGGGACATGGATGTGGTGCCGCTCGCAGAAATCATGTCTGCATTGAGGAAACACCTGCAACCAGAGGTCTCGATCTTCCTGGCCAGGGTGGCATTCCACAGAAGGGAGCAGCGACCTGGGGAGTCCATTGCAGACTATGCCGCCGCTTTGTGCATTGCTGCCGCCCAGTGCAAGTGGGACAGCATAGAAGAAGCACTCCGGGACTGTCTGCTGGCCGGCATGAGGGACGAAGATGCTCAATGTTGCCTCATGATCAGGAAGACACTACCTTTCAAGGCTGACCTAGAAGAGGCGGTAGCATCTGAGGCCGCAAGGTCCGGCATCAAGCTTTCCCGGCATCGCCACTCAAACACCAGTGCCACCGACTCAGCTGTGCAAGCTCAGCAAAATTCATCTTCATCCTCCTCAGCTTTGCCTGGTTTCACCTCTTCATTGGAGTCCAGTGACGCAGAGGGAGAAGTCCGAGTGGTCCAACGAAAGCACTGAGAGCACTGTGATGATCGGGAGAAGAAATTCCTTTGCAAGTGTGATGGCTGCGGAGCCTGGCATGACCGCAGGAAGTGCCCCATCTGCACCGCGGAATGCCACATCTGCGGGCGATGAGGGCACATTGCTAAAGTATGCCGACAGCGAAAGCAAAGAACTCCAGCACCTGAGTCCAAGATGAGTCATCACCACAAAATGTCCACCGCCAAAGTGTCGCCTGAGCTGTGCCAAGTGGGCATCGTCAGCGAGCATTTCTTTGCAGAGCTGAGCCTGCAGGACGTCCCCTTCAAGATGGAGGTGGATTCAGGTACTACCTTTTCCATAATCCCACAGCGGGAGTTTTTGAGAATTCCCCCTGCCTCTCAGTCCAAGCTCAAATCTTTTAAAACTTCCCTCTGGGATGTGCAAGTTTGCCAGATTCCGGTCCTGGGGGTGGGAAATTTCTTGGTCAAATTCAAAAACATTCGCACCTCCTTACCATTGGTTGTAGTTAAGCAGGGCACTAACTGTCTTATTGGGACCCAATGGTTTAGGCCCCTGGAAATCCAGCTTTCTGGCATTCATGCAATTGATGCAGACCCAATCCGGGACGTTTGTGCTGCACATCCTGAGGTGTTCAAAAAGGGTTTAGGGTTATACAAAGGACCCTCTGTGGACTTTGATCTTGACCCAATCATCAGGCCCATCCGGATGAAGCCACGCCGGGTACCCTTTGCTTTAAAGGAGAAGATAGAAGCCAAGCTGGACAAACTGGTGGGGCAGGGCATCCTAGTGCCAGTGGACTCCGCAGTGTGGGAGACACCAATAGTGACTGCTTTGAAAAGTAACGGGGAGGTCAGGATATACGCTGACTACAAGTGTAGCATCAATAAAGCTATTCACCTGAACGCATATCCTGTGCCTGTGGTAAGCCACCTTCTTGCCTCCTTGCATAGAGGAAATTGCTTCGCAAAACTTGACCTTGCCCAGGCTTACCAACAATAGCCCAGACCATAGTAACGCATAGGGGGCATTTAAGGTAACTCGACTACAATTCAGGGTGAATGCAGCCCCCGGAATATTTCAATCTCTTGTAGAACATATTTTAAAAGGTTTGCCTGGGTTCCTGCCATATTTTGATGATGTCCTGATCACTGTTAAGGACACCGTCGAACTAGCTGCCAGGCTCGATCGAGTTCCTTGGGTACCAAATTACACCCCAAGGTATCATGCCCTCTGACTCCAAGGTGGCGGCCGTGCGAAATTCACCCAGGCCAAAATGTAAAGCCAAATTGCAATCATTTCTAGGATTGTTAAACTTCGACCACACTTTTCTCCATCGCAAAGCCTCAGTTGCCGAACCATTACATCGGCTTCTTAAGAAAGATACTGTTTGGCACTGGGGCCATTGCCAGGAGCAAGCGTTCCTAGAACTTAAAATGCTGCTATCTTCGGATGCTGTATTAACTCATTTTAATCCTACCAAGGAAGTTGTACTTGTGTGTGATGCATTCCCTGTGGGGGTGGGAACTGTGTTATGCCATGTACTAAATGACAGGAGGGAAACCCCCGTAGCATTCTATTCACGTTCACTCTCAAAGACTGAGAAAAATTACACCCAGACAGACAGGCAGGGAGACGTTCGCAATCGTGGCTGGCACTAAGAAATTCCACGATTACCTTTACGGAAGACCTTTTACCATCGTAACTGACCACAAGACCCTCCTTGGAATCTTTGTGAACAGGAAGCCCACACCTCAAATTCTGTCCCCAAGGATGTTGCGTTGGGCAATTTTCTAAATGCATACAATTTTAGTTTGGTGCACAGGCCTGGCAAGAACATCAGGTACGCTGATGCCCTGTTACGTTCTCCACTGCCAGGGCTCAGGGAAGCTGATTGTAAGATCGAAAGTGACCACCAGGTCCTTATGATTGAGGTTTTCAACTTGCCCCCAGTCGTCCCCTCAGATATAGCCAAGGCTATGGCCAAGGATGTAACATTGACTAAAGTAATGTCTTGGGTACAAATAGGCTGGCCTGTCTCTCCTCTAGCCGAGGAATTAAGAACATTCCACCACAAGCATTTGGAACTGTCAGTGGAATGAGGTTGCCTTCTATGGGCCAGCGGGTGGTCATTCCTGTCACTCTCAGGAAAAAGGTTTTACATCTACTTCACACAAGTCACCCAGGAATTGTCCATTCCAAAGCCCTTGCCCGTAGCTACTTTGGGTGGCCTTAACTGGACCAAGACATAGAACAAATGGTCGGCACTTGTGCCAGTTGTCAATCCTCTCACCCAGAGCAATCCCACCTTCCCTCTGGGGAATGGGATTCTGCTCGGGGCCCGTGGTCCAGGTTGCACATAGATTTTGCAGGTTGATTTAGGGGTGCCCTATTTTTGTTGGTTGTGGATTTATTCTCTAAGTGGCTGAAAGTGATTTGGCTGCCTAATATCACTTCAGCCACCACGATAGTGCACCTAAGAAGGCTGTTTGCAGCATTTGGACTTCCAGATATGCTGGTGTCTGACAACACGTCCACGTTCATGACTGCAGAATTCCAATCCTTCATGTTAAGGAAAGCAATTAGGCACATCACTGCCGCCCCATTCCACCCAGCCACTAATGGCCAGGTAGAGCGGCAGGTGCGCACAACTAAAGACGCACTTCGGCGTATGGGTGAAGGGGATTTGGAGCTCCAGTTATGCCAGTTTTTCCCCACATATAGGCTCACCCCCCCCCTTGCCTCAGGGTTGTCCCCTGCTGAATTGCTCCAGCGAAGGAAACTGTCATCCTTGCTGGACAGATTGGATCCCTCTAGGGTAGAGGACAAAGGCACAAATATAGCAATCCAACACCAGAAAGGTTTCTCATCCGGAGACCCTGTACATAGCCACAATTATGCAGCTGGTGGTCCTACATGGGTGCCCAGGTTTGTGATTGATCAGACTGGTCCTGTTTCTTACAGAATCGATACAGCCACTGGTCTGATCTGGAGGAGGCACGCAGATCAATTGAGACCCAGAGTACTGGACCCACAAGACAAATACAGACACTCAACACTAGGGTTGGCCCCCACCCATTTAAACCCAGGGGGCAGAGGTAATAGTCAGCAGCCAGCCAACATTGACCCAGAAGTGTCTTCTAGGAACCTATTTCAAGGGGAATTTGTGGAATACTCCCTTATTCCGGCCATTTGTACCCCTACACTGTCCCAGTCTAGCACTCTGGATTCCTTTATTGATGATGACCAATATTGTTCAGAGTCACCCTCCACTCTTAGTACACACAGGACGGACCCTGAGTTGTCTTATTTATCCACAGAATTAGATTTTGGTTTTGAGCGATCCCCTGCTCCTCCATCTGAAAAACAGGGCTTTAATTTGGGTTTACAATACTCCACCTCTAGTCAATCCCTCACTCCAGTCAGGTCGCCCATCCTATGAGCCCCTGAGCCGGCTCAGCCAAGCATCCGACCCAGAAGTGAAACTAGACCGCCATCCTGGTTAAAGGATTTTGTTTTTACCTAGGGGGAAGAATGTTATGTATATGTTTTCTGACAGGAGCAGAATGTATCTTTTCTCATGTATCTATTCTTATGCAAATAAGTGGATCTAAAATGTGCACACTCTGTTAGCCAATGGGCTTGTTTTTGGATCGGAATGTATCTTTTCTCATGTATCTATTCTTATGCAAACAAGTGGATCGAAAATGTGCACACTCTGTTAGCCAATGGGCTTGTTGTATTATTGTTACTGTTACTGTTTATAGTGTATATAAGTCCGAGTTTTGCCCCATCTAAACTGTGTTCAAACCCCACTATTAAAGAGCTGAATTTCACTACTTCACTCGTCTGCTTCTTCATTACCTGAACACGAAAGATTCTGACAGATATTGAGGTCCCAAGCCATTAAAAGTTTTAAAAGTTATAACTCCAGCATCTTGAATTCAGCAGAGAAACTAACAGAAAGTCAGTGTAGACAGGCCAAGAATGGGGATATATGATCAAATTTACTAGTCCTCAAAACCAATCTGGCCACTTCATTTTGGATCTACTGAATGCTCATACTATTTTTAAGGGCTGCCTCATGTACAGAGCATTACAGTAATCTCCTTTTGAGATTAGCAATGAATGTACTACTGTTGTTAGGCACTTCCTGTCCACGTAGGGGTGCAACTGAGCAATCAACCAAAGAGAAGGCACTATTTGAGCTTCCACAATGAGTGTATGGTATAGAAGTACTCCCAAGCTATGAACCTAATCTTTCAGGGGAAGCATAACACCATCTAGGCCAGGTAAATTCCACCCCCACCCCACCCCCACCGCCCTGCCAACAGCATGATTTCCATCTGGTTAGGATTCAGTTTCAATTTGTTTGCTCTTGTCTAGTCCGTGACCAATGATAGGCAGTGCTCAAGGACCCAAACAGACTCCTCTGCTGACGAATTAAAGGAGAGCTAGGGCTACATGTTATGATAGCAGTGCAGGAGCAACAACAACCTGTAGGTTTAACCCTTTAAAATATAGACTGATGACCTCAGTACTTCCCTTCTTCTTCCTCAAGTGCTGTATCCAATTCTGAATTTTGTCCATCATCATGACAGTCAGCCATAAAGATTGTCCTGGTAACAATAGAATGCAGTGCCATCCCTTTGCTTTCTACATTGCAGTGTGACACCCATACCACTGATCCTGTTCTGAGAGTGTCACTTTCTGGTCCAGAGCCTTTTGGGCATGCAAAGTCCTCCTTGGCCTCAGGCCAATATTGATGAAGCTGCTGTCCTTCATCAAGATTAATTCAAATGGAATTTAATCCACTTGGGGACCACCCTTCCCTATGGACTCCACCACCCAGGGCCATTAGTCCTCAGGATTGTCAGGTTAGTTAACTGGTGCCTGACAATCAACATTGAGTTGCTGACAGTATGGTCTACTCTATTACCATAGCAGGATAACCTGGCTTTTTACTTTCTAATAATAAGAACACTTATGCTCATTTTTAAAAAATGCACATGGGATAGGGAAGGTGATAGAATTTCAACAGTTATCATGGAAGCCCATGTAAATGGGCTGTCTGGGGTCACTTGAAAATGGGGAAAGAGCTAAATGACATTCAGCCTTCTTCCTTATTAAACAGCAATTGTCTGCATTGTGAAATGGCTAAGAAGATACTTACAATATGGACAAATCAAACATTTCCCTTGACCATCTGGGGACAGACAGGAAAGTGTTGTTTTGTGTTTTTTTACATTTGTGAGATGATCACTGTGCTGATTCATCACCTAGAATGATGAAATGATTTTTTTAAAAGCTGGGATCTAAGTGATGCAGCAAAATAGTAATCATCTACCAAACTTTTAGAAAGTCAAGTTTGATAGATAATCACTATTAGATAGGTGTTCCCTAGACAATCAGAAGAAACATTTGATTTTCAGAATCTACAGAGGCTAATGTGCTGCTGCAAGGTCCAGAACATTACACAAGAAGCAGCTTCTTTGCTCTTTTATCCTGTCCTAGCATGCACATATGAACACCTTACATGTCTCATGAGAAATTTGTACATGAATTAAGAAGCAACAGTTAGGACAGGATACGGAATGATGGAGTGGTTTGGAATAGGAAAACGAATAAGACAAGGCTGCATTTTGTCACCATGCTTACTTAACTTATATACAGAGCACATAATGAGCAATGCAGGGCTGGATAAATCAAAAGTTGGAATTAAAATTGCCGGGAGAAACATCAACAATTTGAGATATGCAGATGATACTACCCTAATTACAGAAAGTGAAGAAGACCTAAAGAAGCTCTTGCTTAGGTTGAAAGAAGAGAGTGCAAAAGCTGGCCTGAGACTCAACATTAAGAAAATCAAGACAATGGCAACAGGGCCTATCAGCATCTGGAAAATAGATGGGGTAGAAGTAGAAGCAGTGACATACTTTATATTCTTAGGATCCAAGATCACTGCAGATGGCGATTGCAGTCACGAACTAAAAAGGCAACTAATTCTTGGGAGGCAAGTTATGAGAAACCTGGGGAACATAGTGAAAAGTAGAGACATCACCATGCAAACAAAAGTGCACATTGTCAAAGCAATGGTATTCCTGGTAGGAATGTATGGTTGTGAGAGCTGGACCATAAGAAAAGCTGAGCGTAGAAGAATAGATGCCTTTGAGATGTGGTGCTGGATGAGAATTTTGAGAGTACCCTGGACAGCAAGGAGAACAAATAGATCAATCTTAAAAGAAATCAACTCCAACTGCTCCTTGGAAGATCAAATATTGAAGATGAGTTAAAGTCCTTTGGACATCAAATGAGAAGAGAGGATTCAGTTGAGAAAGCATTGCTGCTAGGAAAGGTGGAGGACAAAAGAAGAAGGGGGTGGCAGAGAATGAGATGGCTAGATGGCATTGTTGATGCAATGGGCACAAAGCTGGGTGGGTTAAGGAGGATGGTGGAGGGTTGAGGTGCCTGGCATGTGGTGGTCCATGGGGTCGCAAATGGTTGGAATCAACTATGCAACTGAACTACAACCATATGAATAGGAGTTCACTTTTTTTTTGAATAATAAGAATTATATGTTGTGGATGGGGGATTAGGATTTTGAGATGCTTAGGTGGGGCATGGCCAGAAAAATGTTGGGAACCACTGATGTAGAGTAAACATATGGTCTGTGTTTGGTGGTGCCAGCTGCAGTTTGTGAATGCTCATCTTTACCTATAAGAAGGTGCGTGAACCGTGTGTGTCCAGCATGCACATCCACACCCGAACCATCCCGAACCGAGCCGCCAACACTTACCTTAACACCCTGCGAGCTTTGCCGCAAGGGTCCGCCAGCCATGAGTGGGGCAACTGACCCATGAATGTGAACACAAAAAACCAACTACAAGTCCTAGTGTCCTCCATGCCGTGACCCCTCAGCCAATCAGGCTGAGGGATGCGAGTGCAGAGGAGGCTGGGAAAGCCAGTGCACGCGCTAAAAACAAAAAACCCCGACGCACCAGCAAACATACCGGGGAGAAGAGGGGGGAGCCCATCTTCTCCCCACATGCCTGCCGCTTCATTCAGGGAGATGAAAGCCGAGAACGGCACTCCATTCTCAGCCTTCATCTCATGGAGGGAAGCCGTCGCTTTCCATGGGGGGGGGGGGGCTCCATTCCCTGCCTTCGCCTCCCAGAGGGAAGCGAACCCCTTCCACATTTGGCCCTTGCCTGTCAGAGAAGGGGCTTGCTTTCTCCGATAGACAAGGGCCGAATGTGGGCCAGAGCAACACTCCCCCCCCTGTCTCTCTGTCTGTCTGTCTCTCTCACACACACCAGACACACCGGCCTTACTGGGCAGTTATTATCTGTGTGTTGGTCATAGAGGTGGTTGGGTGTGTGTGTGCTAGTCTTTAAATAAAAGACTCAAGAAGACTGTTTTGTTAATGTACAAAAGGTAATGATAGATTATCATATCTATGACCAGGGTCTCTTTCTCAGGCCCTTCATTTAGATTTACCTGGTCAACCTGATGGAAATAGAAGAAGGTCACTATGGAGCTCTCAAAGCAATTTTAAATGCTTTCCTTTTGTACAAATATAGTTTCCCACTGACAGCTCTCCTCTTGCTCTGCTCTGCAATCCTGATACTGATGAGATGGCATCACTCATCTGTTTCAGCTCTCAGAGCCAGTCCTGCTTTGTGATTTATCATTCCACACAGCAGGGAGATTCCAGAATAGCCATTGCTAAGTGTTGAAGACACTTCTGTGTGATTGAAACCTGTTTGGACAGAAGGGTAGCTAGAGAGGAAAAGCAGAAGATAAGAGAAAAATTTCTGGAAAGGAAATGTTACCGTGACATAAAATAATGATATTGAAGACTGAGAGACAGAAAGTGTCGCATTGTTCTATTTTTAAATATATCTGACCTTGTAAGCTGACCAGGAACCAGACCTGAGGTGCTTCAGGAAATTCATAATTCATTTCAGTGAGAAAGGTGTTGAATTTGGAAATTCAAATGACAGACTCTAGTTCCAAACCCTTGCTGAGCCGTCATGTTTGCCCATGTTTTTCAGGAATGGCTAAATCTAATGTAGAGCTCCAAGCATTAGAGGTAGCCTGTGACTGTGATTGAAAGATGAAAAATTGTTCATTAATGTGAGCATCTGAGTCAAGGACAGCTCATGGACCAGGACTGGGATGTACTTCATCTTCAAAATTTTGTGGAATGCCTCCCCACCCCTATCACAAGCTGCCCTCTAGCTGAGTGTCACAGCATGAACTTCTCTCATTGCCAGGATAATGCAAATTGCCTTGCCCTGTCTGATGATGGATCATCAGGATTTAAGCATGGAGTTCCCTTGAAGTCTGATTTCCCAAACAGAAAAACTCCGTCAGTTACATCTCTGCAACATTACTGTACCCTCAGCTCTAATTAAAAGCTGTCTCCTAACAGTGTATTTCTGGCTCAGCGGAATAGAACTTTCCCATCTCTTTCCTCTCACAGCCTGAATTTTCCAGCCCTTTGGGAAGAGATGTTGACAGAACTGTTTCCATCAGTAAGATGATAACCATTTCATCTGGGCCATTATTTCTGAAGCTGACATTCCCTACCAATTTTCTTGGGAATAAACCCCATCAAACTCAATTGTGACTTCAGTTAAGACACCTAAACTCAATGGTGACTTTAGATAAAATACCCAATCTTAAGTGTGACTTCAGACAAGACACCCAAGTTGTTTTGACTTTGTTTTCCTTTCTGTAGGACTGCAGTTCAAATCTAATGTAACTCACTAGATTGTTTTGATGCACCAGGTGGGTTTCTGAGTTCCTGTGAGGAATCAAGAGACAAGTACCAATAACTCTGGGGTTTTACTAGTGGCAGAATATGTTGTAAAATACTATCTATTCAACAATTGGGCTAATGCACCCTGTTTATTCAGAGGCACTATTCATGGAACTTGCATGCTTGGTTAATTATGGGGGCAGAGGATCAGGCTCTAACCCATGAAAAATTATTCCATAGTACTGTATATGTGTTTGTTATGAAGGTAGCAGAGAATGATGCATTGATTTTGATACAATACAGCTACTTTACCTGCCTTCTCATTTCTGACTCCTTATTCTTTATCCCAGTTTGGACATCACATGTGTAGCATGTTCACTGTTTTTCTTGTGTGTTTCTTATACTTGCCTGAATCCTTGTAGAAAAGAAAAGAAGCACAAGAAGGGAAAGTGGTTGTCTAATGAGGTTCTTAAAATAGCGGAGGAAAAAAGGAATGCAAAAGGCAAAGGTGCCAGAGAAAAATTCAATCAATTGAATACAAACTTTCAGAGAAAAGCAAGGAGAGATAACAAAAACTTCTTAAAAGAAGAGTACAAGGAAATAGATGAAAACAACAAAAGGGGAAGGACTAGAAAGCTTTTTTAAAAAATTGGGGAAATCAAGGGAACGTTTAAAGCAAAAATGACCGTGATAATGGACAAAAATGTCAGGGACCTAGCTGATGCAGAAGAGATTAAGAAAAGATGGCAAGGAAAATAAGATTAAACAAATGGAATAATAAATATCTAATGGAATCCAGTTTGGAAAGAGATAAGACCGAATTTGAAAAGTTGTTGTGGAACATAAGACAAGGAGATTTAGGATTAAAGGGTTTGGTAAGTAAGATTTACAAGATTTTAAACACAGAGGGTAATTCACAAAAGACTTTAAGGAAAATTTGGGAACAAGATTTAAACATTAAAATTACAGAAACAAAATGGAGAACTATATGGAAAAAGAGGATCATGAGGACACTATCGGTAAGAGTTAAGGAACATAATTTTAAAATGCTGTGGAGGTGGTACCTGACTCCGGTGCGACTGAATCAAATTGATAAAACTAAAAGTCATAACTGTTGGAGATGTAAAAAATCAATTGGTGTGTGTGTGTGTGTGTGTGTGTGTGTGTGTGTGTGTGTGTGTGTGTGTGTGTGTGTGTGTGTGTGTGTGTGTGTGTGTGTGTGTGTGTGTGTAATGTGGTGGAGCTGTGATCATGTTAAGAAATTTTGGGATGAGGTCGAAAAAGAGACCATTGGAATATTGGGGGTGAGAGCCAAGATCGGTTCAGGTACCACTTTGTTTATAGATTTTGAGGATACAAAATTAAATAGGAATAATAAAGAACTGGTTTCAATTTTGATGACAACTGGAAGACAGCGCATTGCAAGGAAGTGGAAAGAAATGGGGAAAATTAGTATAGAAGAATGGTACAAGGAATTATGGCAATTGGCTTTGAATGATAAATTGACTTGGAATCTGAATGAAAAGAAAGGGGTAATTATAGAAAATAGATTTTGGTCAATTTGGAAACCATTTGTGGATTTTGCTTTAAGGAAAGGAGTAGGGAGTAGGCCAGTACCAGATCAAATGAATTTTTGGAAACACTGAAAAAATGATGAGATATGCCGCATCCCCCATAGGCAATGTATATATCACTTGGTGTATTGTTTATTTTCTTTTATATTTTTCTCATTTTTTCTTTGTTATTCTTGTTTTGATGGAGAAATATAACAAGAGGGTTGTTGTAGTGACTCAGATACTTATTTTTTAAAGTGTAAGAAAACCAATTTATATCTTGAAATCAATAGACAAAGATGATATTAGTAGTATGAAGTGTATCAACTACATAACCATAATATAACTTTCTACTTTTAAATATTGGAGTACTATTTTCCGTTTTTATAATTTTTTTTTGTTTGTCTAGTATTATTTTTATGAATTCTGTTGTGTATTATTATGTATTTTTGTTAAAATTTTAAAAAAATTAAAAATTAAAAAAAAAGAAAAGATGGCGAGAGTACACAGAGGAACTCTAAAAGAAGGACCTCAACACCCCTGATAACCAAAGTGATGAGAACATTGAACTCGAGCCGGACATCCTAGAGAGTGAGGTCAGGCAGGCCCTAAATAGCACTGAAAATCACAAAGCAAGTGGAGATGATAGTATCCCACCTGAATTATTCAAAGCCCTAAAGGATGGTGTTAAAATATTGCATTCTGTATGCCAGTAGATTTGGAAAATGCAGCAATGGCCACAGGATTGGAAAAGATCAGTATATGTCCCAATCTCCCCCAAAAAAGACAATGTCAAAGAATGTTCAAATTATCGAACAATTGTGCTCATCCCACATGCTAGCAAGATCATGCTCAAGATAATACATGATAGGCTTCAGCAGCTTGTGAAGAGAGAATTACCAGAAGTGCAAGCTGGGTTCCGGAGAGGTAGGGGAACTAGAGACCACATTGCCAACATACATTGGATCATGGAGAAAACAAAGGAATACTAGAAACAGGTCTATTTCTGTTTCATTGACTACACCAAGGCCTTTGATTGTGTGGATCACAACAAAATGTGGCAAGTAATTAAAGAGATGGGAATACCAGAACATCTTATATGCATCATGAGAAATCTGTACAAGAGTCAAGAAGCAACAGTTAGGACAGGATACAGAATGACAGAATGGTTTGGAATAGGAAAAGGAGTAAGACAAGGCTGCATTTTGTCACCGTGCTTATTTAACTTATATACAGAGCACATAATGCGCAATGCAGGGATGGAAGAATCACAAGTTAGAATCAAAATTGCTGGGAGAAACATCAACAGTTTGACATATGCAGATGATACTACCCTAATGGCAGAAAGTGAGGAAGACCTAAAGAAACTCCTGCTTAGGTTGAAAGAAGAGAGTGCAAAAGCTGGCCTGAGACTCAACATTAAGAAAATCAAGACAGTGGCAACAGGGCCTATCAGCACCTGGAAAATAGATGGGGAAGAGGTAGAAGCAGTGACAGACTTTACATTCTTAGGATCCAAGATCACTGCAGATGGTGATTGCAGATGGAGAACATAGTTAAAAGTAGAGACATCACCTTGCAAACAAAAGTCTGCATAGTCAAAGCAATGGTATTCCTGGTAGTAATGTATGGCTGAGAGAGTTGGACCATAAGAAAAGCTGAGCGCAGAAGAAGAGGCATCTTTGAAATGTGGTGTTGGAGGAGAGTTTTGAGGGTACCCTGGACAGTGAGGAGAACAAACAGGTCGATCTTAGAAGAAATCAACCCTGACTACTCCTTAGAAGGTCAAATAGTAAAGATGAAGCTAAAGTACTTTGGTCATTAAATGAGAAGAGAGGATTCATTTGAGAAGGCCTTGATGCTGGGAAAGGTTGTGGGCAAAAGAAGAAGGGGGTGGCAGAAAATGAGATGGCTGGATGGTATTGTTGATGCAATGGGCACAGAGTTGGGTGGGTTGAGTGGGATGGTGGAGGATTGATTTGCCTGGCATGCGATGGTCCATGGGGTCGCAAAGGGTTGGAACTGATTGTGGGACTAAACAACAACAAACCTTGTAGAGAGATGAACGTGTGCTTATTAACTTTTCCATTGGGCTGAGTCTTGAAATTGCTGTTGAAATTCTTTACCTTATTACAGAACAGGTCCCAAATATATAATGTAATCTTAGCACCACAAAGGTGGAAGGGACCCTATGGCTCATCGAGTCAAGCCTGTTTCAAGGAGACACAGTGGGGAATCTGAACTCCCAACCTCTGATCTAAAGCACTGAGATATCTAGCAGTTCCTTTGAATGTGAATAAACCAGTTTTGGACGTTCCTCAGCTGATAGCAATTCTGTTCCTGATCAAAAAGCATTACACAGCAATTTTGTCTCCATCCCACTCAATGGATTTTTCCTAGTAAGAAAAATGGTGACTGAAACAAAGGAGAACACAATTTCTTTGCATGCCTACAACATATAATGAATGGAGCATTTTGAGTCCATATTCTAGAAACCTATGTTCATGAGGTAGACTAGCAATGCAAAAATGTCCAGAAGATCTTTGATCTATATTTGTGTTTGCTACCATGCTCTTGTAATACCTTCTTCTTCTTCTTCTTCTTTAGCTCTACTACTAATTAAGTCTTCAAGAACTTTGGACTGTTCACTTCAATTGGTGGTGATCCAAGTGATGCAGTTGGAGTCCTATCTAGGTGTCTGGGGGCTGTGGGGGTCTGGATGGGGGGCAACGGGCCAGAACTGAATCCTGGCAAGACTGAGTGGCTTTGGGAGCTACCATCTTTGGTTCTGGATGGGACTATTTTGCCCCAAACAGACCCGGTGCATAATCTGGGGGTTCTCCTGGACTCACACTGCTCAATGAGCAGGGGGCAGTTGTGGCCAGGAGGGCTTTTGCACAACTTCATATCATACACCAGTTATGCCAGCTCCTAGATCGGAACTCCTTGTTTATGGTCACACATGCTCTGGTCACCTCCAGACTGGACTATTATAATGCACTGTACATGGGGCTGTCCTTGATGACCATTTGGAGGCTGCAACTGGTCCAGAATGTGGCTGCCCAGGTGGTAATGAGGTGCAGGCATTATGCCTGTGCCTCTCCACTGCTTCGGGAGCTGCACTGGTTATCAATGTACCTCTGGGTGTAATTCAAGGTGCTGGTAATGACCTTTAAAGCCCTACATGGTAGTGGGCCAGGATACTTAACAGACCGCATCACCCAAAGAACATCTGTCCATCCCACCAGAGCGGGCCAGAGAGGCTCTCTTATTGTGCCATCTGCTAGAGAGGCTCGTCTCTCTAGCACCAGAAGGAGGGCCTTCTCTGTGTCTGCTCCGGCCCTATGGAACCTCCTGCCAATTGAGCTACAACTCCAGACTGTGATGCTGCCCTTCAGGAAAGAACTAAAAACTTGGCTGGCAAAGCAGGTGTGGGGCACCGGTGATGTGGTGACACCCCCCCCCCCCACCTGCTGGCTGATAAAATACTGTAATAGCAATATTGCTCCATCCCTCATTTTAATCCTCGTTTTTTAAATCTTTGTAGCAATTTAATTGGTTTTTTATGGGTTTTTATTGTTTTGGACTGCTGTGCTGTTTTTAATGTTGTGAGCTGCCCAGCATTGTTTTGAGTTGGGCGGCTATACAAATTGGAAAAATAAATAAATAAATTTCATTCCTCATCCACCTGTCACCCAGACCTGAAATGTGCAAAGAAAGGCAGTCTTTCCATGAATTCTGGAACACTCTGTGTGGCGCAGAAACATTGTGTGTAATGTAATGGAAACTCATTTTATAGTCCTCTGTTTTGAGATAGCTTATCATGAGGTTCAAAGGCAAGTAGGTTCCTCTGTGTTTAGTTTTACATGTGATAAATTGCTTATCTCTTCCCATAACCTCAAACCCTTATCAGCTAAATAGGGTTGGATCAATAGTGTTACATTCATTCAAAAGTCAGGTTATTTAGTCAGAGGCAGAGTTCACAGAAGCCAAAGATACAAAGGTGTCAAGTGCGTCACAACCTGCTTCAGCTGGCTTCATGTTTTGCTTGCCATTTTGTAAGCCATTCCTTCAGCCAAGGGCATAGCCAGAATTCTAGATTGGCAAAAATTTACAGGAGGGGCAGCAATATCACACTCACATATACAACATTGGCACCATGAGGTGGGTTGGGGGGTGGACTGTTAGCTCAGAAGGGTTCCGCCCCCCCCCCCCCCCCGGCCTCCCTGGCTATGGCCCTGTCTTCAGCTTGGTAAGAAATACATTGAAGGAATGAATAAATGTATGACAGGACTTGATATATTTTCAGCCAGAACTATCACTGCAAAGGCAGGATATTTAGCATTAAAATAGCACCAGTAGAAAGAATTGTATACTACTGTAATGGCAATAAATCCTTCCCTCATAAGCTGCTTTGGAAGTGTGGGAGGAAAAGACCTCATAAGACCAGGTCTTGGAGAAGTTACTTTTTTGGCCTACAGCTTTTAAAATCTCCAAGCCAAATGAAAAACTAAGTTAATGAATATCAGAAAACAAAAAAATAAATAAAATAAAATGAATAAAAAAGAAAAAACACTGCAGCACTTTAGAGACTAACTGCTATATTTGTACTGTGAGCTTTTGTGGATCAAGTCCACTTCTTCAGACAAAGTAAAACTTCCAGGCATGGTTTATATACAGCAGATGCAGGGGTCAAGATGTCACAAGGCAAATGGATCCCAAAGCAATGAGGTAAAGAGTAATCAAGCAGAATGGCAGACAAGCATGCATATCAATACAGTTTCCTACAGCAGCTAGCAGTAACAAATGATTATTCAGATTAGTTTTAAATGTCCCCCTTTCTATCTTAAAAGTGTGAAAGTTTTCAAGCAAAGCATATGCTGATAAGTTACCTCTTACTGGTTTAACCTTTTACTTGTGTGGGCACATCCTGTTGTGCTCATGTTGTAAAAGAGAATTTGCAGGAAGTTTACTGAAGGTGGTATAATACACCAAAATATAAGCATTTAAGTTAATGAAGTTTGTCAGTCTTGCAAAAAGCTACACCGGCTTCATCCAGTACCTCTCATGTACAGCATTAATCACAATTGCAGTCTATTTGTTTGAGAAAAATAATTCCGTTGCTCAAAAATCATCAATATTAATCAAAGATTTGTGGCAGCAAAACTATAAGCTTCATACCACGTAACTGACTGAAATTCTTAGGCTGATATAAATTATAATTAAAAACAAACAACAAGAGGAAAGCATAATTTTTGGGAAATGGAGAAGAAGATGAATGCTGTACTTTCTCAGAGACAGTGTAATGTTTGGCTTGGCTGGACTCTGCTTAATACTGCTGTGCAGGTTCAGTCCCCTTAATAAACCAGGAAAAAAAAGCTAAGCTAACCATGTTTAATGTGTGCTCTGCCTCCTACAATTTTCAAAAGGTCAATACCACTTTTGTGAGAGTACAAAGTTACCCACCCACATCAGCTGTTAATGTAATACCTTTGTGTAGAGACAATCAAACTACAGGCACTTAGCAGACATATGAAAAGAGGAGAATAATTACAGTGGTGGCATGAGTAAATTGCTCATCCCTCACAGGATGTTCTACTGAAAATAATGGCCAGGGTTTGCAGTGACCCAGACTGAAACGGATTAATTGTGTGATGGGACCACATCACAGCTTAATTAAGTTCCCGTGCATCCAAAGGCATGGGGCTGTAAGAAGGCAGCCTTTGAAAAGTCTGTTTTATGTTTAACTGCACCTTACTTGAAGGCAGAATTAGTTGAGAGATACAGTATGTGGTGAGCATGGAATTTCTTTTGTATATATACAAAATTGCTCCTTCTCAGCTAGAACTCCATCATTTATGGTGCACAGGTAGAAAACATACAGTCTTCTCCAGCTGGCAAGTAGGTCTCTGAAACCCATATACATTGACAGCCCTCTCCTTTCCATTGTTGTACTGAATGTGGAAACTTTTTTATCAGGTTGTTCAGAACTGCCATCAGAAATTTCTGGGCCCCGTACTGAGCAATCCTATCCCCCCCCCACACACACACACACACTTTTCTCTCTGCTCGCATTGGGGTGGTGGCGGCGGGTAGAATACACAATTTTCCAAAAAAAAATCGATGGGCAGTTGTATCCAACTTTAGAGTTCAGTGCTCATCTCTGATTACACCCAAGAGCCAGTGGCCTTGATCCACAAAAGCTCACATTGAAGTACAGCAGTCAGTCTTTAAGCCTTGCTTAAAAGCGAGTTGTATCCAACTTTAGAGTCCAGTGCTCATCTCTGATTATAGCCAAAGAGCCAGTGGCCTTGATCCACAAAAGCTCACATTGAAATACAGCAGTCAGTCTTTAAGCCTTGCTTGAAAGCCAGTTGTATCCAACTTTAGAGTTCAGTGCTCATCTCTGATTACAGCCAAAGAGCCAACGTTGTCTGCATTCGCAGATGTTTCCACGGACATGTGGCAGGCATGACTAGACACCAGAGCGCACAGAATGCTATTTACGTTCCTAATGATGAGCTCCTGTCATCCCTCCCAGCTCTTGCCAACCTAGCAGTTCGAAAGCAAGATAAATAAGGATATCTACTAGCAATTCTTGGTTTCCAACTGCTAGGTTGGCAAGAGCTGGGACTAAGATGGGAGCTCATCATTACGCACACACACACACACGCATGCATGCATGCACGCACACACACACACACACTCTCTCTCCATTCCCCCCACCCACCCACAGAGAGAGAAAGAGGAAGAGAGGAGACTCACCGGAAGGTGCAGCTTCGCCTCCACGATGAGGAGCTCTGGAGCTGAAGCTGCTGCCGGGTGGCCTCCATCCTTCCTGCGCTGGAGAGGGGAAGGGGGAGCCGTTGCTTCACCCACCCACTGCCCTGCCACCACCGCTTGCCCAGAGCAGCGTGGCTAGGGGGAACTTGCCGGGGTGCACACTTCTTTAGGTTCAGCTGTACTTCCTTTTTGCGCACGTCCTTCGGCAATGCTCCCATACGAGCCTCGTTTGCCCAGGGACAAAGCCCGAAGGTTCCTGGAGGAGGCAGCCCCAGTGCGCAGTCTCTTCCAGACCGGGCCCGGCGCAGCGTGCCTCGTGGTCAAGGCTTCAGCATTATTATTATTATTATTATTATTATTATTATTATTATTATTATTATTATTATTATTATTATTATTATTATTATTATTATTATTATTATTATTATTATTATTATTATTATTAGCAGAGGTCATTGCCGGGCTGTTTTAAATTGTGTTGGAACGTTAAATTGTGTTAATGTTTTTTTAAAAATTGCTTAGTCTGTAATTTTAATTTTTAAAATATTTATTTATGTAAAAAAAAATTGGCTTGGCTGTTATTAACTGTGATCTGCTTTTTTTGGGTTTTTTGAGGATTAATAAAAGAACAAAGTATGATATAATTTTTTCAAATTGTTTTATGTAAGCGAATAATGTTTTAGTTTTTTGAATTTTTTTAATTAGTTGTACCGTAGGTAATAATTTTAATAATGTAAAAGTAAATGTTTTTTACATTCAATGTTTTTAAAATGTGTTTAGATGTTTTGGGTTTTAATTTGAGTTAAAACTCAGCACAGGATTTTTAAAAGTTTCTATTGTATTTTTGTGATTTGTTTGTGATTTGTGTTAAAGTGTGTTTTAGTGTAATTTTTTTGATTTGTTTTTATTGGTGGGGCCTTTTGTGTAAAATTTTGAATTTGTGTTATGTTTTTGATTTGTTTTTACTCTTGTGGCCTTTTGTTTGGGGCTGTTTTGTGTTTTTGAATTATTTTTACTATTGTGGCCAGCAGGTGGTGCTGGTAGGGGTTATTGTATTTTGACTATTTTTTCTCTCCTGGCCTCTGGGTGGAGCTTCTTCTGATAAGTAGTCTCTTTCTTTATTCATTTCTTTTCCAGTCCTCGTGGAGGTAGGACATCTTTTGTTAAGTTTGCTTGTTTTCTTTCTTTTGTGTGTGTGTGTGTGTGGGTGGGTGGAATTTGTATTTTTGTCTGTTTGTTTTGTTTTTGATTGTATTTTTATTTACTTTGTATTGTTTTTGGTGTTTTTGTTTGTTTTTGTGTATTTTGGATGTTTTTCACTGTGTTTTTAGTAATTTTTAAAAATTTATTTATTTATTTGGTGGTGGGGAGGGGGGCGTGGTCGTTGGGGGTTAGGAAGGGTGGGCTAGGTGGTGGGGAGGGGGGCGTGGTCGTTGGGGGTTAGGAAGGGTGGGCTAGGTGGTGGGGAGGGGGCATGGTCATTGGGGGTTAGGAAGGGTGGGCTAGGTGGTGGGGAGGGGGCATGGTCGGTGGGGGATAGGAAGGGTGGGCTAGGTGGTGTGGAGGGGGCTTTACTGTGTTATGGTGCTTTGATTGTGTGGAGTCGTGAAAGTAGATGGGGTTTCCCCTTTAATATCAGTGGGTGGGGGGTTGCGACCCCCATCTCTGCTGGCTCCCCTGGGGTTGGGAGGTTTGGGGGGACAAAAGGGGTATGTCTCCCCAACCCTTCTGGAGCCAGGAGACCAGGGAGAGTGGATCGATTCCCCCCCTTAAAACAACTCCGTTTTTAAAGAGAAAAAACCACTTGGTTTCTTCTCTTTAAAGATGGAGGGTTTTTTTAGGGGGGGAATTGATCCACTCTCCCTGGTCTCCTGGCTCCAGAAGGGTTGGTGGGGCATACCCCTTTTGTCACCACAAACCTCCCAACCCTAGGGGAGCCAGGGGAGAGGGGGCTCACAACCCCCCACCCACTGATATTAAAGGGGAAACTCCAGTCGGGGCTTTCAGGCGCCATGGGTGAGGGAAAGAAAGCCGGCTGGTGTTTGCTTGGCTGTGAGGTGGTGAGTTGTTTTTCTTTTTAATTTTTCGGGTGCCGGTTTCCTCAGCATCCTGCGTGCTCATGTCGCGCAGGACTCTGGGGCTTGTAGTTATGGGTTTGTGATTTGTGGTTGTGGTGCATTTTCTCTCTCTGCGGCTCGATTTTGATTGGCCGCGGCACGTTTTTCAATGTTCTTTGTGGTCACGTCTCTCAGCCTCATTGGCTGTGGTGCGGCGTGGCGCAAAGAACATTGGGAAATGAAGTTGTTTCCCTTTTTTTGCATTTGTGGGGCTCTTGCCCCACTGGCGCATTTCTTAATCTTGTGTTTGCCTGGGTACCCAGTTTGGGCGTGTGCACGAATGGTGAGTGCAGGCTAGTTTGGCCTGGCTAAGAAGCCTATGCAAAGTTCCAACCGTTAACCCTCGATTTTATAGGTTAAGATTATTATTATTATTATTCACACTTATATACCGACCACTCAGGTAATCCCGACTCTGGGCGACTCACATAATAATCGGAGGATAGAATGCAATTACTCACCTCCTCTGTTGTTACTGTATCTCTGAATCATCCTGTTTTGTCACAACTCTAGACAGTAGATGGAGGTGAAGCTTGACTAATATAACACAGTGGTACCTCGTACAACAATTTTAATCCATTCCATGGGGCTCATTGTTGTATGGAGCAACTGCTATATGATACATGCATCTTATAGCGATTTTCCCTATGGGATGTATGGTACAACGATTTTTTTTTTTGCTAAGTGGCTTTTCCCATTGAAAAATTGTTGTATGATTTTTTCCATAGGGAAAATTGTTATGTGGGATGCCATTTCCCCCAAAAACCTAATTGTTATGCAATTTCATTGTTATATGGGGCGATTGTTGTATGAGGTTCCACTGTACTTCCATACTGGCTATGTGATCCCTCAGCTGTGAGTCTTACACTGGATATTTTGGGATGTTGCTGACAACTGTCTCAATGCTTTTCTTGAATACAGAGTACAGCATATCGCAGTCATGTATCTTCTTCAGATATTGGCAGGTATGCCAGTTTAACAGAATGGATCATTAACTTTGGCCATGCAAAGGTCCTTTCACTACTGAAGGCTACATATGGGCCATTGTAAAAATCTATAGTCACTTATTGGATGGTGATTGTACAATGAGTTGCCTCATGTTGGCATTTCTGGATAGAAAGGATCAGCTGACAGAGTTCTTGCCCAGGGGAAAGCTCCAATGTATTTGCATGTTCCCTGGGCTCCCACAGATTCATTATGGTGAAAGGAATTGTGCAGGAGCTGAGGGAGTTGTGTGACAAAAAGAGGATGCTTAATTTGCTGATGAGTTCATCAGCTGCTATAGGTGTAGTTACACCAACAGGATTTCAGCTTATAGAATAGAATAGAATAGAAATTTTAATTTATATACCGCAATTCTCAGCCCAAGGACCGACTCAATGCAGTTTACAAGTTAGAAATACAACATAATAATACAACATAATAATCCCACAAAAAATACAACATATCACAATGCATTACAATATATTCAATACAATTCATTAAACAGTTACACCAAATGCAAAGTGCAAAAGCAAATACAAATATAAATTATACAAAATACCATTAAGTACAGTACTGAATCCCAAGAACGATTGCCCAAACCCTCAGTTCCCTCCCGTCCATGAGAAAACCCCTGGCTTCGAAACATTCTCACCGAGGCCCTAAAGCCCCCACTACTGGGAAAACAGTTCCAGCTGGGCTCCCACCTTCCCTGACCGGGCGGGCCAGGGAAGGGAGCCGAAGATGTAGCGCGGCTCTCGGGCTCGGTGGCGGCGGCTATTCATAGCCCCGCGTCCGGCAATCAGTTCCAGCTGGGCTCCCACCTTCCCTGACCGGGCGGGCCAGGGAAGGGAGCCGAAGATGTAGCGTGGCTCTCGGGCTCGGTGGCGGCGGCTATTCATAGCCCCGCGTCCGGCAATCAGTTCCAGCTGGGCTCCCACCTTCCCTGACCGGGCGGGCCAGGGAAGGGAGCCGAAGATGTAGCGCGGCTCTCGGGCTCGGTGGCGGCGGCTATTCATAGCCCCGCGTCCGGCAATCAGTTCCAGCTGGGCTCCCACCTTCCCTGACCGGGCGGGCCAGGGAAGGGAGCCGAAGATGTAGCGCGGCTCTCGGGCTCGGTGGCGGCGGCTATTCATAGCCCCGCGTCCGGCAATCAGTTCCAGCTGGGCTCCCACCTTCCCTGACCGGGCGGGCCAGGGAAGGGAGCCGAAGATGTAGCGCGGCTCTCGGGCTCGGTGGCGGCGGCTATTCATAGCCCCGCGTCCGGCAAGCTTTGTTACACTTAGCTTATCACTGAGTATTTTGCAGGTTCCATGCTGCAAGATATTTGTTGTGTACCACATTTAGAGGGACTGCAGTGGCTCAAGTGTCTAAGGCACTGACTGGGAGGCGGAAGGTCAGCAGTTTGATTCCCGAGTACTGCAGGATGGAATGAGCTCCCGTCTTTGTCTCAGCTCCTGCCAACCTAGCAGTTCGAAAGCAAGAAATTGCAAGTAGATAAATAGGGACCACTTCAGTGGGAAGGTAACAGCTTTCCGTGCGCTCCTGTGTCTAAGCATGCCTGCCACATGACCACGGAAACGTCTGCAGAAGCAGACAGCACTGGCTCTTCAGCTTTGAAATAGAGATGAGCACTGAACCCTAGAGTCAGATACAACTGGCTTTCAAGCAAGGGAAATATTTACCTTTACTAGGCTGTTCAAGAGACTGCAGTGGCTCAAGTGGCTAAGACGCTGAATGGAAGGCAGCATGGCCAGCAGTTCAATACCCGAATACTGCAGGACGGAATGAGCTTCCGTCTTTGTCCCAGCTCCTGCCAACCTAGCAGTTTGAAAACAAGAAATTTGTTGTTGTTCAGTCGCACAGTCGACTCCGACCCTTTGCGACCCCATGGACCATTTTCCTCCAGGCGCCTCTGTCCTCTACCATCCCCCTCAGCCCTCCCAGTTCTGTGCCCATTGTGTCTATAATACCATCTAGCCATCTCATCCTTGGCCTCCCCCTTCTTCTTTTGCCCTCCACCTTTCCCAACATCAATGCCTTCTCAAGTGAATCCTCCCTTCTCATTTGATGTCCAAAGTATTTTAGCTTCATCTTTACTATTTGACCTTCCAATGAGCAGTCAGGGTTAATTTCTTCTAAGATTGACCTATTTGTTCTCCTCGCTGTCCAGGGGACTCTCAAAACCCTCCTCCAACACCACATTTCAAAGGCATCTATTCTTCTGCGTTCAGCCTTCCTAATTGTCCAGCTCTCACATCCGTACATTACTACTGGGAAAACCATTGCTTTGACTATTCTAATTTTTGTTTGCAATGTAATGTCTCTGCTTTTCACTATGTTCCCCAGGTTTCTCATCGCTTGTCTCCCAAGAATCAGTCGCCTTTTTATTTCATGGCTGCAATCCCCATCTGCAGTGATCTTTGATCCTAAGAAAGTAAAATCTGTCACTGCTTCTACTTCTTCCCCGTCTATTTTCCAGGAACTGATGGGGCCTGTTGCCATTATCTTGGTTTTCTTGATATTGAGTCTCAAGCCAGCTTTTGCACTCTCCTCCTTCAGCCCAATCAAGAGATTCTTTAGGTCTTCCTCACTTTCTGCCATTAGGGTGGTATCGTCTGCATATCTCAGATTATTGATGTTTCTCCCAGCGATTTTAATCCCATATTGTGATTCCTCCATCCCTGCACTGCGCATTATGTGCTCTGTGTATAGGTTGAATAAGCATGGTGACAAAATGCAGCCTTGTCTTACTCCTTTTCCTATTCCAAACCACTCTGTCATTCCGTGTTCTGTCCTAACTGTTGCTTCTTGGTTCATGTACAGATTTCTCAGGAGGCATATGAGGTGCTCTGGTATTCCCATCTCTTTAATTACTTGCCACATCTTGTTGTGGTCCACACAGTCAAATGCCTTAGTGTAGTCAATAAAACAAAAGTAAACTTGTTTCTGGTATTCCTTTGTTTTCTCCATGATCCAGCGTATGTTGGCGATGTGGTCTCTAGTCCCCCTGCCTCTTCTGAAACCAGCCTGCACCTCTGGTAATTCTCTCTCCACATGCTGCTGAAGTCTGTCCTGTATTATCTTGAGCATCACCTTGCTGGCATGTGGGATGAGCGCGATTGTTCGATAATTTGAACATTCTTTGGCATTGCCCTTTTTTGGGATTGGGACGTATACTGATCTTTTCCAATCCTGTGGCCACTGTTTTGTTTTCCAAATCTGCTGGCATATTGAATGCAGTAATTTGACGCCATCATCTTTTAGCGCTTTGAAAAATTCAACTGGGATACCATCATCTCCACTAGCTTTGTTGTTTGCAGTGCTCTTTAGGGCCTTTATGACTTCGCTCTCCAGGATGTCTGGCTCAAGTTCAATTTCTTCATCATTGTGATTATCAGGAGTGTTGAGGTCCTTTTTGTAAAGTTCCTCTGTGTACTCTTTCCATCTTTTCTTAATTTCTTCTGCATCAGCTAGCTCCTTTCCGTCTTTGTCCCTTATCATGGTCATTTTTGCTTTAAATGTTCCCTTGACTTCCCCAATTTTTTTGAAAAGATCTCTGGTTCTGCCTCTTTTGTTGTTTTCCTCCATTTCTCTGCACTGTTCTTTTAGGTAGTTTTCCTTATCTCTCCTTGCTTTTCTTTGAAATTCTGTGTTCAAATGGTTGTAGTTTTTCCTTTCTCCTTTGACTTTTGCGTTCCTTCTTTCCTCTGCTATTTTAAGAGCCTCATCAGACAACCACTTTGCTTTCTTACTCTTCTTTTCTTTTGGTATGGTTTTCTTTGCTGCTTCCTGCATGATGTCCCTCATCTCCGTCCATAATTCTTCCGGTACTCTGTCTACCGAGTCTAAGCCATTAAATCTGTTCATCACCTCCACCGTGTATTCTTTAGGGATGCTGTCTAGGTGATATCTTTCTGGTCTCCGTGTTTTCCCTATTTTCTTTAGTCTAAGCCTGAATTTTGCGATCAGTAGGTTGTGATCTGAGCCACAGTCTGCTCCAGGTCTTGTTTTTGCTGACTGTATGGAGGTTCTCCATCTTTGGCTGCAGAGTATGTAGTCAATCTGGTTTCGGTGTTGGCCATCTGGTGATGTCCATGTGTAAAGTCGCCTCTTGTGTTGCTGGAAGAGAGTGTTTGCTATGATCAGTGCGTTCTCTTGGCAGAACTCTATCAATCTTTGCCCTGCTTCATTTTGTGTTCCAAGACCAAATTTGCCTGTTATTCCCTCCACTTTTTGATTTCCTACTTTGGCATTCCAGTCTCCTAATATAATTTGGACATCATTTCTTGGTGTCTGTTCTATGAGGTGTTGTAAGTCCTCATAGAACTGGTCCATTGTGGCTTCATCTGCACCAGTGGTTGGTGCGTATATTTGGATCACAGTGACATTGAAAGGTTTGCCTTGAAATCTGACTGACATCATTCTGTCATTTTTGAGATTGTATCCCATTACTGCTTTTCTCACTCTTTTATTGACAATTATGGCTACTCCATTTCTTCTAAGGTTTTCTTGCCCGCAGTAGTAGATATGATGGTTTCCAGAGCTGAATTCTCCCATCCCTGTCCATTTGAGCTCACTGATGCCCAAGATGTCAATGCTTATTCTTTCCATCTCATTTTTTACCACTTCCAGTTTTCCTTGATTCATAGACCTCACATTCCATGTCCCTATGCAGTATTGTTCCCTGCAACACTGTATTTCTCCTCCCCCTTTCGTATCCCTCCCCCTTTTCAGATCTGCTGTGCTGAGCATCCCCTTGTTTTGCCTTTTGTTTTGGTCCATAGGGTTCTCTTGGCAAACTTTGTGGCGTGCCTTGCCGGTCTCTACGCCAAGAAATTGCAAGTAGATAAATAGGGGCCACTTTGGTGGGAAGGTAAACAGCGTTCCGTGCACTATGGTGTTTAGTCATGCCTGCAGAAGCAGACAGCACTGGCTCTTCGGTTATGAAACAGAGATGAGCACTGAACCCTAGAGTGGGATACAACTGGCTTTAGAGCAAGGGTGACTTTTACACTGTTCAAAGGTAGAGTAGGTTCATTGAATAAATGGAATTTGTTAAGTCAATGTCTATACAAAGCGCACTGCTTCAATCCATTTTCTCTAGCTGAGAATAACAACTAAATTTAACCCAGTAACAATGATACTACTAAATATAATAACAATACAGTACTGCTGTTAATAATTTCCAGCAAGATTTTCTGTTCTCTATTTTTTCATAGCGTTTTGATACAAATGCATCTGGATATCCTCTTTTCTTTGTTTTTAGCATTTGCTCATTTTGTTTATATTTTATTCACCTGCACATTCCAGGACCTCCCATGTAACAAGGTCAGAAACACCTGCTCTGAGATTCATTTTTATTTATGGGGTGTTTGGGAAAAATATGGGCAGGAATGTGTAATTCTCATCCCTATGGCTTTATTTTTCCACTTACTATTAAGTTGCTTATGTTTGACTTTTATTAACGTATAATGAGCTAACTTGAAGATTTCCTTTGTGATTTTAATCTGGGTTCTTATTTTTTTTCTTGCTGTTGTTATAACAACCTCACTTATGTTTTGCTGGATTGCTTATTGATTGCTCCCACATCTTTTAATGTTAAAGTTTTCTTTGGTTTCTCTTTATATTTTGTGAAGCAACATTGTTATTGAATCCCCCCCTCCCAATTTCACAAGGTGCTTTCACAAACCTCTGAAAATGTTTGAGAAACATTTGTGCCTTTGTGTGTGTGCAAATTCCTCTTCTGCCTCTTTCCACCCCCTTTTATGTCAACCTTTAATGGACTGTTATTAGTGCCTGATTACTGAGTTTAGATTACATGTTTCTCCCCCTTTCTTCTGCTCTTGATTTATTAGTTGATGTTGGGCAGGGGACTTTGCTGAGTTTATTTTATTAACATTCTACATCGTTAGCAATTTCTTTTCTTCAGTGTAGGCACTTCTGTCAACAGTTCTTTTTTTCTTGCCAAATTTGTTTCCCCCGCCCTGCTCATATTCATATCTTTCATCCCCCTGTACTTAAGTTAAACAATTGGGTTGCTGACTTTAAATAATTGCTACATTCTGAACTTAGAATGTAAGCAATCATTTCTCTAATCCAGGGGTTCTCAACCTGTGGTCCACAGCACCATTTCATGTGGAGGCTCCACCGCCTCCACCACACCAGGAAGTGCCATGTGGTGAAAGAAGGACAAAATGGCCATCTAGCAGTCCCCGAAGCTGTCTGAGGGAGGGTGACCAGGCCCCCAGCTTATTTATTTATTTATTTATTTATTCATATTTGTATCCCGCTCTCCTGGCACGAATGCCACCGAGAGTGGCTCACAACATACATAGAAATACATATAATCCTAAAAACAGCTAAAACCAAGCCCCAAACCCTCCCCAACCCCTTAAAAAAGTAAAACAGTAAAAAACATACAAGCTAAACTTACAAGTTAAAACCATATAAAAGTGCCTAAAAAACAGAAACATAAGAGGTTGAGAACTCCTGCTTTAATCAATAGTGTCTTGTCCCCCCCCCCCGCACCACACTTCTTCTTTGCTAAAGTGGAGCATGTTATATTCCTTTTATATTTATGCACTTTCTCTTTATATGATTTTTCTTTGTTTCTTCTTATGTACTATTGACTGTCGTGTACAACTCTAGTGTGCCCCCCCCACCCGTCTATCTTAAGAAGTAATCTATAGCTTAGTCTAGCCCTCTTTATGTGGGAAAAGTATGGAGATACTGTATTGCAGAGAGCTTCCAGTGGTGGATAATCTTCTATCGGAGTCCTGTTCACACACAGGCAACCTCTTTGGAACTAGTTTCTATCGATCTGTGAAAATCTGCAAACAGTGTTTCCCCCCCATCACCCTGAAACACCCTCAATACACAGTACTGTACATCCAAATGGGTTAGGTGGTGATGGATACTTTACCAACTAAAGAGGCCTGCTAGTACAGTAGTTAAACTGCTGAACTGCAGTCAAAACACTGTGAGTTCAATCCTGATGGGAACTCAAGGTGGACTCAGCCTCCCAGCCTTCCAAGGTCAGTAAAATGAGTACCCAGCATGTTGTGGGCAAAATGTTAATTAACTTGTGACCTGCCCAGAGAGCGCACTAAGTGCTAGGGGAGTGGTATATAAGTGTCATTACTATTGTTATAACTAAGAGTACCTGCACCACCACAAGGGAGCATGTGAGGCCACAAATTTGCATAGCACCACATATGTTAATTTATATCTACAAATACAAATTTAGATACATTTTCCTAATTTAAACAGGATTACCATGCCTCTCACCTGAGAAGCGAATCATGGGTAAATTTTGACCAGGTGACTTGTATCGTTGCTGAGTCTGCTAATGGTGGATGACCAGAATTCAAGGAGTTTCTCCATTTCCAGTCTTAGACTTCTTTATCTTTAAACCACACATGGTCTGAATGGACAAGCCTCCCAAGAGAGAGCAGCTGTAACATAGGAAAACTGGCCACCCATGGGCTTCTGCAACCCTCCATCTTCCTGTAAAGTGTGCAAAAGTGGGAGCAGTTAACTGCAGTTTTAAAGACTACCTTATCCAATGATTCTCAATAGCTTCCAGTTTTCACTACCTTTGGATGGTGCTTCCTCCTCAACATTACTTGTGCTAGACTTTATTCTTTCTCTTCACTGAATACTGAAAATTATTGAAGATGGATTATTTTTAATGCATATGCTTAAGGGGGAAAACTGGTTTTCTGAATCTGGTTATGGATACCATTGTTTGCAGAGCAACGGGCCCACCCACCACATATTATGCTCCCAAATCCTCCTGCCCCACCTTCAACATGTATCAGGTGCTTTGTACTATAATCAGCTATTACTCTGCAAGAGTAAATTTCAAATGCAAAATGCTGTCCTTCCAGTTTTTTCTGATCAGTGGTTTCACCCACTGCTATCGGAAGCAAATGACTGAGTATGTTCAGTATTTTGTGTTTTTTAAAAAAAAATGAGCACTGACTCATTTTCATGGAAACCTGTGAGGCAACATTATGAAGAAACCACATGTACAAAGTGGGTATGTATAAAAATGTAAGCACAACAGGCTTACAGGTTGTATTTTAATGAATTGAAAGCATTTATTTTAAATTTCAGCAAAGTTGGAAGTCTTAGCCACATAATGTTCCAATACTTGCCAAATTATTTCAACCATTTTGAATCCACTAGGTACCAGGGGGAGTGACGCCAGAGTGACATCACCTTTATACTCTCAAATAAGAAGAATATACAACAGTAGAATAGAACACAGGAAGCAGAAAAGCTACTTTCTTGGGCTGCAATACCCAGAAATCTGACAAAAGCTTTAAAACTAAAACCAGTCTTGATGAAGCAGCAGCTGTAGCATTTCAGAACAGCTCTGTCCAAGCATTTAGTTGGGAAGTAGTGTGAACTAGGAGACAACTCTAGCTCTGCTCCCATCCTGCTGGTGTTTTTAGAGGGGTGGGGGCAGAGGAAGAGATCTATTACATATGGAGCCTCCCAATGCAGCTAGGGATCATGGAAAAATCATGGCTTCTTTTTGTTAAATTGTTTGTAACAGTTGCACTATTAAGCGGGCAAGTTTTAGGCCTTTCTGTTTGAATGCAAATATCCCCAGTTCTCCCTCTTTTTTGGTGCACGCTTGGACCAGATGCTTGAGGGGGGGGGGGAGATAGCATTTACTCACAAAATGTGGTCAGAAGATACATGTGCTCAAAAATCTTAGTAATGTGGTTTTAGGTCAATACTGAAGGCAGGAAATTCAAGTTAGGTAGTTTTTTTTAAAAAAAATGGTAAGTAAAGATGGCCTCTCTTCCCAGCCATATGGCTGGAAAAGATGGAGAGACTCAAAAAGACATCTTCCTCTTCTGAAGGTAAAAACAAGAGAGAGAAAGGCCAGAACAGAGGCCACAAGACATGCAAATAGGGTCAGGGGACCCCTGAGGCAGGAAGACAGGACCTTTTCTAACTGGCTACTTAGAGGCAAACAATGCAAAAACAACTTCCTTTAGATCAGACTAGTCTTCCCTGTCTCATTGGTTAGCATGGTAGTATTTACTGCATGCTGGGGTTGAACTAGAATGCTCACTGTCCCTTTTCACCTGAAGACAGGTACAGGGAGAGGGGCTACAGCTCTCTCCCTTCTTACACTTTCCAATTAGCCCCATTTTTAATGCCTCAGTTGAGTGTGATGAATTTTGTTATGTCAGGACATCCAATGTCATGCCACTGAACAGCATATTCTGGAGCAATATCTCAGTTTTTTAAATTTTGGATGATTTATAGACTGGTTGTGCATGCACACATACTACACCCATATACACATGCATACAACGTGTGTAGCACGCATGTCCCAGACATGAAAACTGAGACAGCTTCCTCAGCTGTGTTCACCTTCAATACCTTAGCTATTTTTCTTTCATCCGTGAGCTAAATTGTAAGTGCCACACAGCTTGTTCTGAGGTTTTAAATGAGCTTGTTTCACTCAGGTGCAGTGGACAATATTATCTCATTGCCAGTATAGAAACAAAAAATCAGCTGGCAGTCTGGTCAGCTTCTGTTATACGGACAGAGGAAGGGGCTCTATCATCTCAGGCAACAAATCTTGGGTTGGTCTTCACAGTATAACTCTCCTTTCCCTCATATTCTCTCTCTCTCTCTCCCCACACTTTCTTACACTCACAGCTGAGAAAGTTCAGTGTAATACAATTGCAATAAACTGAATTTAAAACAACTGTGCAAAGTGTCACTCAAGGCGCCATCTAAATGGGAAATGTTTCACTTCTGTGACCTGCCAGTGAGCCTAATTCCTTTCCCTTCTGCTTTGGTGTCTTGCCAATCTTCTGTTCAAGGGCACATTTCTTTCTCTCCCTCTTTTCTTTTCTTTTTTCTAATGTGAACCAGACTAGCAAAGTTGCTATGTACACATATGGATAAAGGTATACTCTGGTGTTACTCAATGTGTGTTTTGCAAAAGCTGACTGTTTAAAATGACATTGCAACAGGCCACCAGGTTTTGCAACAATGGGTGGCAACAACACACCTACACTGAAGGGGGATGTTCTCTACCTGAGGTTGATGGTTTGAACCTATTTGATGGAGTTACAGTACTTGGAATCACAGTTTCTAATGGAGATGTGTGGGTACAAAGTGGGAAGCGGCAGGGTTGCAGTGACAATCTTCCCGGCCTCCAACATCTTTCCTTGTACTGGATCCACTTCCAATATGCACCCAAAGTGTTAAATGGGTGGTCTGTACCTTGGTCTCAGGAATTTTTTTGAGTATGCTCTGTTCCCTGTGAGTAGGGACCTTTGTATCTCATCTGCCTATCAAGGATTATTATCACAGGAATGATTCTAAGTATGTTTCAGCTGAATGTGCTTAGGAGCCTCTTTCATTCATGTTAAATGTGTGAAGAACTTAAGCAGAGATTCTGTGATGATGTCAGGGCCTGAGGTCCAATTTGACCCCATTCCTCTTCCCTTTATGAAGTGCACATGTGTTTACCAGGCATGTGAAGAAGGCTCTAGCCAGTGAAGAACAGAACATTGGTGTAATTTATTTTTTTTAGTTTGAAAGTAATTAGTTGGAATTGGTTACTTTGTTGTAATTAATTTCTTTTTGCAGGCTTAATTAGGTGACAACTAAGTCATAGATAGGTGGCAATTAAGTCATAGTTAGGTGACAAGATGATTATAATTTAGCAAAGGACAGTGTCCCTGCTTTTGCAGTATAAATTTGACTTTGTCGGTATGCCCTCAACAGATGGTAGAGGAGGACATGTTTCAAATTCTGTGTCATGCTCTTTTGTGGAGTACCTAACAGCGCTGGGGTCCATTGCAGTATTACTTCTTCTTCCTCCATTTCTAGGCCAGATGTGAAACTACCAAAATGATGACACCTCTTGGTGAGTTCATTCTGCACTTCCTTTTTCCTGACCTAGTGTGAGAAAGATTAGCCAGCAAAAACAAGGTTGCCATTACCAGGGTATGTCCAATTGTGGTTCAAAAACATTACAATTTTTTGAGGAGGCTCTTTCTGTGTACCCCTGTATTTAAGCAACAGCTTAGCAATCAGCCCTGACTTAGTAGAGTACCAGTTCCAGGATGGAAAGATATCTCAAAGAGAAGAACATTATATAAGGTAAAGGTAAAGGTTTTCCTTGCTCAAAAGCCAGTCGTATCCAACTCTAGGGTTCAGTGCTCATCTCTGTTTCAAAGCTGAACAGCCAGAGCTGTCTGCTGCTGCAAACGTTTCCATGGTCATGTGGCAGCCATGACTAGACACCGGAGTGGACAGAACGCTGTTTACCTTCCCACCGAAGCGGTCCCTATTTATCTACTTGCAATTTCTTGCTTTCAAACTGTTAGGTTGGCAGGAGCTGGGACAAAGATGGAAGCTCATTCTGTCCTGCAGTATTCGGGTATTGAACTGCTGGCCATGCTGCCTTCCATTCAGAGTCTTAGCCACTTGAGCCACTGCAGTCTCTTGAACAGCCTAGTAAAGGTAAATGTTTCCCTTGCTCGAAAGCCAGTTGTATCTGACTCTAGGGTTCAGTGCCCATCTCTATTTCAAAGCTGAAGAGCCAGTGCTGTCTGCTTCTGCAGATGTTTCCGTGGTCATGTGGCAGGCATGCCTAGACACCGGAGCGCACGGAAAGCTGTTACCTTCCCACTGAAGTGGTCCCTATTTATCTACTTGCAATTTCTTGCTTTCGAACTGCTAGGTTGGAAAAATTGTCCCAGCCAGTTTAATAAAAATCATGTTAAAGTCCCGGATTTTTAAAACTTACTGATTGTAACACACCATTAAAAAAAATTCAAACTCTCGCCATCAAACGAGTGATTTCCTGCCACATTGGAGTTGGAGTATACCTGGAGACAAATCTTAACATCCTCACCTCACACTACTGCCTGATAAGTGTGACCAGTGTGTTTTCTGCAACTGAGGACATTAAGAGTTGACCACGACGTGACTTCTCAGAAGTACAATCGATCATCTTGTAGTAAGAATTATTTTGTTGTAAATAAATTCTTTTATGCATTGATATATTTGATGTGAAAGTGTTTTATAGCTGTCATTATATTTGTTTTGAAAAAGGCCATCTTGTAGAAAACCCACCCACCCATTTTTGTCAAGTATACATCTGTCCCAGTTTTGTGGGAGAGAATTATGGCAACTCTAGCTGGGACAAAGACGGGAGCTCATTCCGTCCAGCACTCGGAAATCGAACTGCTGACCTCCTGCCTTCCAGTCAGCATCTTAGCCACTTGAGCCACTGCAGTCCCTAATATGCACCATATAATAAAATCAAACATACATAAATAATAGCAGGACTAAGAATAAAAAAATACAAAATATGCTGGTGGTTTGTGAATCAAATCCAAAACTAGATTTGATGCTAAAAATGCAATCCTGTTGACATTTCTCCTTCATAGATTTTGTAGCTAACAAAAGCCTGACAGAGTGTCATCACATCATGTATTTTCTGCCCTCATCCTCACACATTTTCATCTGCCAAGAATAGTAGAAAATGACAGGAAAGGACAACACAAGATCCCAGTGTGTTTTCTTAGCAACTTTCTTCATGGGGAGGGAAAATAAAAGGCATTGCCATGTTTAAATGTTCAGTCATTCTTCAAAGAGGTCAAAGTAAACATGAGAAGGGACAGGAGTGTTGGAGTAAAGAGTTAATTATGTTCTGAAATGGACCTTCTCTTTGCAGATGCATGAAGGGCAGTGTCTCAAGTTCTGCCCATATGCTGGTTCTAAAAACTGGATTGGCTGGGAGTCAAAACTGACCAAAAAAAAATTTCTCTGCTGCAACATCTGAAAGAATTAGGTTGGAAATAAAAGCCATAATCCTGTGCCCACTTACCTAGCACTAAACCTGAGTGAATTCAGCAACAGGCTTCTTTAAGTAGCTAAAACAATTTGTTCTTGTTGGATTCAGTGAGACCTAATTCTGATTGGAGAGGGACATTATTGTGTTGTCTCTTTTTTTAAATGAAATAAAGAGGATGAAATCAGGTATGTTTAATTCCAAAATAATATTCAGAAATTCAGTTTCTCTTTTCCTCTGGCACAACAGCTGGATGCATGTGGTGTTATATTGTTTTATTTTCCAGTTGTAGTAAGTGAAGTTGTAGTAAGTGAAGTGAAACCTGCTCTGAAATGATTGGGAGAAGGAAATCATCAAGTTATAAAATGGCTGATTTTGTGTTAAAAAGGAGTGGCTTACTTTTTTAGTATTTGTGCAGCCATAGGATGAATTTGCTTCAAATAAAAGAGTGATAAGATAATTAATATCAATTTAAGGTTAAAAATTAGGTGTCTGCAATATATTTCAGCAGTTTCTGAATGTGCTACAAAAAAAGTCATTTGTGACTGATGGGAAGGTCAATTACTTTTATACTTTAAAAAGTATAACTTTAAAACTCTTTGATCAAACACCACCAAATTTGGTACAGGGAAACATTGTATGGTCTGTCCCTACCGTGTCAAATTTGGTGTTGATCCAGAGCTTGGTTTAAAAGTTATACTTTTTTGTTTGGGGGAAAATCCGTTTTTAGAATTGCCTTGGAGAAGGTTGATTTGCCCAACCACACAATATCTGTCTTATGCAGCAATAATACTTTGCAGGCGCACCCCCCAAAGAAAGACTCAGACGCCGGTATATGGATAAAGGCATTGGGCCACTTTTATTGAATAATGCCCTAGTCCGAATTATAACTTTCAATTGGTACTCATCCAATTATAATTCTTAAGGCAAGCAGGCCGCAGTAACACTGGTAAGGTTCCTCCCAAAATTGCCAATGGCAATTGGCTACAATGTATCCATTTGTATCGATTTGTTTGTTGACACAAACAAATTGTTGGCCGGAGTCAATAAACTATCTACTGACCCCACCCTCTGACGTGTATCCGTCAAATCACGGGGTGATGCATGCTGAAAAGCTCCTGCCATCACCCCTTGCCTGGTTCGTCGTTGACCGGTCAACGTTATTACACCTGTACCTAACTGAGTGTTGGCCAGTCAATTGCGAACCTGCCGGATACCTATGGGTCATAAAAAATTCGTGAATTTTAAAGAAAGGCCAGTGACCTGGGCAAGGTCATTGCCCCCGAGGTGCAGTACAAGGACATCAGGCGGTTCAGCATCCCTGATGGAAAAAAGGAATGGCAACAGTTCCCACCATCTCATTCCACGCTTACCGTACCAACTTAATCATGCGGATGCACGCAGTCCAAGCTGGGGTCCCCACTCTGTCGCCGCAGCATACTGTGCTGCCCAGTGCATGTAACTGTGGCCCACCAGCCATACTGCCACCGGTGTGCGGGGACACACAGGGTCTGTAAGAGAAAAAGAGAACAGTGACTTAACTGGTACTCATACCTGGAGAGGGCGAACATATAATGCAAAATGCATAGATCCCCATCTTCCCATACGGCATATATCAGCCTCAGCGTACCCAAATGCAGCCGCAGTTGAAGCAGCACCTATCCTAAACGAATGGGTGCCGTAACGAGCCCCAGGGAGGCCAACACTGTATAGTGCCATACCGGTCACCTTCCAAAATTGAAATTTAGTAAGGGGAGACCCATCTTGGTGGCAGAAAAACGGGCCAGGGTGCGTGCCACGCACTGCCAAGAACTCCTGTAGGGCACCAACCGGACAGATGTCTGCAATGGAACATCGTAGCAGTCTAACTCCACTGCCTACGCCGTGCTGATCAACTTTTGAGGACCGTATCCTCAACTGAGCCCACTCATTAGAAACATAGACATTGTCGAGTTCCAGTGCCCTACGAGTCGCATCCGCCTTAGACAGTAGTACCAACTCACTGATGCGGAGTGCTCCAAAGAAGGCCATCGTGGTAGCCACATGAAAAAGAGCCGCCTCATACCTGTCAAAACACAGGTTATGCCAGCCTCGTGCAAGGTAGGTAAGCACCCCTGGAGAAATTGGGTGGTGAGTGTCCGGGCGGCGTCCACGTTCCCATGTCCACCCCTCCAAAACATGTCGTATGCGAAAAACGTTCATGCTGTCAGCAAAACCCCACACCTTGGCCATAAATGCCAGTGCTGACAGCCTGGATGCTATAGTGCGGGGAGTGAGGCCCTGACTGTGTAGATAAACCATAAATTGTAAAACTTGTTCCACTGGAATGGGCCACACTTTGGGCAACTGAAGTTGCACGCAAAAATTTATAAATTGAACGAAAGCATGATGATACGCCTTACGCGTGCGGGGCGCCAAAGACATGCCGATCGCCCGGTTCACCTCTCCTTGCCAAATGTCCAAATCTCGGCCGGGAGTGGCAAGGGGAATTCCTCTGCATCTGGAGCCAAGGCGCGGAACCGGGGGATCTGCAGGTGGGATAAAGCATCGGCAATATCATTATTAATACCTGGTACATGTCTGGCCCTAAAAAGCACATTCAGGCGTAGGCTATGTAACACAAACTGGCGAACTAACGCCATCACCCTGGGTGATTTAGACGTCTGAGCATTAACAATGTGCACTACCGCAGCATTGTCACACCAAAAATGGACCACTGAGTCAACCCACTCCTCGCCCCATAGCATCAAAGCTCCTAGGATTGGAAAGAACTCAAGGAATGTAAGATCGCGGAGGCGATCCGTGCCCTGCCATGCTGGAGGCCATTGGCCATAAGCCCACCCCCCCTCAAAGTAAATCCCATATCCCAGGGAGCCGGAGGCATCCGACTGTACTTGAAACCTAGGGGAAACTAAAAGGTCGGATCTCCAAAAGGAGACCCCGTTGAATTCCCGTAGGAATGTGAGCCAAACCAAAAGGTCAGCTCTCATGCCCCTGGTCAGTCGGACCCTATGATGGTGCCTTGACAGGCCAGACATGGCGTCACATAGGCGCCGAGCAAATGCTCTGCCAGGCGTGATCACCCTGCAGGCAAAGTTAAGATGGCCATGTAGAACCTGAAGCTCACGAAGTGACACTTTACGCTTGGCCAGCAAGGCCAAAACCATCGCGGAGATCCGGGTGACCTTATCGATGGGTAACCGGGATGCCTGTGCGACCGTGTCAATTTCAATACCCAGAAATGTGAGTGTAGTTGATGGGCCCTCGGTCTTTTCGGGCGCTAAAGGGACACCCAGTTCCTGCATTAGTGTCTGAAATGTGGTGAGGAGACGCGTGCACGTGTCCAAGCCCCGTTCACCCCCGAACAAAAAGTCATCGAGGTAATGGGCTACAGACCGAGACCTGGACCTGCGAACAAAGGCCCACTGAAGGAAAGTGCTAAAACGTTCGAATGCTGAACAGGAAATAGAGCAGCCAAAAGGCATGGCCTTTTCTACGTAAAACTTCCCTTGGAATCTAAAACCCAATAGCTCAAAGTCCCCTGGGTGCACTGGCAACAATCGGAATGCCGATTTAATGTCACATTTTGCCAGGAGGGCACCAGGACCACAAGAGCGCACCATCCGCAGGGCTTGGTCAAAAGACGTATACCTGACCGAACAAAGGTCATCAGGAATAGCATCATTGACAGAATAACCCGCCGGGTACGATAAATGGTGGATTAAGCGAAATTCCCCCCGGGCCTTTTTGGGTTCCAACCCCAGAGGGGAGACCTTCAGGTTGGGAAAGGGTGGTACAGAAAAGGGCCCTGCTACCCTCTTGGCCTCTACCTCTTTGGCAATACTCAGGGCAGCCACCTCCTCCCTATCTTTCAGGGACAGTAAATTGGGGGCATCTTGGGGTCCCCACACTCCTTTGAATGGGATACGGAAGCCCCACTGGAAACCCTCCAGGAGGTACCTCGCATCCTCTCTCCTTGGATAAGTTGAGAGCCATCGCTCCAACATATACACATTAACTGGGGAGGGGGCCTTTTGTCTGACTAGCTCCATCAGCAGAAGCTCTGCCCGCTCCCTGTCCACCTCTACCTCTGCCCCGCGACCCACCGGCCCGCGGGCACGCGGTGACGGCGTGGGGGCCAGCGCAAGAGGGACACTCGTGTTTGTATCGGTACTGCTGCTTATTGCACACGCCATTAGCTGAGAAGCTCCAACAGAGCAAGCAGGCTGGAACCCCCTGCCCCGCCTGCTGGCGGGGAGCCTGTGTTGGAGCAGCTCCCTGCACGGCATGGCCACAATGGTACCTATCCCCAGGCGCCGGACGCGTGGGGGTCATGTACAAAAGCCACAATTTCTGACAGGGCTCATCCCATCTCATCTCCGGGTGCAAGGGCACCCTCATTCTAAATTCCTCATCGTAAGCCAACCACAATGGGCCAGGAAAATCCACCATCGCCCTGTAAATATTGTCCAAATATTGGACCATAGGAATGGCCAGGTCAGGCCGGGCCCTAAGGTACACCGCCATATAAATAAGATATGCGGGCAACCAGTTGGCCCAGGTGCGTGGTGGCTTACGATGGCGGGACAGCTCTTTGTCTCTGTCGTCCTGTCCCTCTCTCTCCTCCTTAATGGGCTCACAGTTCAATAGGGAGAATATATCCACGTACTCCCCCCGCCAAATCTTTTCCCTCATGACCTGGGACAAATGATCACCAAGGGGCAAGGAATAACCAGCCATCGGCAAGGCTGTCACCGGCACATTAGGTACACGGGGCATACGCAGCGGGACCTGGACAGCCCCTGTGATGCCCGGCACTGCCCCGGGGTCGGAAACCCCCACCCCCAATGTTGTGACAGTATGGAACCAAGGGGCACTGGGATAGGCTGGCAACTGATGCCCACTCGCCTCGACTTGACGAGACCATGGCCACTGAACCCCACCACTGGAAGTGGACTGTGATTTAGGTGCATTAACTTGAACCTGATACTCACTAGGTGCACCCCCGTGAGCCGCCCCCACTGGGGGTTCCGGCCCATGGCGGGCATCGGAGCTCGCGACCGGAATCAAGCTCTGGGGCCACACCTGACCACTTCCCAGCTGTAGCTCTGGACGAACAGGGAGCTGCGAGACACCGGCAGGCGCAGGCCGGAGCGTCTCAAGCAGCTCAACCCGGCTGGCCGCCTGTTGCAGTGTGGCAGCCGTCGAGGTAGCCGGTGGACACAAAGGGCCCCCAGCAGAGAGAGAAGGGCCCCCTCCCATGGGGTTGTGTGCAATCCCCAAGGATGCCTCAAGCACAGCTAAACGTGTTAGCAACGCATCAACTGCCACAGATCCCCCAGTATAAAGTGGGCCGGGTGGGCCGGACGGCCCACTAGGCATTTGACCAGGAACCCCAAAGTGAGAGCCTGGGCCAGAATAGGGCCATGCCCAAAACTCCGGCCCATGAGGGGCCGGAGGGGGAACGTGCTGTGCACCCGCCCCTGAGGGCTTCCCCCCGCCCTGCACAGGGCCCGCAAAAGTCCTCCCCTTTGGCCGCGATTTCGTCGCCGGGGCCTTCCGTTTGGGAGGCATATCTGGTAGAAAGAGCAGGATCCCTTTCCAGGGATCAACCTAGCGCCAAAAAACACAGAGCAGCCAGCAAGCCAAAGGCTCTGTGCGAATCCTTCCTTCCCAGCCGGGAAGGACCAAGGGCTAAAGAGCCGAAGAGTCGAAGGAACAGCGACGGAGAAAACTTCTCCTCTCCGTCGCTATTTCTAAAATGGCAGCTCGGCTGCCTCGTGGCCACCCCTTTTATAGAGGGGTGGCCACGCCCCCTAACTCACCCGGATGTCTGAGTCCGGGTGGGGTGGGGCCTGCAAAGAGCGCGGTGGCCATTTTGGCGCCGCGCTTTCATTCACAGAGTTTTAGGGATATCAAAATTAATGAAACTATAGATTTGCAGGCATATAGGGTAAGAGAAACTGCTTATTTATATAAGTAAATGAGTGGGGCCTGAAACACAACACGAAGTGTTGGGTGAGGGGCCTTTTATTTAGAATTGTTAGTCAATTAGTCCCTTTGCAAAGTTGTCCCATTCTATTTGTGTTCCAGAAATTTTGCTCCCTGCCATAACTGAGCTGATGGGAGGATGCTGGAAGTTATAGTCCAAACAGGATCTTATCCCAAGCTTTCGTGTCAAACAAGTAAAGCAAAAATGTCTCACTTGGCTGTCTGATTGTAAGAAAATAAAGTCTTAAGGCACATTGTAATTCCAACCATTTCCTAGCAGATGATCCCAAAATGTTCTCACCTGGAATGTTTCTCCTATCTCAGGGTACTCAGTATAGATCAGTAAAATATTTAACAAGTTTATGAATGTATACAAGCATGGATTTATCTTTTCCTGTCAGCCCCGTAGCTTTTTAGGAGAACTTTCCAAAAAATGAGGATTATTTGAGTGTGTCATAACCTGGATAACCATAGGAAGGAGGGATTTGGTGACCCATTCTTTATATTGTAGTAATGTCTTTTACTGGAATCTACCATGAACTTCTGAAATGAGCCTGGGGGGGGGGGGAGTAACAGAAACATTAACTATGTCCTCACATGGTAATAGCAACACAAGCAAATATTTGCCTGGGGCAATTATACCATCTTAGCAGGACAGCGGTTGCCTGAGGCAGTCTTTTGTGAAGTGTTGTTGATTAGGCAAAGGACTGCAATTGTGATTACCATGTCCTGTTTCTGGTGGTGGATACCCTGTAACCTGCAATTAATAATATGTGTTACAAATATGAACTACCTCCTATATTGCCCACAGCGATAGAGATTTTGATCTTTTTTTTGTAGTCTTCTAAGCCTTCATGGAATTGTTCAGAAGCTCCAATAATGCAAGCGCGGTGCCAAAATGGCCGCCGCGCTCTTTGCGGGGCCCCCCCAGGACAGAGAATCCGGGTAGTTAGGGGCGTGGCCAGCTCCCTTATAAAAGGGGTGGCCACGAGGCAGCCGAGCTGCCATTTTTCCTCAGCGACGGAGCGGAGAAGTCTTTTCCCCTGTGTCTCCGTTGCTCTTTAACTTATCGGGAAGCCTTTTGGCGGCGAATTTTCCTTTTTGGCTTCCCTTCACTCCGGTGGAGATGCCTTCGAAGAAGAAGGCAGCTTCGAGTGCGGCTCGCGCTGTTAGGAGGCGCAACCCGGGTCGGAGGACCGCGGTGCCGCCTCCCCAGCAGCCGCCTTTGCAGGCCCCTGCCGGGACCGGCGGAATGGGGTCTATCGCCCCTTGGCCCGGAGCGGGCGAACAGTTTGCAGGCGCAGTAGGGGCTCCGGCCCGCGGCCCACGAGCGGTGGACACCGCTCCTGCACCCACCCACCAGGTTGGGCCTGCTGCTCTTGGGTCGCAGCCTCTCCCGGGGCCCTCTAGCCTTGGGGGGTGGTGCGGCCCCCTGCCTTGGCAGGTTTCTCCACCGACCCTGCCGGGCTTCGGTGTTGGCCAATGGCCATATTCGGGTCCTGGGGTACAGGGACCTGTACCCACGCCTTGGACCGTGCGGGCCGGCCGGCCCTTGGCCCCAGGTCAACGTGGAAGCCTTACTTGCCCGCCTGGCGGCTCTGGAAGCGTCGTTGGCTCGGGCCAGTCAGGCGGGGGCCCCCCTTTGGGGTTCCTTTTGAGGCGCTGCCGGCAGGAGGACAACAGCCGACAGGGAGGGTTGAGCTGCTGCAGGCGCGTGGCGCGGTTTCGCCCACTGCCTCGCAGCTCCCCAGCCAGCAGCCAGGTGCAGGTCAGGCCCCGGTGATGAGCTCTACGTCGGTCGTGAGCTCCGACGCCCCCAGTGGGCCGGAACCCCCGGTGGGGGCGGCCCGCGGGGGTGCAGCATGTGAGTATACGGTGTAAGCGAGTACATCCACACACATTCCCAATATGGGGGGGGGGCTTTTCAATGGCCTTGGCCTCGCGCGGGTGGTGCGGCGGTGCACCCGCTGATGCCTCACCCGGTGATGACAGCTAACACCCAGGGCCCCGTAGTGGGGGGTGTTCCCTACCCTGAGGGGAATGTTTTGGGTGGCCGGGTTGGTCCAAGCCCCTATTCCTTACCGCTGAGTGACCGCTTGGCACAGGCCGCCAGAGAGTAAATTTGGTGGGGGGAGTGCGTGGATATCTTCGCGCTCCTAAACAGGGTGCCCATCAAGGAGAGAGGGATGGGCAGAATGAGAAGGATAGTGGCAGGCACGTTGTCACAAGCCACCAAGTATGTGGGCCAAATGGTTGCCGGCCTGCATCATATGTATGGCGGTGTACCTTAGGGCCCGGCCGGATCTGGCAATTCCGATGGTCCAGTATTTGGACAACGTCTACCGGGCGATGGTTTACTTTCCGGGCCCAGCGTGGTTGGCTTGTGACCAGGACTGCCGTAGGCGGATTTACCCGCACCCCGAGATTAGGCGGGATGAGCCAGGCCAGAGGCTGCGGCTTTTGTACGTGACGCCCACGCGCCCTGCGCCCGGGGAGATATACCATTGTGGGCATGCGGTTCAGCAGGCGTCCCCAGCATAGGTCACCTGCCAGGGGGCGGGGCGGGGGGTTCCAGCCCGCCTGCTGTGCTGGACTTTCTTGTCCAATGGCTCCTCTAATGGGAAGACTTGCAATACAGACAGAAGTATCCCAACTGTGTTGGCCCCCATGCGGCCTCTGCCTGTCCCAGGCCTAGAAGGATGCGGGGCAGAGGGTGGGGCAGACAGGGGGCTGGCAAGACTGCCGCAGATGGATCTAGTTCACCGAAGGGCTCCCTCCCCATTTAAGGTGGACATGTTGGAGCGTGGCTCACATGGTACCCGAAGGGAGAGGATGCGGGTTCTCTCCTTCAGGGTTCTAGGCAGGGTTTCCGGATCCCTTTCATGGGTAATAGGTCCCCTCAGGATGCCCCCAATCTTTTATCCCTTAAGGGGAGGGAGGAGGTGGCTGCTGCTAGCTTTGACAATAGGGTCTATGCGGGCAGGGTCGCTGGCCCTGTCCCTGCACCCCCGTCCCGGGGAGCATATTATTTCAATGATGCCATGCCTTTTGGCTATTCCATTGGGGCTCGGTATTCGAGCGTTTCACCACTTTCCTAGATTGCGCTTTTGTCCGCAGGTCAGGGTCCCGGTCTGTAGCCCATTCCCTGGATGGTTTTATTCGGGGCTGAACGGGGCTGGGACACGTACACACGTCTCCTCAACACATTTCAGACGCTAATGGAGGAACTGGGTGTCCCTTTAGCGCCCGAAAAGACCGAGGGCCCATCTCCACAGCTAGTATTCCTGGGGTGGAGAGTAACACGGTAGCGCAGGATTCTAGGTTGCAGTGGGATAAGGTCTCAAGGCTAGTGGCCCTTGTCTCGGTCTGGCTGGCCGAGCGCATGGCATCACTGAGGGAACTTTTGGTGCTACGTGGTCACCCCAGTTTAGCTGGCAGGGTCGTCGCACCGGGCAGGGCATTTGCTCTGCGCTGGTGCGATGCCATGGCGGGATTCTCCAGGCCCCACCACAGGCTCAGATTTACCCGGGGTATCGGGGCAGACGTGCTTGTCTGGCCATAGATCCAGAGGTGGTTCAACGGGGTGTCATTTTGGGGTCTGATCTCCTGGCTCCCCCTTGCTTTCAGATGCAGTCCGATGCCTCAGGATTCCTGGGTTTACGGGATGTACTTCAATTGGAAGTGGGCCTATCGTGGGTGGCCACCATACTGGGCAGGCAAGGGTCGCCTGCATGGTCTCACGTATCTGGAATGTTTCCCTATCCTGGGTGCTTTGATGCTATGGGGCAAGGAGTGGGCCAACTCGGTTGTGCAATTTTGGCATGGCAACGCGGCTGTTGTCCGCATCGTCACTGCACAGATTTCCAAATCGCCCGGGGTTATGGGGCTAGTGCGTTGGTTTGTGTTATGCAACCTGTGCCTCAACGTTCCCTGCAGGGCCAGGCATGTCCCAAGGGTTGATAATGATATTGCTTCTGCTTTGTCCCGCCTGCAGATCTCCCGGTTCCGTGCCTCGCCCCCTGGATGCGGAGGAATTTCCCTCGCCACTCCTGGACGAGAGATGGAACGTTGGCTAGGAGAGGTGAACCGGGCGATTGGCCTGTCACTAGCGCCATGCATGAGTAAGGCGTATCACCACGCATTTAGTTCCTTCAGAGTATTATGTACCCGATTCCGACTGCCAGGAACCTGGCCGATCCCAGTAGCCCATGTTCTGCGGTTCATGGTTTACCTGTATGCCCAGGGCCTTGCACCACGCACCATAGCATCTCAGCTGTCGGGTTGGCTTTTGTGGCCAAAGTGGGAGGTCGTGTGGACAGCACCAATGACTTCTGGGTGAGACATGTTTGGGAGGGGTGGGTGCGCGTGCGCGGGCGTTTCCCGGCCGACCGCCACCCCATTTACCAGGGGTTTTTTTACCCAGTTGGCCCGGGGCTGGCCTGGCCTCTGTTTTGATAGATGAGGCAGCCCACTTCATGCGGCTACAACGGTGGCCTTTTTGGAGCCCTCCGCATCGGCGAGCTTGAGATGCTGAGTAAGGCGGATGCAAGATTTTCCCAGGATTTTTACCCAATTGGCCCGGGGCTGGCCTGGCCTCAGTTTCGATAAATGAGGCAGCCCACTTCATGCGGCTACAACGGTGGCCTTTTTGGAGCCCTCCGCATCGGCGAGCTTGAGATGCTGAGTAAGGCGGATGCAAGATTTACCCAGGGTTTTACCCAATTGGCCCGGGGCTGGCCTGGCCTCTGTTTTGGAAATGAGGCAGCCCACTTCATGTGGCTACAATGGTGGCCTTTTTGGAGCGCTCCGCGACAGCGAGCTTGAGATGCTGTATAAGGCGGATGCAAGTTGTAGGGCACTGGAACTCGAGGATGTCTATGTTGCCAAAGACTGGGCCCAGTTGAGGATACGCTCCTCTAATACAGATCAGCATGGCGTAGGCAGTGGTGTAAGACTGCTACGGTGTTCTTTGGCAGACATCTGTCCGGTTGGTGCCCTACAGGAGTTCCTGGCACTGCGTGGCATGCACCACGGCCCGTTTTTCTGTCACCAAGATGGGTCTCCCCTTACTAAATTTCAGTTTTGGAAGGTGACAGGGAGTGCCCTCACCAGGGTGGGGCCTACCAGGTGCCCGTTATGGCACACATTCATTCCGTACTGGTGCAGCCTCTACAGTAGCTGCTTTTGGGTACTCTGGGGCTGACATACGCAGCATGGGGAGGTGGGGCTCGCAGTGTTTTCAGTTTTATGTGCACCCACTTCCGCCATGAGTACCAATCCAGTCACCTTCCCGTCTTTTTCCCAATTTTTCTCAATTTTCTTACAGACCCTGGGTGTCGTATTACACCAGTGACAGTATGGCTGGTGGGCCACAGCTATGTGCACAGGGCAGCGCGTTACGCTGCGGCGACAGAGTGGGGACCCCGACTGGGACTGGGTGAACACGCCAGTCTCACATGGCATGGTAAGCCTGGGATGTTATGGCGGGAGCTGCGGCCTTTCCTTTTTTCTGGCCTGGGTGCTGACCCGCCTGACATTCTCATCATCCACTTGGGGGGCAATGATTTGGGCCAGGTCACCGGCTTATCGCTTAAGCATGCGATTTGCGAGGACCTCGCCTACTTGCATTATGTCTGGCCTGCCACAACCCTGGTTTTGCGGACATTGTCCCGCGCCATTCTTATAGAGGGGGCGTTAACCTCCTGGCCCTTGACCGCGCTAGGCGCACGGTCAATAGGGCGGTGGCGCGGTTTCTTGCCGACAGGGCTTGGGGACGGGTCAGTCATCACCCCGCTGTTAGCCTACAAAATTATGACTTGTATGCAAGGGATGGGGTCCATCTGTCGCGAGGAGGTATGGACCTCCTTTTGGTTGATTGGCGAGCAGGCCTGTTGACCGAGCTGACGGTCTGGGGGGGGGGGCGTCAGGCCTTCTTTGAAGCCCCTCCGTGTGGTGGGTAGCACTGGTAAGGTAAACAGTATGACCCACAGGTATCCGGCAGGTTCGCAATTGACTGGACAACTCTAGACAGGAATAAATTAGTTAAACGTTGTCCGGTCAACGACGAACCAGGCGACGGGGTGATGACGATAGCTAACCAGCATGCATCACCCCGTGATTTCACGGATACGCATCAGAGGGTGGGGTCATGAGTTAGATATTGACTACGGTCAACAATTTGTTTGTCGTCAACAAACAAATTGATACAAATTGATACATTGTAACCAATTGCCGTTGGCAATTTTGGGGTGGTACCTTACCAGTGTTACTTCGGCCTGCTTGCCTTAAGAATTATGATTGGTCGTTTTACCAATACAAATTTATAATTCGGACTAGGGCATTGAATCAATAAATGTGGCCCGATGCTGTTATCCACTTTCAATGTTGTCTGTGTCCGTTATTGGGGGGGTGCGCCTGCAATGCAAGCGCGGCGCCAAAATGGCCGCCGCGCTCTTTGCGGGCCCCCCCCCACAGGACAGAGAATCTGGGTAGTTAGGGGCGTGGCCAGCTCCCTTATAAAAGGGGTGGCCACGAGGCAGCCGAGCTGCCATTTTTCCTCAGCGACGGAGCGGAGAAGTCTTTTCCCCTCCACCCCCTCCCTAGTTAACAGTGTGATATTTTGGTCGCTTCGGGGCCGGGTGGGAATTTTTGGCTGGGACCCACATTGGCTTCCGGGTCCTGGCTTTTTTGCCCATCCCACACTGTTGCTATGGTTTGATATAGGGGTCTTTCTTATGTTCCTAATGTTGACTTTGGTCACATTGGCGGGTAGCACTGGTAAGGTAAACAGTATGACCCACAGGTATCCGGCAGGTTCGCAATTGACTGGACAACACTAGACAGGAATAAATTAGTTAAACGTTGTCCGGTCAACGATGAACCAGGCGACGGGGTGATGACGATAGCTAACCAGCATGCATCACCCCGTGATTTCACGGATACGCGTCAGAGGGTGGGGTCATGAGTTAGATATTGACTACGGTCAACAATTTGTTTGTCGTCAACAAACAAATTGATACAAATTGATACATTGTAACCAATTGCCGTTGGCAATTTTGGGGTGGTACCTTACCAGTGTTACTTCGGCCTGCTTGCCTTAAGAATTATGATTGGTCGTTTTACCAATACAAATTTATAATTCGGACTAGGGCATTGAATCAATAAATGTGGCCCGATGCTGTTATCCACTTTCAATGTTGTCTGTGTCCGTTATTGGGGGGGTGCGCCTGCAAAGAAGCCTGGTAAAGGATCAGCAGACGTTCTGGTTTTAAAGAGTCTAACAGAGAAGGAACAGCCAGTTCCTTACCTAGTGAGAAAGGGCCAATACATCTATCAGAGAATTGTCAAATGTCAAAGCAATGCAGCATTATTTAACCTCTTGCCCATGATGAATACTTGGCTTATGCTCTGAACATGCAGTATGGTTGCCAGTTCTGGCATGTTACCTATTGAGGGGTGAAAAACCAGACATGGCTGGAGGTGGGTGAGGAACCGATGAACTCTGGCAGATGAGAGGGATGTGTGATGAGTACCGAAACCCATTAAACTTGTTCCTGTGTTGGCAGGTGTGTTGTGTTGAACATGCCCAAATATGGGATGGAGTGAAATAGTCCCACTGTAGGAAGTCACAGTGGGGAGCCATTCTTTTAGCTCAGGTCATCACTACACTGCCATAATTAATCTCCCTGTGCTGCTTTTTCCTCCTTTTTTGTCTCATCTTTGGCTGAGGTACTTAACATGTAAGACACCGATGGAGAGGGTCTCCCAAGGATTGTAATCAAGCAACGAGAGACTCATTGTGAGTTGAAGCTGAGCTCAACAAGCACTCCCTTAATGTCAAAGCGCTAGGCACATTGTGCGCCAAGCAAAGGTGCTGCCACTGACGTAGACTATGATAAATAATTCTGTTTTTGCTTCTTTTACACAGAACAACTATCTGACAACTGGTCTGACCTTCAAGAAAATGGAACAAAAAACTGGACAAACTCTGTCAAATAGCTGGCAGGTTAAAAGCCTTGATGGATAAAAATGAAGAAAGAGAGGCAGATTAGTACTAGGATCATATATAGTTCCTGTCAAAAGGATTTATGGCCCCACTTAAACCCCTACCTCCTTTCCTCCTAACCCCAACCCCTCCCCTTCCTCCCCTCACCCCCTTCTAAGACAACATGCCTGGGCAGAAGTCTCACCCACAAGGCAAAAATATTCAGGAGAGGGGCATGTGTTGTTCTTGTGAGGTCACCTATTGTGTTGGTTCCAGAACCCCTGCCTGGGTGTAGACCTGATGCATGCTTGCTGAGATAGGTCCTGGGAAGAGGAAGAGGGGAAACTAAGGGTTTTTACAGGACCAGGCATCCTTTGTGGAGTGAAAAATGATGGCTGCAAGCACCCAACAAACCAAGGGGAAGCCTTCTTCTGAAAACTGAATATATAGAAAAGAAGCTGCTAAAACCCAGCAGGCATTTGTATCCCCAAGGAAGCCACGGACCTTTGGGTTTTACCAATCCCCCTATCATGCTGGCTAGAGGTGTGCTGGACATCATGGGAGGGTGCTGGACAGGGGTGAGGAGCGGCAACCAAGGGACGGGGAAGAAGGCTGCCCCCAGGAACTGCTTGGTCACCATCCCTCACTTGCTTCACCCGGCGCTAGCCACTTGAGAATAAACCATTGTTTCAAGCTCAAGGAGGGAGCTTGGAGCAATGGCTTAATCCAAATTGCAGCATGCCAGGTGGATAAAATAATAATAAAATATTATCTACACCTCAGAGTGCCAGAGGCAAGGGCGAACTGGGATGAATCCCCCTGTCCCAATGGCCCAGCCCATGCCTGATGCTACTACTGGAGCCATAAGAAAAGGCTTTTGTGCAGAGGACTTACCTGTGTTTAAGGGCCAGAAGACTCAGGAACCTGAAGCCACAGCCAAGACATATAGGAGTGTAGAGTGAACCCACTGGTGAGTGTGATTGTGGCTAGGGCAGAAAACCAAATTTTCAGAAGTCTGAGAACTCACAGCTGTTTCAGACAACAAGCAGTCATTGAGAGGAACTCTGAAATCTACAGAGGCTGTTGATGGCTCAGTGGTTTTGAAACCAGCCGTCTAGAGTGAAGATAAATTGGAACATGGAAGCCATGACTCCTCCATGCCTACATGCCAAATACTCTGTGAGGAACTGCTAGAGGAGAAGGGAGATCCTTTAGATCAGGAGTTCTCAATCTTTTTAAGCTGGGGACTGGGTCATGCATCCTCAGACAGCTTCAGGAGCTGGAGAGCCATTTTGCCCTTCCTCCACCATATGGCACTTCCTGGTGTGGTGAAGGTGGTGGTGGGCTACATGAAATGTGGGCCGTAGGTTGAGAATCCCCGTTTTAGTTGAAACCATTGAAGCTGCTTTGTAAGAAGTATATTTCTAAAAGTGTAGTTGTGACTATGGGGAGAAGAAATGATGCTCTATGTGAGTAAAACTCTTTACTAAAGTGTTTCTTAACTCTCAACCCACAAGAAAAATTTCTGGATGATGGTGGTGGTGACAACGGCAGAGGTGACAAAGACAACAACGATGATGATGGGAATCCACCTACTGGGATGATACAGGCTGTAAATCTTCCCTGCTTTTTGTGTGTTTCCACTAGTCCTGAGAAATAAGTTGGTTTTCCTTACTCTTGAGCTATTCCACACCTCAGTAAAGATCATTTATTCTGTCATTATGTGTTCATACCTATATTACTGTTTCATCCTGCTCAGTGCTGTATATCTTGTGCTGATTTCCATAGTTGTGTTTCTCAATGAACAGCTCTTTAGGGCTTTTTTAAAATGCATTTTTGCCTCATGTCATTTTTACTCCTCAATGTCAGACCCATTATCGCTACTACCCCTTAAAAGCCATTAGCACTTATGGTATATTTTAACTAACTAACTAACTAACTAACTAACTATCCTTTCCTTTCCTTTCCTTTCCTTTCCTTTTCTTTCTTGTTGTCTGGAAACAACATTAGAAATCAAACCCAACAGGAGTGCTTGACTGTTTCTGCTTGTTAAAGGACCTGCGGGATGGGGTAGGGGTGGGAATTAGAACAAGAGAAATGTCATGATGGTGTTTGGAAACAGAGGATGGTCTGGTGGATGTCCAAATGCATCCAAAACATCTCCAGTGTTTCCTCTGTCAGGTAAATGGCTAACTAGTATTCTCATGGGAAGTTGTGTGGGTGTGCGTTGATGATCAAATCCACAGGCCTTTGTATTAACTTTTTTGTGGAGAACGTGTCACAGAGGTAGATGCCATAGAAGATCCTTTGGGTGTAGGGTTTTGAATGTGGGATATTTATTATCCGCAAACTGTCCATGTTACATATAGTCAAACAGGACATTTCCTCATTGATTTATCTCTAACACATTGTCAAAAACTCCATACAAAATCATGTTCACAGTGGTTGGTAAAGGTCTAGCAAAACACAGTTCCATCTTCAGAGTCCCTGTTATAATAAAGGAATAATGACCTCCACATTCCTGGTCTGAAGTCAGGTCAAATGCAAACACAGTGTAACCTCTTGCATACACCTCACGGTTAATTAAAAGAGGCATATCTTTTATATGTTTATCTACTCATTTATTCTCTCACACTTCTTGAAAAATTGGTTCAAATGACTTTGTGGAGTGTTGTTCTCCATCCAGGTAAAGAGCCACAATTAACTCAGATTCATTCTGCAGATTAAAATGCAGAGGTTTCAAATCTATTTTGGGACTGTACCGCCTGCAATTCTCATGAAAATCAGAATAACAAATATGGCCATATTGGCTAGAAGATTCCAGGAATTATAGTGTGTGTGCATGCATGTGTGTGTTTGTGCATGTGTGTGTGTGAGAGAGAGAAATGCTCAAGCAGCTGGACCACTGATGTGAGTAAGAGGTAGTGTCATGTTCGGTGCCATATTGGCACTGTGGAGGCAATGGAGTGCAATGACCTAAATCTGACATTTAAAGGGATATATTTAAATTCCTATGTTATATATTGAATCATATCATTTCCCCATATGAAGACTAAATGGAAAAACCTCCATTATTCAAACAGACAGCATCCTTTTTTTTCTTTTTAAGAACAAACAGTACTTGGGGCAAAAGAAAGGAATTGACAAGGAGATGGAACTTGGGTAGGCATGGAAAAGTTCTATATTAGAACTGGAAAAACCTGTCTCTAAAAAAGGAGACTGTTTGAACTATTACTTATAAACAGGAAACATATATGATGTTAAAATAATGAGTCACTTACGGTGTTTATCAGAGTCAGTGAAGAACCTGGCCTCTCTCAACTAAACAAATCATTTTTGTGAAACCAATACATGTGCTAGCATTGCACTGGGAGATCCATCACCTTTGGCCTTCTTACGGGAAAATACTTTGTGCCATGTCCATGCAAGGTAATATGTTTTTATTGTATTTCAGCAGATCAGATCAAATTATAGTTCTCAATTTATATTAACACCACCACCCCCAAGCCACATTGCACTCTGCAGGGTGAGCTCTGTGGTTGGGCAGAAAGAGGCTTCTGCCTCAGGCAGCAGATGCAGAGAATGAGCAGCAAAAATGTTAGAGGAGTGGCCTGCCCTGCACCATCTAAGCTGCTTTCAGATGGATTGAGGAGACTATTCCATTACTGGTGCTGAAGAGTTAATAGCTGGCCCTCTTGGCCTTTGGGCATGACATGGGAAGTGATGCCATCTTGTCCTCTACCCCAGGCATTAAAATATATCTTGGACTGACTCTGATACTAGGCCACTTGAATGGGAGAGGAGAAGGAAGAACATAAGGTGAAGAACATACACACACATAGATGATTTTTTCAGTGGATGCTACCCAGCCACCGTTACTTTTTAAAGTCCCACTAATGAGTGTGTGCTTTTTAAAATTAACTATGGCAATAATGTGGAACTCAGTATTTGGAGTCCTCATTTTGGAATGATAACATGGCCTAACTTAAGTGTTCTGCATTCTCCAGAGATAGTCCCAGTGCAACAGTTTTGGTATTCTGTGAAACTCAGCCATACCAGATTTCTGGACCCTCTGCCTACAGAGGTAAAATGTAAAGGTCGCCCTTGCTCAAAAGCCAGTCATATCTGACTCTAGGGTTCAGTGCTCATCTCTGTTTATAGCCAAAGAGCCAGTGCTGTCTGCATTTCCAGACGTTTCGATGGACATGTGGCAGGCATGACTAGACACTGGAGTGCACAGAATGTTGTTTACCTTCCTAACGAAGTTGTACTTATTTATCTACTTGCAATTTCTTGTAGCAAGTGACTATTTGAGAGAGAGATTTTGTTTTTAGTATCTTTTGGACTACCCTCTTATATATACATGTCAATTCAGAGACAAATCCTATTGAACTTAATGGGGTGAACTCCTGAGTCCTGGATATAAGATCACTGCCTTTTTTTAAAAGAAGGTGCAAAACAATACAAAACACTACAAAACAGACATGCCGCCTGAGTGGTGTTCTCACCAATCAATCAATCAATCAATTTAATTTGTACCCCGCCCTACTCAGCACAAGGCCGACTCAGGGCGGCCTCACAACATATCACAAAATTTACACATTTTCAAAATTACAAATTACAGAATACAATTCAGAAAATATAACATACAATTAAGCAAAGTTCATACCAAAAACAAAGTTAAACCCACAACCCCAAACACAGCCAGGGCTCCATGTCCAAAATGTACTCCAAAGAAAACAACATTGTCCTCTTTTGGGGGAGCCATGCACCAGCCTCGCGTCTCTGGGGCCGATGGAGTAGGTCCCGGAGCAGGCAACGCGGTGGGGGCAGCTTCGGCGTCTGCTCCTCTCCCCCTCCCCCGGCAACAAGCACGGGAGGGCGACACAGCTGTCCCACATCTCCGGGGCCGATGGAGTGGGTCTTGGAGCAGGCAACATGGTGGCGGCAGCAGCTTCGGCGTCTGCTCCTCTTACCCCCTCCCCGGCAACAAGCACGCTCAGGACCTAGAGATGTAGAGGGCGGTGCTCCCACTGGTGTGGCTGGGAGGAAAGACACCAGGAGGGCGGGGTACAAATGAGCAAATAAATAAATAAATAAATGAATGAATGGTGAAACAAAAATGCCTCCCATTTGGTGATGGTATGATATGATTGTTATCCGTCCCTGTGGTGCTGCACACCAATTCCATTTGTCCCACTGACAGCTCTGATCAAATTGATTAGGCAGCATTTTATCTAACAAAACATTTCACAGAGAAGACACTGCCAGGCCAATCAATGGACAACAACCGCTTCATCTAATGGAAGCGTGGCGCCAAAATGGCCGCCGTGCTCTTTGCGGGCCCCCCCCCACCGGACGAAGCCATCCGGGTAGTTAGGGGCGTGACCAGCACCCTAATAAAAGGGCTGGCCATGAGGCAGCCGTGCTGCCATTTTGGCGAAGCGACGGAGCGGAGAAGTTTTTCCCTCTTACCTCCGTCGCTCATGTCCTTCCAGGGGAAGCCTTTTCGGGCAGCTTTTTTCTTTTCTTAGGCTTCCTAGCTAACTCAGCTATGCCCTCTAAGAAGAAGGCAGCTGCGAACGTGGCTCGATCGGCGCGGAGGCGTCAGCCGGGTCGGAAGGCCGCGACTGCGCCCGCCCAGCAGCCACCTTTAGCGGAGCACACCGGGACCGGTGGGATGGGATCGGTCCCGCAAACGATGACCACTGCCCCCGCCATGGTCCGTGCGGCTGGGCCCTCTTGCCTGGGCGCACAGTTCCCCATGGGGGGAGCGAGCCACGGGGGGTGGTTGGGTTCCCTGCCTTGGCAGGGCGTGCCCACGGCTCCCCAAGGGCCGAGCATGGGCTCTTGGCCTTATCTGGCCCCTGGGGCCCAGGGATCTGGACAGGTACCCGTGACTTATGGGCCGGCTGCCCATTTGCCCCCTGTTGGGGCTGGGGCCTATGTCAACGTGGAGGCCCTTCTGGCCCGTGTAGCGGCCCTTGAAGCATCCTTGGCGAGGGCCAATCAAACAGGGGCGTCTCTAGGATTCCAGGTGGACCCTTTGGCTGCCGAACAGCGGCTGGCGACGGGTCGGGTTGAGCTGCCTGAGGCGCGCGGGCCGGTGGTGGCCACTGCCTCGCAGCTCCCCACTCAACAGGTGCAGCAGTCTGGTGCTGGTCTGGCCCCGTCGACAAGCTCAGCTTCGGTCGTGAGCTCCGACGCCCCCAGCGGGCCGGAACCCCCGGTGGGGGCGGCCCGTGGGGGTGCATCGGGTGAGTATGCAGTTCAAGCTAGTGCACCCACACAACTGACTTCCCTGGGGGGGGCTTTCCAATGGCCATGGCCTCGCACGGGTGGCCTGGCGGTCCAATTGCCCCCGGCCCACCCGGCGACTTCACCCCTGACCCAGGGCCCGGGTCGGGGTGGTGCCCCCTATGTGGTAGGGAATGTGTTGGGGATCCCCGGGCTGGTACAGGCCCCATTTGCTTTGCCCGCAGTTCCCTCTGTGCCGGTGTCGGCATTGCCAACAGCAGGGTATTCCTTGCACCTGGGGGACCATCTGGCCCAGTCCACCAGGGAAAAGATCTGGAGGGGCGAGTACGTAGATATCTTCTCCCTTCTTAATAGGGAGCCAACCAAGGAAGAGAGGGAAGGGCTGGACGAGAAGGATAAGGAGCAGGCACGTCGTCGTAAGCCGCCACGCACGTGGGCAAATTGGTTGCCAGCGTACCTGATTTACATGGCCGTTTACCTCAGGGCTAGGCCGGATTTGGCCATCCCTATGGTCCAGTATCTGGACAACATTTACCGGGCTATGGTTGACTTCCCGGGTCCGTCGTGGCTGGCTTACGACGAAGAATTCCGCATGAGGATTCCACTGCACCCAGAGATGAGGTGGGATGAGCCCTGCCAGAAGCTGTGGCTTCTGTATATGACCCCCACGCGCCCGGCGCCTGGGGAGAGATACCATTGTGGACATGCGGTCCAACGAGCGGCCCCGGTACAGGTTCCCCACCAAGTGGCGGGGCAGGGGGTTCCAGCCCGCCTGCTGTGCTGGACCTTCTCGTCCAATGGTTCTTGCAACAGGAAAAACTGCAAGTACAAGCACGAGTGCCCCTCTTGTTCTGGCCCCCATGCTGCCTCTGCCTGTCCCAGGCCGGGAGGATACAGGGGCAGGGGTAGGGGCGGACAAGGGGCAGGTAGGACTGCCATGGAGGGAGCGGGTTCACCGAAAGGCCCCCTCCCCAATTAATGTCGACATGCTGGAGCATTGGCTCGCATTGTACCCAAAGAGGGCAGACGCTGTGTACCTCCTTCAGGGATTTCAACTGGGTTTTCGTATTCCTTTCACGGGGGATAGGTCACCGCAAGACGCACCCAACCTTTTGTCACTTAGAGGAAGGGAGGAGGTGGCTGCCACCAGCATTAATAAGGAGATTGATGCGGGCAGGGTCGCTGGCCCTTTCCCCGCGCCCCCGTTCCCCAACCTAAAAGTGTCTCCTCTAGGACTAGTGCCCAAGAAGTCCCCGGGCGAGTTCCGCCTAATTCATCACTTGTCCTACCCAGCCGGTCACTCGGTCAATGATGCTATCCCTGATGACCTTTGTTCGGTCAGGTATACATCCGTTGACCAGGCATTGCGCATGGTGCGCTCATGTGGCCCGGGTGCACTGTTGGCTAAGTGTGACATTAAGTCGGCTTTTCGTCTCCTGCCGGTGCACCCGGGTGACTTTGAGTTGCTGGGTTTCAAATTCCGGGGTGAATATTATTTTGACAAAGCCATGCCATTCGGCTGTTCCATATCCTGCTCGGCTTTCGAGCGTTTCAGTACATTCCTGCAGTGGGCATTTGTCCGTAGGTCAGGGTCTCGGTCTGTAGCCCATTACCTGGATGACTTTTTGTTCGGGGGTGAACGGGGCTGGGACACGTGCACACGTCTCCTCAATACATTTCAGACGCTAATGGAGGAACTTGGTGTCCCTTTAGCGCCCGAAAAGACCGAAGGCCCGTCTAATAAGTTAGTATTCCTGGGGGTGGAGATTGACACGGTAGCGCAGGCGTCTAGGTTGCCGGGAGACAAGGTGTCAAGGATAGTGGCCCTTATATCGGACTTGCTGGCTAAGCGCAAGGCATCCCTTCAGGAACTGCAGGTGCTACATGGACACCTTAATTTCGCTTGCAGGGTGGTCGCACCTGGCAGGGCATTTGCTCGGCGCTTGTGCGACGCCATGGCAGGCTTATCCAGGCCCCATCATAGGGCGAGATTGACATGGGGCATCAGGGCAGATATGCACATATGGCTCCAGTTCCTGAGGGAGTTCAATGGGGTCTCATTTTGGAGGTCCGACCTCCTGGCTTCACCTCAATTTCAGATTCAGTCTGATGCCTCGGGATCCCTTGGTTATGGGATGTACTTCAATGGGAAGTGGGCCTATGGTGGATGGCCACCAGCCTGGTCAGGCACGGGTCGCCTGAGGGATCTCACATATTTGGAATTTTTTCCCATACTGGGGGCCTTGATGCTATGGGGTGAGGAGTGGGCCAACTCTGTGGTGCATTTCTGGTGTGACAATGCGGCCGTTGTCCACATTGTCAACTCACAGACCTCTAAATCTCCCAGGGTCATGGACCTCGTACGCCAGTTTGTATTGCGCAGCCTGCGCCTCAATGTACTGTTCAGGGCCAGGCATGTCCCGGGGGTGAATAATGATATTGCTGACGCTTTGTCCCGCCTGCAGATCTCCCGGTTCCGTGCCTTGGCCCCGGATGCGGAGGAATTTCCCTCGCCACTCCCGGAGGAGATATGGACCTTTGGCAAGGAGAGGTGAACCGGGCGATCGGCATGTCACTGGCGCCACGCACGCGTAAGGCGTATCACCACGTGTTGGTTTCCTTTCAGACTTTTTGTACCCAATCTCGACTGCCAGATACCTGGCCGATCCCAGTGGCCCACCTCCTTCGTTTCATGGTTTACCTGCACGCCCAGGGCCTGGCACCCCGCACCGTAGCATCTAGGCTAACAGCGCTGGCTTTTATGGCCAAGGTGGGAGGTCATGCGGACAGTACCGCTGATTTCTGTGTGAGACACATTTTGGAGGGGTGGGTGCGGGAACGTGGGCGTAGCCTGGACGACCGCCACCCAATTTCCCCGGGGGTCCATACCCAACTGGCACGGGGCTGGCATGACCTATGTTTCGATAGGTATGAGGCAGCCCTGTTTCATGCGGCTACAACGGTGGCCTTTTTTGGAGCGCTCCGCATCAGCGAGCTTGTGATGCTGACTAAGGCGGATGCAAGTCGTAGGGCACTGGAACTCGAAGATGTCTATGTTCGCAATGATTGGGCTCAGTTGAGGATACGCTCCTCTAAAACAGATCAGCACGGCGTAGGCAGTTGAGTAATACTGCTACGATGTTCCTTGGAAGACATCTGTCCGGTTGGTGCCCTACAGGAGTTTCTTGCACTGTGTGGCACGCACCATGCCCCGTTTTTCTGTCACCAGGGTGGGTCTCCCCTCACTCAATTTCAGTTTGGAAAGTGAATGGGAAAGCCCTAGCCAGTGGGGGCCTCCCGGGGGCTTGTTTCGGCATCCATTCCTGCAGGATGGGGGCGGTTTCTACTGCAGCTGCTTTTGGGTACTCTGGGGCTGAAATGGGAAGGTGGGGATCACATTGTTTTCAGTTTTTGTGTTCACCCTCTTCAACCGTGAGTACCAGTTTAGTCACTGCAATGTTTCTCACCCCCCTTTTTTCCTTGACAGACCCTGGGTGTCGTTTTACACCGGTGACAGTATGGCTGGTGGGCCGTTGCCACGTGCACAGGGCAGCGCGTTACGCTGCACAGGGCAGCGCGTTACGCTGCACAGGGCAGCGCGTTACGCTGCGGCGACAGAGTGGGACCCCGACTGGGACTGGGTGCACCCGCACATCTCAGGTGGTGTGGTAAGCGCGGCATGTTATGGCGGGAACTGTTGCCATTCCTTTTCTACATCAGGGATGCTGACTCGCCTGATGTCCTGGTTATTCACCTTGGGGGCAATGGTTTCGGACAGGTCACTGGCCTATCGCGGAAGCTTGCGATTTGCAGTCACCTGGCCTACTCACATTATGTGTGGCCTGCCACACCCCTCATTTGGTCGGACATGATACCGCAGTACGCTTACAGGGGAGCGTTTGGCCTCCAGGCGCTTGACCGGGCTCGTCGCTCCAGGGCTATTGCCCGGTTCCTTTTTGACAAGGGTTGGGGACGCGTCATTCGCCTCCCCGCCATCAGTCTGCAAAATTATGAGCTTTATTCAGGGGAGGGGGCCCATCTGTCACAGGGAGGTATGGACCTCTTGTTAGTAGACTGGCGAGCAGGCCTGTTGACCGAGCTGACGGTCTGGGGGGGGGGGGCGGTGAGCCTTTTGGGAAGCCTCCCCATGTGGCGGGTAGCACTGGTAAGGTAAACATTTATGACCCACAGGTATCCGGCAGGTTCGCAATTGACTGGACAACACTAGATAGGCATAAGTTGTTTAAACGTTGTCCGGTCAACGACGAACCAGGCGAGGGGTGATGGTTACAACTAGACAGCTGACATCACCCCCTGATTTTACGGATACACGCCAGAGGGTGGGGTCATTAGTTAGATATTGACTACGGTCAACAATTTGTTTGTTGTCAACAAACAAATTGATACAAATAGATACATTGTAACAATTGCCGTTGGCAATTTTGGGTGGTACCTTACCAGTGTTACTGCGGCCTGCTTGCCTTAAGAATTATGATTGTTCGTTTTACCAATAGAAATTTATAATTCGGACTAGGGCATGAATCAATAAATGTGGCCCAATGCCGTTATCCACTTTCATTTGTGTCTGAGTCCATTATTGGGGGGGTGCGCCTGCAATGACAAACTCAGTAGTGAGTACAAATAGGATTGTAGTCATACCAGAGTCACTGAAAAATCAGGCAGTCATCAATATAACTAGGAAGAAGCAAACGGTTGGATTACTGTGTGCTATATGATCTAGCTGCTGCAGCCTGTGTGGAGCACAACTACTAGGTTGCTTTCTGTAATGACATACCAGCAGCATGTTACAGCCCTACTGAACAAACTAGGGATCTGTGCCCTGTTTTGGACTAATGTGTAGAGGCAGACCAGATCAGGGGCATTTGTTTGATGCTGGGGCAACTACAGGACACAGCATATAGTCATTTGTCTCCTCTAGGGCAGAGCAGTACCCCTACAGAACATTCACTTTCCCTCTGGCTGAAGGGCAAAATGTGGCAGTTACCCTATTGTGTTGTTGGATCATGGAGAAAACAAAGGAATATCAGAAACAAGTCTATTTCCATTTCATTGACTACACCAAGGCATTTGACTGTGTGGACCACAATAAAATGTGGCAAGTAATTAAAGAGATGGGACCAGAACACCTTATATGTCTCATGAGAAATCTGTACACGAACCAAGAAGCAACAGTTAGGACAGAACACAGAATGACAGAGTGGTTTGGAATAGGAAAAGGAGTAAGACAAGGATGAATTTTGTCACCTTGCCTATTTAACTTATACACAGAGCACACAATGCACAATGCAGGGCTGGATGAATCAAAAGTTGGAATTAAAATCGCTGGAAGAAACATCAACAATTTGAGATATGCAGATGATACCACTCTAATGGCAGAAAGTGCAGAAGACCTTAAAAAGCTCTTGCTTAGGTTGAAGGAGGAGAGTGCAAAAGCTGGCTTGAGACTCTATATCAAGAAAACCAAGATAATGGCAACTGGCCTTATTAATCCCTGGAAAATAGATGGCGAAGAAGCAGAAGCAGTGACAGACTTTACATTCTTAGGATCCAAGATCACTGCAGATGGTGGTTGCAGCCAAGAAATAAAAAGGTGATTAATTCTTTGGAGACAAGCTATGAGAAACCTGGGGAACATAGTCAAAAGTAGAGACATCACCTTGCAAACAAAAATTTGCATAGTCAAGGCAATGGTATTCTTGGTGGTATTATATGGTTGTGAGAGCTGGACCATAGGAAAGCTGAGTGCAGAAGAATAGATGCCTTTGAAATGTCTCACTATTTTTCTTCTTTTTCTCTTGTTGAACTTCTAATGGTGGTGATGAAAGGAGTCAGGGAAAGAACACCCACAAGCAAGAAATTGCAAGTAGATAAATAGGGACCACTTCGGTGGGAAGGTAAACAGCATCCTGTGCGCCTGCCACACGACCATGGAAACATCTGCAGAAGCAGACAGCGCTGGCTCTTCGACTATGAAACAGAGATGAGCAATAAACCATAGAGTTGGATATGACTGGCTTTCAAGCAAGGGTGACCTTTACCTTTACACAGTTTTAAGATGTCAGTTTACCAATAAGGGCCCATTAGGTGAGGCTGCAGGTCTTATTCTCCTCTTGATTGAATCAGAGCATCAAAACAGAACATTTTGCTTTAATGTGCAAGGTGCTCCAAGTGTCATATTGACAAACAGCTATGAGCACAATCCACAGACCATTAGTATACATTGTGCAGTGAGTCACTTATTGCCATTCCTTATAAGAAATCCTTAAAATAAAATAGATCATGCATTTATGATGGCCTTAATCATGACTTCCTTCACTGTGGCCCTTAGCTTTTTCCATTTTTTTTTAATTTTTTTTTATTGAATTTTTCAAAGACATACAAAAAAGAAAAGAAAACAATGACTAACAATACAATACATAAACAAATCCATAGTATCATCCTAACAACATTACTAAATGTTAGCACATGACAATATCTAAACTAATTATTTACTATATAACCACAAAATATTAAGGAAAAAAAAAACCATTGTTTCAAAATCCAAAATAATAAGAACTTTCTGTGCTACCATTAATCTTTAGATGAATAATAAACACCCTGTGAATATATACAATGCCCGGAGAGTTTATTTGCTACTCAGCTCCAAAAACTTCTTTGTGATGGTACTGGTCCTGAACTATCATTTGCCGTACAAGAATGGTCCACAAATGGTTTCCATATATTCCAGAATCTATTCTCTTTTAAGTTATCCCTTTTCACTTTAATCTCCCATGTCAGTTTATCATTCAATGCTAAACTCCACATTTCTTTATACCACTCTCCAATCTGTATTTCTATGTCATTTTTCCAGTTTCTAGCTATACATTGTCTGCCTGTTGTCAATACAATTTCCAGTAATTCCTTTTCATCTTTGTTTAAACCCAAACCTTCCACATTCGTTAAAAGAATGATATTTGACACCAGCTTAACACTTCTACCCATTATTACACCAAACTCAGCTTCTATTCTCCCCCAGAAATCCCTTATTTTTTTACAACTCCACCACATATGTTCGTATGTTCCATCAAATTCTCTACATCTCCAACATAACTTATCTCTTTTATTATCCATCTGGTTAAGTCTTAATGGCGTCAAGTACCATTGCCACAACATTTTAAAATTATGTTCTTTAATTCTCACAGACATTGTTCTCATAATCCTCTTTTTCCATTTGTTTTTCCACTCCAACTCCCCAATTGTTATATTCAAACTTTGTTCCCACTTCCGTCTCAAATCCTCATGTGGGTCTACCCCTCTATTCAGTATATTGTAAAGCTTACTCACAAGACCTTTTATACTATTTTCCCCTTTTCTAATTCTCCATACCAACTCCTCAAATTCTGTATGTATTCTATCTAGCCCTACTTCTTTTCCATATTTTTTGTTCCAATTTTCCACCTTCAACCTCTGAAACCAATTCAAATTTAATATCTCAAATATTTTTTTCCGCTCAACAAGAGACTCACATATTTTTAACCAATCCTTCAATAAGAGCATCCCTTTTTTATCCAATATTTCCAATTTTTCCTTATCTAACTTTATTGGGAAACACATCATATCAGTCAGTTCTAAAACTGGAGAGAGATTTGGGACCATATCCTTTTTTACCTTCTTCCACACCTCCACGAGACCTCTCATCATAGTATTATTTGGTCTTCTCACTTTATCCTTTATTCCTAGAAAAATCAAATTTCCAATATTTCTATATTCTTTCATCTCCAATTGCTCCCAAATTGTTTTTTCTCTTGCCAAAATCTTCACAACATTCTTAACTTGAAAAGCCCGGTAATATGCTAGCAAGTTTGGCAATCCCAAACCCCCCTTTTTTTGAGACAAATACCATAACTTCTTTGGAAGCCTAGATTTTTTACCTCCATTACAAAAACCATTGAACATCTTTTGAAACTCATTAATTTCTTTCTCTTTCAAATGGATCGCTAGTGTATCAAATAAAAAGTTAAGCTTTGGCAACAATATCATTTTACACATAGCAATCCTTCCGAACCATGACAGCTTTAACTTCTGAAGCTCTTGTATTTTGTTCTTAAATTCTACTTTCAAGCTGTCATAGTTCAATCGTTTAAGTTCTTCTAAGCTTTTTCCATTTTAATGTATTTTATTCATATTATTAAAATGCAGCAAAAGTCCTCTTGTTTCTGCCTTTCTAGAGGGATTAAATTGTTGCTTGAAAATGTGAAGCTTATTCAGAAGATGATTATTCAGTGAGGTTGCACTCATTGATAACTTATGTTTATATTTTTAGGCTATACGAATTCAATGGTCTGGAAATGATTTTTTTAAAAAAAATTATAACCTTTGTATATATGTCGCTTGAGAGAATACAAATATCTTCTGTTTGACAGAGAATTGCATAAATCCACTGGTGTGCCTTGCCATCTGCTCAGTCATCTTTCCTGAACTGTAAAAGTACAAACTCTGGGGTCTGCAAAATCCATATGCAATGATGTATATTTAATTCAGCTGAGATTTGCTGTCACAGCAACCCTTTGAGCAAGGATGCAAGCCATATAAAACTCAAGGACAGTTGCTCTGCTGCCTGCACAAGGCAGGATTACAAATGATTACATTTGATTGCATACAAATTGAGGTAATTGCAAAACTCAAAACAGGCTTTATCAGTAATATGAAAATTCCTGGGAAACACAATTTCTCTAAGCCAGCAGTATTCAAACCACCCCAGGGAACCTTGGTATTTCTTAGAAGTTCAATAAAGAACCTTAGTAATATCTCAACAATGAGAGGCAAATATAGTTTAGTGAACATTGCAGATTTCCCTCTGCAAACCAGGCTTCCAAAGTAGTGTTGGATAAGTCCTTGGATGCAGTAAAAGAGGACAGTAAAACCCAGAAACCAAACCAGTCCTGTGCGTGCGTTGGACTTGTGCTCTCAGATTTCCTCAGAAGATAGGTGCAAATGAACAAAAATGTTGGGAGGTAACAAGCAACAAGTGAGAATATTAACTCTAACATGTCAATTTTTTGTCACCTAATAAGATAGGGGGCTGTGGTGGTTCATTGGTTAAGAAACTCATCTTGTTAGCTGGAAGGCCGGCAAGTCTGCAGTTCGAGACCCGGGTACTGCATGACAGATTGAGCACCCATTTCTGACCCAGCTCTTGTGGACATGAAAGGAACCTCACTCAGGCGTCCCCTGAGCAGAGTTTCTTCAGCAGAAATCTGTTCAACCCAGAATAATTTCTGACACGAAATTATTATTACACCAAATAAGATATTGCTTGCAAAACAACTGGTATTGCCATTACTGTTTCTATTGCTGCTTGTGTTTCTTGTTTTGGGGAGACATTTGGAGGGGAGTTTTGAACATGTTTTCTTCTCCCCCCCCCCCCCGCTCCTCCTTACATGTCCTTATTTTTTAAGACGATCTAATCTGCCTACAAAACACAAAAGGAAGTAAACAAAAATGAAAATGTAAGCTACTGTTCATTAGAGAAATCTGCCAAGGTAAGAAAGATAGCAAGAATCCTAGTTCTAGGTGACTGGTGGAGAGGAGGAGATGTCTCTTTCTTGTCCTCTCTCAGAAAAAGTCAAGAAAGAAATGTAAGAAAGAGCAAAGTGACACCAGCACCTTTAAGAATACTAGTTTAGGTTGTAAAAATGTTAATTTGCCATGTTATAAACATTTATGGTTACCAGTTATTGGTGAAGCAGGGCTGGTAGTCTTTGTTATGTTATTTGTTGAAGAACTTTTAAAGACTAAATTTTCTAGGTCTGTAAAAATGTGTGCGACAAATTTATGGAGTCCTTATTCTGTAGTTCTTTTTAAAGACAATGGTGTAATCCCCCACAGAGGGGCAGCACACATCAGCCTCTGAAGTGTGCAACTACTGTAGATACTATGGCTTTTCCAACTATTACTAGGGCTAGGCATAACTGAACCACAAGATGTAAAGATTTCTAGAGACAATTCACACAGACAGAAAGCGTAGATTTGCATATAAAGCACATTGATGTGAAGTACTAACTTGTGAGAGAGAGACAGAACAAGGGACCCCTAGAACTGGAGTACTGACCAATAAAATAGATGACACCTAGTGTTTGACCAAGTCTTGGCCAATATCCAAAATCAGAAGTTGCAAGATGAAACTCATAGACCAGGGGTTGCCAACCTTTTTAAGTTGGAGGCCGGACCATGCTCCATCAGACAGTTGAGGGGGCCAGACTGGTGGTCCACCCACAATTTATCACTGCTGTAAATGCATCTCAGCCTATTCATATGGCAGCAGTTGCAGTGGCTGGAGCAAGTTGGTGCCATAGGCTGGATCCGGCCCGTGGGCCGGCGGTTGACAACCCCTGTCATAGACTGAGTGCAAGCTTTGTTAAGGGTTTTGATGTCAACTGGGTTCAACTAAACTTACAATGAAGATGATGTGTGTCTCTGCATGGGGTGGAGGAGGAGAAAAAGGAGAGAGTGAGAGAGTGAGAGAGTGAGCTCAAGTCTCCTAGAGTGTTACCTACTCAGACCTATGCTGACTTCTTTCAATTTACTGATATTCTTAGCCTTGCTGATGTCATTTCCTAATTCCTTCTTTCCCAAATTTCTCTCTAAACTCAGTCTGGAAGAGGTCAAAAAGCCCTATATGGTAGTGGGCCAGGATACCTAAGAGACCGCATCGCCCTAAGGATGTCTGTCCATCCAACCAGAGCAGGGGCTCTCTAATTGTTCCATCTGCTAGAGGGGATTGCCTGTATAGCACAAGGAGCACCGGCCCTCTGGAACCTCCTGCCAACAGAGCTACGTCTCCAGATGGAACTGCTGCCCTTCAGGAAAGAACTCAAAACCTGGCTGGCAGGCCAAGTATGGGGTGTAGGTGGAAGGATTGCCTCCATGGGGTGGTTGGTTTAGTGGAAAACCTCCTCTTTTGGTACCCTCGGTCCCTGCACCCTTTTATTTGTGGGTGGTTTTTAATTAGTTTTAACTATGTCATTTTTATATATGAATGTAAACTGCCCTGAGTCGGCCTTGGCCGAGTGGGCAGTGAAGAAATCTAACTAATAAATAAATAAATAAATAAAATCTTGTCTTCTTTTTCAAGAAGTGAGCTCCCCGTATCTCTTCCTTAGCTAGCTAGAATTAGGATTCCTGTTCATCTTTCCTATCTCAATGAATTTCTCTAATAAACCCTAGCTTGCTTACTTTACTAGAATAAGAAGTGAGGATGTGATTCCCTTCCAAATAGGACATGTGTCCTAACCATTTGAGGTTCAGGACCCACAAATCACTCTTGCTACAGCTTGGTGCTTCCTGCTCTGCTCTCAAGAGCAAATAGCACTGGAGGAGGGGTGCTATTTGCAATGGAACTCATTCCACCCATTTCAGGTTGTGCTTGAACTCACTGCCTAAGGGTCCAAGTGTTTGGATGTGACTGTGCTTTTCAAAAAGCCACACTGCAGGGTGGAAGCAGCAGAGAACTGGTGAGTGCATGCATCAGGGCTTATTGTGCCAGTGGAAGCAAGTGAAAGAGTAAACCACTGGTATCATGGCTTGTGAGCCTTCTGGTCGCACAACGTCCAGCAACAGCAACAGCAGCAAAACAAAGCTTATGATGAGCCTTCACCAGCACCAGAAGCAGCAATACAGGATCTGAAAGAACTTCTCATTCATCATGTGGCCTTCCAGGAAGGATGCCTGGAGTGTAAACTACAACCAACGAATGGCAGTAACCAGTATAGTTTCTTGGCACATCTCTTTAACTAGGTTTGGCACAAATTAATGGTCCCATTTAGCCAGATCCCCACTGTGCCTATTTCCACAATCAGACACTCCTCCCAACCCTTGCTTGCCTCATCTCTGTGGCATCACAGGAGCCCACCTCTGCCCTCAGGTTTGCACCCTGAATCCTAGAAAATGGCATCCTCTTGGCTTGGCAGCTCTAACTACGGGCCTTTCACTGCCCACACACCATGAGCATCGGTTGCTGGGCTTTCTGAGCCATAGTAGCCAGTCTCTTCTGCCAGCCAGTGTTTGACAGAGAAGAGACCTCCGGGGCCCAGGACGGAACTTCTTTCTTCTCTGTTCTTCAACTGGCTTGCAATGAAAAAAGATAGGCTAGTCAGGGCACCCCAAGGAGTATTAAAGCAGGGCAGCCTGTTTCCTACCCCACCTGCCTGCATGATCTGTGAAGTGTGCCCAATTAAAACAAGCCAATTAGCTGAAGCCAACTACTCCGGGGTGCAAGTAGACTACAAAAGGAGAACATGATTTGTCCCTCAGCTGCCACCCTGTACCAAATATACTCTTAGCCCACAAATAGACAAGTAAATGATCCCACATTCTGGCCCCTAGGCTGGGTAGGCAGGAGGTGTGTGTGTGTGTGTGTGTGTGTGTGTGTGTGTGTGTGTGTATTGATAGACAGACAGACTGTACATGATATACATACATGATGCATATGACATGTGTGGACCAGCCTGTAAACTATAAGCAAAATGGTTCTTTTTATTGGCCCATATATATTTGCAGTCCAGCTGAGAAAATGCTATCATTCCTTTTTGTAGCTCTAAGTTTCAGTATAACAGCTCTTTAATACAGTGGCAACTTATATTCCTTTCAAGGTCACATGCTTTTCCTGGAGTTCATTTATTATTATCGGTCCAACTTGCAATGAGCCGTAAGTCCTTTAATTGCAGCCAAGGCTGTCAGCAATGTAGATACCACACATTATAATTCAATCCGTGATACTAGATGAGAAGAAGAGGCTGCTTACTATATTTTCTTCAGCTGGGGAAACACATCGTGGGAATCATTTGGATTGGAAATTAACTCTGGTGGGTGATCTCATCTTTCCTTTTTGCAAAGAGTGATGGAGAGAGTGGAGAAACTGGCTTTTTTCAAATCTGATCCACATTTTTGCAAGCTAAGAGCATTCAAGATCTGTGCGAGAAGAATTCATCTCCATAATGTGACAACTGCCATCAGGAATGAGTTGCCAAATGGAAATGGTCAGAATCATCAAGACTAAAGTCACACCTTAATTATACACTTCTCTGACAGTTTCTATACTAGCCTGCCTATGGAAATTCTTAAGTGAGAAGGGTGGACCACCTTAGTTTGCATCAGTTTCGGTATTTCTCTACCTCCTTAGCACACAGGCGATATTTCTCCATCAGGTTCAGACCTGCATAGGGAGACAGAACAGCTGTGTGGTTGCAGAATCAACTTCAGACCTTATGATTGTGTCCCCATCTCCTCCAAACCTTGTGAATAGAATACTTGTTGCAATTGCAACACAATTGGAATTGCAACACAAATTCCACCCAAAAACTGATCTATTTAGCAATGATACCCACCCACATTTAGAGCAAGCTAGTTAATTACATTTCAATTATTATGTTGCAAGGTACATTATTGAGGGGCCCCCTCCCCCCCAAAAAAAAATATAGGGGCCTGTCACATCCATGATAATTTCTAACATGGAGAACAGCTCTGCAGATTGAAGCCAGAACTGGGCAGAAGTTAAAATACAGCAACATTTTCAGATTTCTTCTTCTGTTCAAGCAGAACCTGCATGTAATGCTTTGAGTTTCTTTAAAACTGTGGGAGAGATAATTAGCCACAGAACAAACATGCTGCTTGAGCCTGGTGTAATCACTTCAAAAGACCACCTTGGGAAATTGAATGGTTGTTCCCTCAAATGATGTATGGCCCCAAAGCAGATCTCCAGGCACAAGGACCCCTTATTAAGCACATATATCTTATGTTATCCACTCCCCCATCTTATCCTCATTATGTATGTTTTCATAGAGAGTTGAGGGTGATCTTTGTCTGGCCTTAGAACTGGCTATTTTATCATGCTCTTGGCAGCCTAAAAGTATTCTTAACAAGCTAGGCTGCCTTCATTAAATAATTAGCAATAATCTCCTGTATAATTGCTGAGGATGTTTTCTGTTGGTGAAGCATGTCATCCAAGTAAGAAGTAGCATCCATAAATAAACTACTAAACACTATGAATTGTAATGAACTTTCTGCAGAACCAACACTGTAAATAATACAGAAAGGATATGGGTGAAGAGGTGGCAAGTTCATAAAGCCCAAGCCATTTGCTTGCTGGCTGTTACTGGACTCTTGGACAGAAGTGTGAATAGAATGAGGAAAGAAGGCAATGCACTTCTTTGGGCTTAATATTACAATTATACCCTGTCTTTATTTGATAACCACATTGGCAAGAATGAGACTTTCCAGGGACTGACAGGAGACAAGGTAATTACAGGGATGCATTATTATGCCAAATGAAACTTTAATTTCAGGGAATGAAATTAAATGAACAAATACATAGGGGCTCTAAGGATGCAATTTGGTGCATATTTACCTGGAAGAAAACCTAGCTGAACACAGCTGCAGTAACATCTGTGTCACCAGTAACAAGTCTGTCAGTTCCATAATGTATGCTAGGCAAAGGTAACTTAAGTGCCAGTCTGTCCCATAGTAAAATTCTTGTCAACCTGGGACAAACTTTCATGTGTTCACACCCTTTCCCACCTTTTTAGCTCTTTGAAATTAGCCTTCATTTTACTAAAAGACCATGTAACATATAGGTTTGACTAGCAATAGAAACCTATTTCCCAGATGTGGCTTCTCTAGGCCTTTGGAGAGGAGGTCCATTGGTCCCTCTAGTTTAGAGCAGTGTTTCCCAGTCTTTGGTTTTTGGACTTCAATTCCCAGATGCCTAAGTCAATTCCCCAAAGCACTGGTCAGCTGTGTACTGACTTAGGTCCACCAGAGTTCTGCAGAACGTAGTTTGGGAACACACTGGTTTAGGGCTTAATCACAGGATTGTTGAAACTTGGAATGCTGTTCTAAAAAATCTGCTCTAAAGAAGATATCCAAACTACATCTTACAAAGTTATAATATGTTGTACGGAGGACTTTGGATGAGTTTGCTCTCTGATCACTTTAACAAAAGATTACATTAAATGAGCATGTGTGATTGTGCTTATTAATGTATTGCTGCTTTCTAATTGTAAATCTTCTGATGAAGTATTTGTTAAAAAATAAATGCTCTAAAAGAGCTACTGACTATAATGGTGACAACAGGTAGACAATGTATAGCTAGAAATTGGAAAAACAATGTAATTTTGAAAATTGTAGATTGGTATAAGGAAATGTGGGATCTTGCACTAAATAATAAATTAACATGGGAACTGAATTAAAAAAGGGTTTAATTAAAGAAAATAGATTCTTGAAAATTTGGCAACTATTTGTAGAGTCAAAATTAGCTGGAGGTGCAGGGGTTGGGCCAGTACTTGATCAATTTACATTTTGGAAACAGTGAAAAATGTTGTGATATCTTGCATCCTCCAGGGGATTGTATGATATACTGGGTGTGTAGTTTGATTTTGTGTATATGTTTTTATTATTGTATTTTCATGATATTATGTTTAGGAAAAATTATGGTAATACAGTATTAACTAATAAGTTTTGGGTGGGGAAAAGGTGTAAATATGAATATTATAGAAATATATAAATGAGTTTGATCTGGAGATTTTGCTATAAGAAAAAGAAAATATTGCAGATGTAATTTTTAAGTTACATATAATTATTTGAGTTATAAAAATTAAGATTTAGTGAAGGATGGGGAGGTATTACTTTTAACAAGTAAAGGTATTGTTATAGGGTAATTTTTAGTATTGCTTATTATTTGTTTATTATTGTTTATTATTGCATGAATTTTATGTATTGTATATTGTCATATGATTTTTTCATATTATAATTTTTTTCTTTTTATTTAGATTTTGTAATTATATTTTGAAAATTAATAAAAATAGTATTTAACAAATAAATGCTCTGCTTAGGTCTTGAGAAGAAAGGAAGCTTAGCAATAGACAAACAGAATCACTAAGGGCCATTCAGTGTATTGCCATAAATATATGTAAATATGGAAGTTTCATAACAGTGGCTAGGGAGGTTCTGAATGTGACCCAAAACAAACTTCCAGTTTTCAAGCAATAATGATTTCTACCATGGTTTTCCTAATCATCTATTAAACAATAATGTCATGAGGATTCATTGTAATGCATGGTAAAGTTTTAACACATTTTAATAAAGTACTAGCCAATTACCCGGCCTTGCCCAGTTTTCTTTTAACCATAGGCCAGCCTTTCCCATGGAAACCTCATAGGGGGTCACTCCTGCCTCCCTTCCTCCGTCTCTCTCTTCCCTCACCTGTCCCCTCTTTGCCTCCCTCACCCATCCCTACCTGTGACTGGGACATCCCTTCCTCCATCTCTCTCTCTCTCTCCCCTCACCCATCCTGCTTCTCCGTCAACGGTCTGCCCTTATCCTTCCCATACATGTGTCCCCTTTGCATCCCTACCTGGGACTGTGACAATAGCCAGCTCAATTACATCATGATGATGTCACAACCGGGTGACCTACCTGGGGCTATGACATTAGCATCACTATGACATCACTGGGACACACACACACCCTCCTGTCAAGTATACTTCCTTTTGCAGATCGATTTAGAGGCATACACCCCCCATGGGGCTTGTGACCCCCCCCCCCCCAGTGCTTGTCTCCGGAGGGCGAGGTACGTATATGTCAATTTTCAGCATGATCGGTCCAAGGATGTGGATTTGCATAGAGCACATGCAAGACCACACCTCTGTTCATGTATGTATGTGTGTGTGTGTGTGTGTGTATATATATATATATATATATATATATATATATATATATATATATATATATATATATATATATATATATATATATATATATATATATATATATATATATGAATTGTATATATATATGAATTGTATATATATATATATATATATATGAATTGTATATATATATATATGAATTGTATATATATATATATATATATATATATATATATATATATATATATATATATATATATATATATATATATATATATATATATATATATATATGAATTGTATATATATATATATATATATATATATATATATATATATATATATATATATATATATATGAATTGTATATATATATATGCAATATATATATTGTATATATATATATATGCTGAATAGCAAGGGTTGCCCGGCGTTGCCGGGCTTCCCCCCCCCCCCCCCCCGTGTGTTTTAATAAAAAATGAACCAATTTTATTTTTGCAATAGTTTTACATTGTGTTGGAAGGTTAAATTGTGTTAATGTTTTTTTAAAAATTGCTTAGTCTGTAATTTTAATTTTTTAAATGTTTATTTATGTAAAAAATTTTTGGCTTGGCTGTTATTAACTGTGATCTGCTTTTTTGGGGTTTTTTTAGGATTAATAAAAGAAGAAAGTATGATATAATTTTTTCAAATTGTTTTATGTAAGCGAATAATGTTTTAGTTTTTTGATTTTTTTTAATTAGTTGTACCGTAGGTAATAATTTTAATAATGTAAAAGTAAATGTTTTTTACATTCAATGTTTTTAAAATGTGTTTAGATGTTTTGAGTTTAAATTTGAGTTATAACTCAGCACAGGATTTTTAAAAGTTTCTATTGTATTTTATTGACATATATTTGTGATTTGTGTTAAAGTGTGTTTAGTGTAATTTTTTTACTTGTTTTTATTGGTGTGACCTTTTGTGTAGAATTGTGAATTTGTGTTATGTTTTTGAATTGTTTTTACTTTTGTGGCCAGCAGGTGGTGCTGGTAGGGGTTATTGTATTTTGACTTTTTTTTTCTCTCCTGGCCTCTGGGTGGAGCTTCTTCTGGTAAGTAGTCTCTTTCTTTCTTTATTCATTTCTTTTCCAGTCCTGGTGGAGGTAGCACATATTTCTGTAAGTTTGCTTGTTTTCTTTCTTTTGTGTGTGTGTGTGTGTGTGGGCGGGGGGTGGGGTGGAATTTGTATTTTTTGTCTGTTTGTTTTGTTTTTGATTGTGTCTTTGTTTACTTCGTATTGTTTTTGGTGTTTTTGTTTTTGTGTATTTTTGGATGTGTTTGACTGTTTTTAGTAATTTTTAAAAAATTATTTATTTATTTGGTGGTGGGGAAGGGACGTGGTCATTGGGGGTTAGGAAGGGTGGGCTAGGTGGTGGGGAGAGGGGCATGGTCATTGGGGGTTAGGAAGGGTGGGTTAGGTGGTGGGGAGGGGGGCGTGGTCGTTGGGGGTTAGGAAGGGTGGGCTAGGTGGTAGGGAGGGGGGCTTTATTGTGTTATGGTGCTTTGTTTGTGTGGAGTCGTGAAAGTAGATCGGGGTTTCCCCTTTAATATCAGTGGGTGGGGGGTTGCGACCCCCCTCTCCGCTGGCTCCCCTGGGCTTGGGAGGTTTGTGGGGACAAAAGGGGTATATTGGCCCAACACTTCTGGACCCAGGAGACCAGGCAGAGTGGATCGATTCCCTCCCCCTCCTTAAAACAACTCCGTTTTTAAAGAGAAGAAAAGACGGAGTTGTTTTAAGGAGGGGGGATTTGATCCACTCTGCCTGGTCTCCTGGGTCCAGAAGTGTTGGGGCAATATACCCCTTTTGTCCCCACAAACCTCCCAACCCTAGGGTAGCCAGCGGAGAGGGGGATCGCAACCCCCACCCACTGATATTAAAGGGGAAACTCCAGTCGGGACCTTCAGGTGCCGTGGGTGAGGGAAAGAAAGCCGGCTGGTGTGTGCTTGGCTGTGAGGCGGTGAGTTGTTTTTCTTTTTAATTTTTCGGGCGGCGTTTTCCTCAGCGTTCTGCACGCTCATGACACGCAGGACGCTGGGGCTTGTAGTTATGGGTTGGTGCTTTGTGTTTGTGCTGCGTTTTTTTAAAATGCTTTTCTTTTGATTGGCTGCAGCGCGTTTCTGAACGCTGCGCCGTGCGAGAGCCTCTCAGCCTGATTGGCTCTGCCGCGGTGCGGCGCAAGGAATGTTGGGAAGTGAAGTTGTTTCCCTTTCTTCGCGTTTGTGGGGCTGAGGCCCCCGTTCTGGTTTTCTAAATCCTTCGGTGACCTGCGAACCCACTTCGGCCGTGCGCACGAAGGGTGGGTGCGGGTCAGTAGGGCGACGCATAGCAACCTATAGTCAGTTCCAACGGTTAACCCTTGGATTTATAGGTTAATATTGGCCCTTCATTTTTCTCCTCACCTATTTTACATACTGTTTACAGGTAGCCCTTGCAAACAGATTTTAGCTGCCTACCAGGACTTTCCTTGCTTCCAATATTCATGCAATAGGAGGGACAGAGTATTACATTGTATGCATCTGTTAGATCTTGTCTAATTGTAGATAATTTCATTCATTGGCTAACCACATGGAAAGGCTTGTTTCTCACAAAACAATTGGCCAAACCAGAGGCTTCATATTTTGCCTTATATGTCCAGATCTGTAAGGGTTAGGGACCTACAGTTATTTCACACAGGGCAAGAATGTCTGTAAAACTACCAGTTTCTGCACTCTTGGCTTCTGTGCTTTACCTGCCATCAAGAGGACACAAAGTTTGATCTCTTGGTTCCAGCGAATTTTAGTAGCACTTATCCAGCCTTTTTAAATGTGGTGGCTGGTGTTTTTTGTCTCTTCTGCAAGGCTGGCTTATTTTGTTTCTGAGATTTGTTTTGGTAGACAGAGTTGAGTACTATAGCACTTTCAATGAGAAGTTGAGTTTCTGCATTACAGGTTTCCAGTCAGAACCTTTTTAAATTACTTTTTAATTTTAAATCCTCACAGCAATAAGACATCAGTATTAATAGTATTTTTTCTCATTTTTTTCTGGTTGACAACCTGTGGCAGTTCCTCTCCTTCCATTCTGCAGAAAGCAAAAACCGATCCAAAGAAGGGGAGGGAAGCACTTTCAGAGTGCATCAGAGTCTGAGCTCTGAAGGTTAAATACTTAATACAACTTAGCCAGTCTAGTAATTTAAAGAGTTAACAGAAAGTTAACTATGTTAGTTGGCTACACTGCTAGCTACTCAATGCCAATTGTCAGGTGGTGCTTAACTAACATGACAACCCTGAGGATTGGGTGACGAAGTCCACAGGGAAGAGTGATGATCCCCAAATGGATTAAATCCCACTTGAATCCATTTTGATGGAGGGGAGGGCAGCAGCTTCATCATTATTAGCCTGGGGTGGAGGAGGACTTTGTGTGCCAAAAGTGCTCAGGACCAGAAAGTGACTCACAGAACTGGATCAAGGGTACGGGTGTCATGCTGCAATAAGGAAGGCAAATGGAAGACTATTGCATTAAATTGTATTATATTGTTTCCAGGACAATCTTCATGGCTGATAATTGCCATGGCGATGGCCAATATTCGGAATCAACTAAATCAGAAATTTAGTTGAACAGTTAACAGAAGTTAAAGAGTCATTCTTGCTTATATGAAGCCACATTTCCCTGCTCCAAATCTGAGGTCACCCTTCTTCCTGCTCCAGCACATGCCTTTTTCTTGTAGTATGAATAGGAATTGAAATAAACCGCATGTTCTTTTGGGACCAACTAAGGTAAAAGGGGCAGGGGAGAAGCTTTGCCCCAGCAGCTGGAACATTATTTAATTCTTTCTCCCCTCAACCCCACCCCAAATTGCAGCATGAAACATAGTCTATCAATCAAGGTAAATGGGCTGTGGACAGGTGACCTGAAATTAATATAAAACCAAATAGACAGCATCACAACCTTGGTTGTAAATCATGACACTTTGCTTCCTGTGGCAAAGAGAAGAAGTACCTCTTCCATATGATGAACAGAAGCCAAACAGGCTGTCATCAGAGTCTTGCTTTAGCCTCATCACCTTACTGCTTACTTTAACACTGGCAACATGGGAAGTGTCCTCTAATCTAGCCTACTTGAGGTCTGCAGAATCTAGCCTACTTGAGGACTGCAGTCTATCTGCAGGCTCCAGGTAGACTGTGGGACACCCACATCTCTTCTCCTCCAGCAAAACAATGTGGTGAGAAAGCTCAGAAGCCATGTAATTCATGCCCTTAGCACAGTGATGGGCAGTCTTGGCCCTCCAGCTGTTCTTGAACTTCAATTCCCAAAAGCCCAAATCAGCACTCCTGCTGATCAGGGCCTCTGAGAATTGAAGTTCAAGAACAGCTAGAGGGCCAAGACTGCCCATCACTGCCTTAGCATCTGCCACATGAGGAATTACTCAACCTAATGGTTGGCCTAACGCTACCTACATATCATAGATACACATCTTTATTCGACCATCAGTCAGCACAAAATAACACAGAGAGATTTAAACTAACATTTAAGCCTAACAATCTTTACCTTCAGGCTATACATACTCTATGTTAATAGGCCTGAGTCAATACTGTCAATTTTAATCTTGCGACGTTTGAGTGCCAAAAATAGGAATTTAGAAACTCATATGGCTGACAAAGCAGCAACACTATTCAAGAGAAATCGAACCTGATTTTCACTAGGCTCAAATTTGATTTGGCAAAGAAGAGAATCTATGAGTATTTGTCTAATGTCAGCATAGAAAGGACAATTCAGAAGGATATGCTCAGTTGACTCAACTGCTTTCTGGGGACAGAGACAGGTTCCTTGGGCATATGGTATACCTTTGTATCTTCCCATAGAACAGCTGTATTGAAGGTGTTCAATCTAGCGGCCATATAAAGCCTGTGATATTCCACATAACAAATTTCGGCCAAATGTAGAGCTACCGGCATATCAGTTATGCCTAATGGGTAGCCTATGCCCTTTTCTGGCATGCTGTTACGGGCCTTTTTAAACTCTCTATCAGAGAATTGCCAAAACTGCCTAGCGCAAAATCATGCTCCTTAGCTTCAGGTTCAGGGATTAGATTTAGGATTAATCGCCACTGTTTCTTTTTGTTATTTTTCAATTGCACAAGTTTCTAACTGGCCCTTAAGATCTAAGCCAGGGGTTCCCAACCTACAGCCCTCGGTCTGGACCCAACCCATGGCACCATTTCATGTGGCCCACCGCCACTGAATCCAGAAGTGGACTCATTTACGATAGCCATAAAATGTGCCTGCGCATGTGTAAATGTGGTTACATCAGCCATAAATGCGTCCACGGCTGCCATAAACACGGAACCAGGCACATTTACTTCCCCTTCCAGGGGGCATGGTCCAACCCACTCATCTATCTGGGGGGGGGCATAATCATGCCCACGGCATAAAAAGGTTGGGAACCCCTGGTTTAAACAATCGCTTGTAACGACTCCAGAGTATGTGTTGGTGCTCTTGTCTTGCGATCAGCTTTGGGCAATTTTATATGGAAAAAAAGGATACAAATTAAATAGTGTAAACGAATAGGTAGCACAATATGGTAACATACAATACCATTCAGTATTATCTATTGCCAAGATCAAGGCTCGCATTATAATAGTAACTTTTTTTAATGGCAGTGCTCTAAAGGTCTCATATGCTCCACTGAGAGGAAACAGGAAGTTAACTGGAGGTTAGGCTTCTAATACAAATCTCTTAGAAAAGGGGGAGATAAAATCTGAACCAAGATGTTAATTATATAAGAATGGAATTTGTAAAAGCACAGGATGAGATGCTAAAAATTGACAGAGATGATGTTTAACAGTGCAGAGTTTATCAGAAGAACTTGAAGGTGCTGAAGTTCTGCTTAATCTGTTCTCATTGGCTAATGATGCTTAGCTTTGAATCCCTGTCACCAGTTTATTCTTGCATAGATTTGTTGCCATTTACAGACCTAAAACACACCATTATGTCAGAAAGGTTTCAGGTTATCCATTTTTCTTTTTGTTGTCAGCCCAAAGGCATATCACTGCTAAAGCTGTTTAAATACGAGCCCTTTCAATATCCATTGTTCCTAAAAGCAATGCCATTTTGCCATTTTTCCTGGGACTTTCAAGGTTCATGCATCAATGAAACAATTTCATGATTTTGTACCTAACACAGCAGGGCAGGCATTTAAAAAAAATACAGAAATGAATGCTAGCATAGTTCCCAATATCTGAAGCATATTTTTTTTGGTAGGGGATGACTTTCAAGATAATCCTAAATATTACAACCAAAACCTAATTAAGAAAAACCATGTACACCTGACAGTGCTGGGTTTCCCACCATACTCCCAGTTTTACAATTTGCTGGGTCACTGACGACAGAGTCCAGGTAAAGCAACACAGAAAAAATGTTCTTTCTTCTGCACAGTGAGCCTTATGCACTAGGCTAGGGCATTAGGAGCCTGGCCTATATATCTAATAATTTCTATAATTCATAAAATAAATAAATCTGTCAACATAGTCAGTGATGTGGCATTTATGTTTACTGGAGGCATTTTAGCTGTCCTTTTTCACCATCTTGAAAACATTGTAATCCTGATAGCATGGCTTATGCTTTTCATAAGCACATAGACAAACAAATAAAATAAACTCTAGAACAATGTGCATAAACACAGTTTGGTTAGAATTCCCCACTTTCCCCATATAGTCTGCAGAATGGCTTCTTTATTTCCTCTTTTACCTCGTTGGGTGTCGAGAATGGCTGCAGAATATATAGGCTATACGGTGATACCTCATATAACTTCCAAACTTATGCTGACATTAGACTTATACAGATTTGGACTTTGTATGAGGTATGTAAAATCTTAGCCGCGATGCGTCATACAACGTCCAAATCCTTGCCGCGATGCCTCATACAACGTCGTTTCCATAGAGATACATTGTACTGTAACAACACAGACTTCAGGGCAAAGTCAAGGAAACAGACAGGAAACTGACAGAACTTTAAGAAACCATTGTCTAAAGGCTAAATAGATTACAAAAACATGTCAAACAACCCTGATTGTCCAAGAACCTGAAGAATGCTGCAAAAATCCCAGGAATGCTTCTAAAAATTCTGATGAAAAAATAAAAAAATTACAAAATCATGCTCAAAACCACTCCTAAACGCTCTTCGCCTCGTGCAAAACCCATAAGAGCAATGCATGCATGTGTCCTGCCTTTTATACTGCTCAGGCACAGGGGCGTGGCTAAGATGGTGCCTGAGTAGCACGTATTTCAATCAGCTCATGCTGGAATGGGAGAATTAATGTGAATAATTACATGAGAACAGAAGTGTAAATGCTCAGAAAAGTGAAATTTGGAGCCCTGACATACTTTTTTTGCTGTGGAGAGTCGAAGTTTGAGGAACAGACGGTGATTCAGGCACGGCAAAGGCTGCGCCGAACAAGCTGTCTGGGGTCGGACGGGACTCCGGTGCTTTTAAAAATGGGCTCCGGACCTTCTTAAAAAAGAAAAAAAAGAGATAATAAGTAAGTGCTGGCGGTGGTAGACGAGAGGTTCCGAAAGATAGTTGGAGTTTGAGAAGGTCAAGTGAGTGTGGTGAAAGAGGAGAAAAGATGTGGAAGTTTGTTAGAGGAAGAGAGAGGATGGGAAGGAGTAATGGTGGCGAGCAAGAGCAAGATCGAAAGTTAAGGAATTGGAAATAGCTGGATAAAAATGGAGTGTTGGAACTGAGTTGGAGGGGAAGAGAGATGGAAAGAGACAGAAAGAGAAGGAGAGAGAAGGGAGTGTGGCCAAAATAATAGGAGGAAAAAGATGGGAAAATGGAGCTTGGTGTTGGATGGTATGGCTGGAGAAGAAGGGAGGAGGGGCACCTCTTGGAAACTGCTGCCGTGGCTGGAGTTTAATGGTGGATTTATTTCACTTTTTCTTTTTGGCTTGATCAGTTTTGGATTGAGCAGTTTAACTTCCCTGAATGAGCTTTTTTTTCTTTCTTTTTTGAATATCATCCCCTGGATTATCGTGTTCGATTACAGTTTTTTTTTAATTTTTGTTTCTCTTTTATTATTTGTGGATCTGCTTTCCCCCTTTCAATTTTTTTGTTTTCTTTTTGGATTCTTTGAAAATTTAATTATGTCATCCTGGGTTTTTGTGTTTCTTTCTTTTTCTCTCTCTTATTATATTAATTCAGATTTTACATTTTGAATATTTGGAGACAAAAATATAACATTACAAAATTTCCCTTTCTGCCTTCATAATTTTTTTCTTTTTCTCTCATTATTGGCATTATTATTTTTCTTCTCTTCTTTCCCCACTTGAAAGACCATGTATTAATTGGAATATCAAAATTGGAGTTTTTTTCTATTGAGATTTTGGATATATAGTTGCTGGGAATATTTAACTGAGTTTAGGATATTTTGAAGCAATATTAAAATTGGATTATAATAAGGATCAGCTAAGTTTTTGCTTTGGATCTTGAAGAATTAATAGAATTCATAACTGTATAAGTTTATTACATTTAATTGAATCTGGAATTCGATCAGGAAGAAAGATTTGGAGGAAATAAAGGGGTTGCTGCATTGAGATTATTATTTGAAGTTACAATGGAAAAACTTGGAAAAGGAAAGGGAAAGGATGAAGAGGTGGTGAAGCCTAAGAAGAAGGATGTGAAGAAGGATAAGAAGAAGGATAAATTAGCAACCGAAGAAGCACCCCCATCAACAGCAGCACCAGAACCTGCACCAATGGACCAAATGCAAATTATGGTTGAGTTGGGTAAATTCTTTAAGAAATTTGAGAGGATGGAGGAGGCAAATGTGAAGGATTTTCGTGAAATTAAGGAAACTAGGGTAAAAGACAAAAATGAAATTACAGAAAAACAGGATAAGCTGGTTGCAATGTTCACCGATTTTTCTAAAAAGGTTGATTTTAATTTTCAGAGGATGGATATAAGTGTTAAGTCAATGCAAAAAGATATGAAATTGATGCAGGATGGCATGAAAGGGTTACATGAGGAAGAAAAGGATACTAAAATGAAAGTAGAAGTGCAGGAGAAAAGGATAGACATGATGGAAGAGATGATGAGAAAACAGAACATAGTAATTCGTAATCTTATGAAAAAACGCCAGACCAGCTGAAGGAAAGAATAGTTAATTGGCTAAACAGTTTGAAAATGGGGAAAGATTTTGAGAATGAAGATATTGCAAATGTTTATAGATTGGGTGCAAGGAAAGGGAAAAGTACTCAAAGAGATGTTTTCGTTAAGTTTGCAACTTGGGGGGATAATTTAAAGGTGATGGCTTTTATAAAACAAGCTGGGTCTGGTGTTTTAAAAATTGATGGGAATGATGTGGAGGTTTACAACGATATATCAGTGGAAAATTTTGGTTGGCATTATAAAATGAAACGAGCAACAACAATTTTGATGGAACGTGGGATAAAATACAATTGGAGATTTCCACAACAATTGAGGTTTTTTATGACAATGCATACAATTGATGCAAGGATGGATGCTTTGGAGTATTTGTGCTTAATTGGTCTGGTTAAGGTGGCTTCACAAGAATGGCTAGGATTAAGGAAAGCTTTAATAGAATCAGGAGGAATAAAAAGACACTATGGAAATGCTGAAAAGAGGGCTGGTACAGGAGGAACAGATGTGGATTTTAAAGTATTGATGGTGGTTGAGGAAGGGTGAATCAGGATTTAGGGGATGGAGAAGAAAATGGGATGATGCAGGGGAAAGAAATAATTCTTATAAATGTTTGTGTGTTTTCAAAAATAATATTGTGCGCTGGAGCGTTAGATAGTAGGCACATCTTGCACATTTCCCCCCTCCTCTCTTTGATAGTCAAGGACTACTTTTTGTAGAAAGAAGTGGGGAGGGTAGGTATGAATGTTTATTGTTATAGTTGTTGTTATTGTTTATGTGTGGTAGAGGGAAACACGCCCGTAGGAGGAAGCAAAGGTTATAGAAGATGGTTTTTAAGATTAAGGTATGAGAAATATTAAAGTGTTATCTTGGAATGTGAAAGGTACTGGTTCTCAAGTGAAGAGGAGAAGAATAGAATCAGCCCTGAGGAAAAATAAGCCAGATATAGTCTTTTTACAAGAAACTCATAAAAAAATCGGGGGATAAAAAGAAGATTTTTTTAGGATGGATACAAATTTATGAAAAGTCCTATGGTACATCAAAAGCAAGAGGGGTTGTGGTTCTGATTTCGAGTAGACTAGGTTTTGAGATGATAAATAGTATTTCTGACCCGGAAGGTAGATACTTAATAATAAAAGGGAAGATTGACAATGAGGAAATAATTTTAGTGAACATATATGCACCAAATGATCATCAAGGGGAGTTTTTAGATAAAATATATGGTATATTGGAGAAAGAAAAAGCAACAAAAATTATTGTATCTGGAGATTTTAATTTAATAAGGTCAAACTTAGATTGTACAAATATAGCAAGGAGTGGAAGAGGATCTAAAATGCAGATTCTTGATAAATGGATGAAATCTCTAGGCTTGAAAGATACATGGAGGGAGTTTAAAGGGTCGGAAAGTGTTTATACATTTTTTTCACAGGTGCATAATACATACTCCAGGATAGATTATATATTTGTAACAGAGAGTATGATCAGGAATATAGATGAGGTGGAAGTGGGAATTTTTAAAGAATCTGATCATGCAAAAGTGTTGATGGAATTAAGGATAGAGGGAGTAAAGAAAATTAGAAGGAATTGGAGATATGATGCTAAAGTTTTTAAAGACCATAAATGTAAAGAGCAAATAATTGAAAAATGGAAAGAAAGTTGGTATTGGAATGGTATTGCCAACAGAGCTACGTCTCCGGACGGAATTGCTGCCTTTCAGAAAAGAACTTAAAACCTGGCTGGCGGGTCAAGTGTGGGGTGCAGGTGGAAGGGTAACCTCCATTGGGTGGTTGGTGTAGAAGAACTCCTCCCCATGGTGCCTTTGGATCCTGCACCCCTTGTTTTTAGGGGGTGGGTAGTTTTAACTGTTTTTAACATGTGTTTTTTTTAAAAAAAATTTATTGTGAACCGCCCTGAGTTGGCTTTGGCCGAGTGAGCGGTATATAAATGTGACAATTAAATTAAATTAAATTAAATACGGATGAGGTGAGTTATAATATGGTATGGGATGCCATGAAGTCGGTTTTTAGAGGGGAGAGTATTAAGTTGGCTAGTATTAGAAATAAACAATTTAAGAAAACACAAGACAAAGTTGAAAAAGAGAAAAAAGCGGTAACAAGAAGAGCATGTTAAGACAAATGATAAGAAGATTTTTGACAGGATGCAAAGATTAAAGACGGAATTGGTAGGAAAGGACATTGAAAAGGTAAAAAGAGATTTGGTGTATTTAAAAAGGGAATATTTTGAATACAGTAATAAGAATTCAAAATTATTAGCAAGAGCTGCTAAAGAAAAGAGAAATAAAAGGGAAATGAGAATTTTGGTTAATAAAGAGGGAATAAGATGTAATAGGATTAGAGATAAATGTAAGATTGTCAAAGATTTTTAACAGGATTTATATGCTAAAAAGAATATAGATTTGGAGAAGTTAAAGGATCAGTTGGGGAAACAAATAGAAAATAAGATAAAACAGGAACAAAGAAATAGAATGGAAGAGCGAATAACAGAGAAATAAATAAAAGATGTAATAGCCAACTTGAAGTCAGATAAAGCCCCGGGGGAAGATGGGTTATCAGCTGAATTTTATAAGGAATTTAAAGACATTGTGGTTCCAAAATTGATGAAATTATATAATTATATTTTGGAAGGAGGGCAAATTCCGACCTCATGGTATAGAACTATAATTGTTTTATTACCAAAACCTGGAAAAGATTTAGAAAAAGTAGTATCATATAGGCCTATTTCATTGATAAATCAAGATGCTAAGATTTTTATAGCAATAGTGGCAAACAGACTGAACAGTTTTATTGGTAATTATATAAATGAAGATCAAATGGGTTTTTTGAAAGGAAGACATCTGGCGGATTTGACAAGGAGAGTTTTAGATTTAATAGATATTGTAAGACAAACAAATGAGAAAGTTGGATTATTATCATTAGATATTTTCAAGGCATTTGATTCATTACAGTGGGCAACAATTAACAAGATAATTAAATGTTATCAATTTGGAGATAAATTCAGAAGGACGATTGAACAATTGTATCAATATGGTACTGCCATTGTTAGGGTAAATGATGATGTTACAGAAGAAGTAAAATTAGAAGCTGGAACAAGGCAGGGTTGTCCATTATCACCAATTTTGTTTATTATGGCAATGGAGTTGTTGGTAAAGGCTATAAGAGATGATAAGGATATTGAAGGAATACTAGGAAATAAGATAAGTTTGTATGCTGATGATACTTTGATAACAATGAAGCATCCTAGGAAGGCATTAGAAAGAATACAAGAGCAGAAAAGATTTTGAAGAGATGACAGGTTTGAGAATAAATTGGGATAAGTCGGAAATGATATTGTGTAATATTGATAAGGAGAAACAACAGAAAATAAAGGGTAAATTTAAATTACAGGTTAAAGATAATTTGAAGTATTTGGGAATAAACATTTCAAATAAATTTGAGGATGTTAAGAAATTAAATAATGGAAATCAGAAAGTGGAAATTAAAGATAAAATACAGCAATATCAAAAGTTGAAGTTGTCTTGGTTCAGCAGGATTGCATTATGTAAAATGATGTTGCTACTGAGAGTTAATTTTTTGTTTGATGCCCTGCCGATCCAATTAAATGATAAGGAAATTAAGGAATTTCAAAATTTGTTAAATAATTTTTGTGATGGTGGAAGGAAACCTAGAATTGTAAAAAAACAAACAAACAAACTGTGGTACTTATCTCAGAAAGAAGGAGGACTAGGATTGCCAAATTTGAGGAATTATTACAGAGCTTTTCAAATTAAAAATATTGTGAAAATTTTAGTGAGGGAAAAGGCAATATGGGACGAAATTGAGATGAGGGATCTAAATCAAATGGGGAAAATGGTCTTTTTAGATAGTAATATGGGGAAATTAGTTACAAAAAATAAAATGATGAAGACAATATTAAGAGTATGGAAAAAGTTGAAGATGGAATTGGCTCCAGATACATCTCCTATAATAGAAATAGAGGATATTAAAAAATTTCCAATACAAATTGACAAAAGGGTGAAAGAAGTTTTATTTAGAAATGATGTTTTCTTGTTGAAAGACTGGATACGGGTTTGTAAAGATGGAGAGAGAAAAGGAGATATGTTTGCACAGTTGAGGTTGAACTGGCTCTAGATTGTGTTGATAAATAAATGGAATAGTAAATATTTGGCTGAAGTCAGTTTGGAAAGAGGTATGACTGAGTTTGAAGAATTGATATCAAAGATAAGAAAGGGAGAAAGGGGTATTAAGGGCTTAGTAAGTAAAAAATATATAATGTAAAATAAATATGGTAATCCACAAGAAATGCTGAAAATAAATTGGGAACAAGAATTGAAAATAAAGATAGTAGATGAGGTTTGGAGAAATAAATGGAAGGAAAGGATCATGAGAATAATGTCTGTTAGAGTGAAAGAACATAATTATAAAATGTTGTGGAAATGGTGCTTGACCCCAATGAGGTTACATCAAATAGATAAAAATAAAGATAAAATGTGTTGGAGATGTAAGGATATACTGGGAACATATGAACACATGTGGTGGGATTGTAATGTGGTAAAGAATTTTGGGGGGGAAATTGAGAAAGAGATTTGTGCTGTTATGGGTATGAGACTTAAATTGGGGCCAAGTACTGTTTTGTTGACAGATGTGTAAAATAAGGATTTAAATAAGGATAAAAAAGAGCTATTGTCGATAATGTTGACAACGGGCAGACAGTGTATAGCCACCAATTGGAAAAATGAAGCAACTCTGAAAATAGAAGAATGGTATAAGGAGATGTGGGATCTTGCGTTGAACGATAAGCTAACATGGGAGATTAATAAGAAAAAGGGTATAGTTAAAGAAAATTGATTTTGGAAAATATGGCAACTATTTGTGGATTACTCATTGAAGGGGGATGAAGGGAATAGACCAGTACTCGGTCACCAGGCCCGCTTGAAAGGAAGCCAAAACGAGGCCAATGCCCCAAGCAGAGAGGTGCACCCATCTCCGCAAAACAAGCTGGCATCCTTTATCCATATTGTGGGGTGCTCCACCACCATTCCTGACCGCCAGCTTGGTCACCAGGCCCACTTGCAAGTAAGCCAAAACGAGGCCAATGCCCTGTACAGAGAGGTACACCCATCTCTGCGAAACAAGCTGGTATCCTCTATCCTTATTGTGGGGTGCTCCAACACTGTTCCTGACTGCCAGCTCGGTCACCAGGCCCACTTGCAAGGATGCCAAAACAAGGTCAATGCCCCGAGCAGAGAGGTGCACCCATCTCTGCGAAACAAGCTGGTATCCTCAATCCATATCGTGGGGTGCTCCACCACTTTTCCAAAACCATGCTCAGAAAATAACGAGCAACAGCACTATTCACAGACCGCTGGGCCCGGTCAATGCAACAATGGTCGCCTCCTCCCCAGAAAAATGCACATGTAACGATGTAGGATCATATGAACACCACATTACAGAGCCCCAGATACATCCCCCCACGTTGATTGAAGCAGGACAGCAGGCATGCCAAAATTGTAACTGTGGCCAACGAGCCCCACCCATGCCAGACAGAAGCACAAGGTAGAGAGAAAGTTGGGCTGGCCAATCAAGTGCGGACCATGAACAAGGTAATGCAAAGTACGGAGACTTGCAAAACCTTGGAGACTTCTATGGATGTTTGAGTTAACAAGTATCACTTCTGACTGGGGTCAACAATTTGTTTAATGAAGTAAACAAATTGACACAATGTAGCAATTTTTCTAATTTTTTAAAATTTAAAACAACAATACAAAAGCAAAAAAACTTAATAGACAAACTACATTTTAAATTAACCATATAACTGTCAAATTACAAAAATAATACAGTTTCAATAAAAATACTTGCTTTAGTATATAGCCTAATCCTTAATATTAGATTACTATTTCATAAATATTCACAATCCAGTCAACTTCCAAATTTCCCATTACCTTTAAGTTGCTCAGTTAAACTGTATTGGTCAAAACCTCCATATTCTGCTATATCATTGTTTTACAAAAACTCAAAACAAATTACAAAAATATTCATTATACGATCACATTAAACACCCTGTGTGTGTACACTTTTAAAAGAGTCTGCGGGATGTCACATTTATTTTTACCATTTCCAAAAATGTATCTGCTCAGGTACCCGACTATCCCCCTGCTCTCCTTTCATTGAGTAATCCACAAATGGTTTCCAAAATCTATTTTCTTTAACTTTACCTTTGTATTTATTTATTTCCTATGTTAATTTATCGTTCAATGCAAGATCCCACATCTCTTTATACCATTCTTCTATTTTCAATATTCCTTCAGATTTCCAATTTCTTGCAATACACATTCTTCCAATTATCAGCATTAAATATATTAATTCCTTTTTATCCTCATTCAAAATTACATTTTCAACATCTGTTAATAACACCATGCTTAAATCCAGTTTACATTTCATCCCTACAATTTCACATATCTCTTTCTCAATTTTCTCCCAGAAATCATTTACCACTTTACATTCCCACCACATATGTTCATATGTTCCCAGGGTGCTTTTACATCTCCAACATTTTTTACTTTTGGTGTTATCCATTTGAAATAACCTCTCTGGCATCAAGTACCATTTCCACAACATACCATTTCCACAACACCTTATAATTATGCTCCTTTATTCTAACTGACATTGTTCTCATATACCTCTTTCTCCATTTGTTTTTCCAAATTCTTTCTGGACTTTTATATTTAAATCTTGTTCCCAACATAATTTCAATGTTTCTTGCGGATTACCTTTCTTTGTTTAATATTTTATATACTTACTCACCATGCCCTTTAATCCCATGTCACCTTTTCTTATCTTTGATACCAATTCCTCAAATTCTGTTTTACCTCTCTCTAAGCTTAATTGTCCCTTGTATTCTCCACTCCATTTGTCTATCAATGCTATCTGAAACCAATTCAAATTTAACTGCTTATATATTTCCGCTTTTCCCCCTCCATCTTTACACTCTCTTATTCAGTCTTTCAACAGGCAAACATTGTTTCTTGATAATACTTCCGTCACCCTTTTATCTATTTTTAATGGAAAACTTTTAAGATCCTCTATTTCTATTATCGGTGACACGTCCAGACTTAATTCCTTTTTATCCCTCTTCCATACCCCCAACATCGTCTTCATCATCCTATTTTTCACATTTATTTTACTTTTGCTGCTGCCCAGAAATACTCCTCTACCTACTTGATCTAATTCTTTCATTTCAAATTCTTCCCATATTGCCCTTTCCCTTGCTAAGGTTTTCATAATATTCTTAATTTGAAAAGCTCTATAATAGTTTCTCAGATTTGGTATCCCCAATCCTCCCTCTTTCTGCGATAAATACCAAAAAATCTTTGCTATTCGAGTCCCACCCACCCCCCAATTACAATAATTATTTATTATATTTTGAAACTCTTTAATTTCTTTATCTTTCAATTGAATTGGTAACGCGTCAAATAAAAAGTTAATTTTGGGCAGCAGCATCATTTTACTTAACGCTATCCTACCGAACCAGAATAGCTTAATCTTTTTAAATTGCTCAATTTTCTATTTAATTTCCTTTTTTTGTATCTCATAATTCAATTGTTTAAGATCTTCAAATTTATTTGAAAAATTTATACCTAAATATCTCAAACAATTTTTAACTTGTAATTTATATTTACCTCTTATTCTCTCTTGTTCCTCTTTGTCTACATTACAAAATATCATTTTAGATTTGTCCCAATTTATTCTCAGTCCTGTCATCTCCTCAAATTCCTTTAAATAACCTTGTATCTTTTCTAATGCCTTTCCAGGATGTTTCATGACTACTAAGGTGTCATCAGCATAAAGACTTATCTTATTATCTAATACCCCTTTAATCCCATTGTCCCCTCTTATAGCATCAGCTAACAACTCCATTGCCATAATAAATAATATTGGAGACAATGGACATCCCTGCCTTGTCCCTGCTTCTAATTTTATTTCTTCTGTAAACTCATCATTTACTTTAACCTTAGCAAATCCAAATTGATATACTGTAGTTGTCCAATCATGTTGCAAAATCTATCACCGAATCCGTAGGATCCGATGATCTCCTTAATTGTCTCCCATTGTAATGAGTCAAAAGCCTTAAATATGTCTAATGATAATATACCAACTTTCTCTTTTGTAGATCCTACTATATCAAATAAGTCCAAGACCCTCCTGGTCAAATCTGTCATGTGCCTTCCTTTCAAAAAAAACCAGCTTGATCCCCATTTATATAATTAGTCATGTAACTATTCAATCTGTTTGCAACTATCGCTGTAAATATCTTGGCGTCCTGATTTATCAAAGAGATAGGCCTATAAGATTCCACTTTTTCTAATTCCTTTCCAGGTTTTGGCAGCAAAACTATTATAGCTCTATACCATGAAGTCGGTATCTTCCCCCCATCTATTATAAAGTTAAACAACTTCACCAATCTTGGAACCACACAATATTTAAACTCCTTATAAAGTTCAGCTGTTAAACCATCGTCCCCAGGTGATTTACCTATCTTCAAGTTGGCTATTATATCATTTACCTCTTTTTCTGTAATTTGTTCTTCCATTCTATTTTTATGCTCTAAATTTATCTTTTGTTGTGTTTGCCTCTTCAATTGTTCTCTCAATTTTTCTATATTCACTTCCCTTTTAGTGTACAATTCCTGATAAAAGTCTTTCACTATCCTAATCTTATCCTTAGTTTTATTACACCTCCTACCATTTATACCCACCAAAGTTCCCATCTCTCTTTTAACCCTTTTTGCTTTAGCAGCTCTTGCCAACAACTTCGAATTTCTATTACTATATTCAAAATACTCTCTCTTCAAATATACCAAATCTTTTTTCACTTTTTGAATATCTTTCCCTACCAATTCGGTCTTTAATATTTGCATTTTTTCAAAAACATCTTTTATATTTGTCTTTGCATGTTCTTCTAATAGCAAATTAAGATCAGGAAATAACAACTAGTCCTTACCAGTGCTATTCCGGCCCATTTGCCTTAATGTGTTTAAGTAAAGTTGCAAGTTAATAAAGTGGCCCAATTTTTAAATCCAACACAGATGTCCAACTCTTTATTGGGTAATGGGTCTGGCACTGAGTTTTTGGGTTTAGAAAACAACTGTGACACTCCGTTTTCTCCAGGGCATTGTAAATAACACTGGGTGTATTATTTGCAAATTGTATTTTAATTATTGTATTTTTACTTTGACTTAATAGTTGTATCAAATGGATGAGTTTAAGAATAGAGTTTGAATATGTATATTAGGATAGTTATAAGAGCATTATAATGTGTTATTTTTTTGGAAATATAACTAAAGTTGTATGGAAGAAAGAGGAAGGTAGTATATTATTGTCATAGTTTAATTGTATTTCTATGTTTTTTTTCCTTTTTTATTTTTTTGTTATATATATTGTATTTGTAAGTTTGATGTTTGTATTTTCATTTATAGTTGTTGTTCTTTTTAAGTTGTATTATTGTTAAAAATTTAATAGAAATTTATAAAAAAAATACTGCCCAGGCACAGTGCAACCTGGGGAAAACCCCAATGCCTCATACAAAGTTGCAGCGACTTTGTATGAGGCAACTTTTTTCAAGGAATTAGGTGATGTTGTATGAATTCAATGTTGTACGAAGCGGACTTTGTATGAGGTATTACTGTATAAGTATTGAGTCTGCACAAATAATTCTAATATTTATATATTTATATTTATAAAGGATGCAGGTAGAATAGCAATCTTCATGGCAGTGGATCAGGATACCTAAGAGACCGCATCGCCCTAAGGTTTTTGACCTGTCCTACAAGGGCGGACAGTAGGGGCTCTCTAGTGGTCCCATCAGCCAGGGAGGCATGCATCATTGGGACTAGGATGAGAGCCTTCTCGGTATCCACCCCAGCTCTATGGAACCTCCTGCCACCAGAATTGCGCCTCCAGGTGGAGTTGCCCCACTTCAGGAAGGCTCTAAAAACATGGCTTTGCCAGCAGATGTGGGGTGCATCTGGCACCACAACCCAGCCCTGCTGGCTTATCTAGACCTGTCCGGAGTTTTAATGAGGGGTTAGGGTGTTTTGTGGATATTTTAACAAGTTATAGTTTGGGTATTGATTTTATTGTATGGGGATGATTGTTTTAAATTGATGTGAGCCACCTTGGGCTGCTGAGGCGAGGAAGGCAGCCATATAAATTCAAAAACAAATAAATAAAAATAAATATTTTTCATTCATAAACCATATTATACCATTTAGATTTTTACCTGCCTCATTGTAAAAACATCCATAATTATACAAAAAACATCCTGCCTAATTCTATGTTATCTGTGGATTGTAGCTCTAAGCCAGGGGTCCTCAACCTTTTTAAGCTGCAGGCCAGTTCACACCCCCTCAGACAGTTTGTGGGCCAGATTGATGTCCCCCTCCCACAGTGGCAATGTGGTGAGGGCTTGGGGTGGTCCCAGCCCAGACCCCAGACCCCAGCCCCCACCACACCACACACTCCGCTGCCAGTGGCTGTGTGACCACCCCAATCCCCACAATACTTCCTGTTTACCCACCTGGAAGAGCAGCATGCCATGGGTGAAGGAGGGGTCCAGACTGTCCTTCTTGCCTGCACTCAGCAACAGCGGCCCCTGGGAAAGACACGGGCAGCCACATGTGTCCATTGCTTCTGCTGTTGCTGCTGCCACCTCAATCCTTGTCCCCTCTGCTTGGCTTGGCATGTCCCTAATGGTGCTCCATGGCAGGGTGGATGCTGTGAGGCTTAAAACATCTGTCCTGCTATGGAGTACCATTAGGAATATGCCAAGCCAAGTGGAGGGGACAAGGATTGAGGAGGAAGCGGAAGCAGCGGTAGTGGCAGAAGTGGTGGTGGAATTGGCAACTGGAGCGAGGGTGTGGGCTAGATGAAATGGTGCCATGCACCAGATCTGGCCTGCAGGCCATAGATTGAGAACCCCTGTTCTAAGCGAAATATGCAAAGCGTATTTCTATGTTTGGGTTTTAGGTTGTTGTTGGTGAGTGACTGGTTTAGAGTCTAAATCTCTAGGATTAAAGGAATCAGAATTTTTTTCCAATTGAACTTTGGGATGCTGCTTTGAGGTAACATTTAGTGCTCCTGCTCAAGATCTGATATAATAAAATCATCTGTAGCTAATTAAATTTCAGATAATGATCAATATAATTAATACCTACAAAGTTATCTTTAAAAAGCAACTTGTAACCATACTATTACTTTGTAGAAGTAACAAATGAAAGCGCGGCGCCAAAATGGCCGCCGCGCTCTTTGAGGGGCCCCCCCACCCGGACTCAGACATCCGGGTGAGTTAGGGGGGCATGGCCACCCCTCTATAAAAGGGGTGGCCACGAGGCAGCTGAGCTGCCATTTTGGAAAAGCGACGGAGAGGAGAAGTTTTCTCCGTCGCTCTTCGTTTCCTCGGAGCCGCAGTATTCGGGTATTCGGAGTTTTCAATCTTCGGCTTTTCAGCCATCTCGCTTGCGATCCCTGGAAAGGGATCGTTTCTTCATCATGCCTCCCAAGAAGAAGGCTACGGTGACTCAGGCGCGCCCGAAAGGGAGGACTTTGCCTGGCGGACAGCAGTTGGGTCGGAGGACCGCGACTGCGCCCCCGCAACAGGACCCCTTACCGCATTCACCCACCGTTACCGGTGGGATGGGGCAACTTAGGCCATGGCACGCGGCTCTCCAGCCTCAGACTGGCCCTACAGGGGCTTCGGCCCCCGGCCCGCAATTGCCGGCCATGGGCCTTGATCATGGGGGAGGGCCTGGTGCGGTTGCACAGCAGGGCTTACCTCTGGCCCCTCATGGGCCGGAGTTTTGGGCATGGCCCTATTCTGGACCTGGCTCTCAAGTTGGGGTCCCTGGACCATCACCCAGCGGGCCGTCCGGCCCACCTGGCCCCCTTTATGCTGGGGGATCTGTGACAGTGGATGCATTACTGGCACGTGTAGCCGCGCTAGAGGCATCCCTAGGGATCACCACTAACCCCATTGGGGGGGGCTTCACTGCCATCTGGGGCCCCCTTTTGCCTGCCTGCTACCACGACAGCCGCCACTCTGCAGCAGGCGGCCAGTCGGGTTGAGTTGCTCGAGACACGCCGGCCTGGGCCCGCCGCGGTCTCGCAGCTCCCCGTACATCCTGAACTACAGACAGGGAGTGGTCGGATGTGCCCTCAGAGCTCGATTGCGGTTGCGAGCTCCAATGCCCGCCGTGGGCCGGAACCCCCAGTGGGGGCGGCTCACGGGGGTGCACCCAGTGAGTATCAGGTTCAAGCTAATGTCCCCACATCAGAATCCACTTTCGGGGATAGGTTTCAGTGGCCATGGCCTCGTAATGGTGCGGGTGGGTACCAGTTCCCAGCTTACCCGGGTACAGCTTGGCCCCATACTGGCATAACATTGGGTGGGGGGGTTTCTGCCCCCGGGGCTGTACCGGGTGTCACAGGGACTGTCCAGGCTCCTCTCTTGATGCCCCGTGTAAATACTGTGCCAGTGTCATCATTGCCGACGGCCGGGTATTCCTAGCCCCTCGGGGATCATTTGTCCCAGGCCACGAGGGAAAAGATTTGGCGGGGGGAGTATGTCGATATTTTCTCCCTATTGAACCGGGAGCCCACCAAGGAGGAAAAAGAAGGGCAGGATGATAAGGAAAAAGAGCTGTCTCGCCATCGCAAGCCGCCACGTACCTGGGCCAACTGGTTACCCGCATATCTCATTTACATGGCGGTGTACCTTAGGGCTCGGCCTGACCTGGCCATTCCTATGGTCCAATATTTGGACAATATTTACAGGGCAATGGTGGATTTTCCTGGCCCATCGTGGTTGGCTTACGATGAGGAATTTAGAATGAGAGTGCCCTTACACCCGGAGATGAGATGGGATGAGCCATGTCAGAAATTGTGGCTTTTATACATGACCCCCTTTGTCTCCATTTTAATGCCAATAAAGGTTTAATAATAATAATAATAATAATAATAATAATAATAATAATAATAATAATAATAATAATAATAATAATAATAATAATAATAATAATAATAATAATAATAATAATAATAATAATAATTCTTGATTAATTTAAAATCCATGTAAAGAACAGATTTATATTACTAAACTCCATTGACAACAAACCAGAAGAACTGTGGATTATAGCCAGAGATACAATGAAGGAAGACTGCAAATCAAGCAAGCAAGCAAAATTCTAATTCTGTAATCAAAGACAAGGAAAAACCTTGACAAGTGACTAATGGAACTCTTAAAACTGTTAGAAATAAACAAGAAACAAATATAAAATATATGACACAAGATATAGTCAAAATCCTACATACAACTTTGCAGTAAATGGCATATAGAGATGAAGAAAATTACTGAAATAATTAGCGCAAAGTAACAGAAAGGACAAACAAAAAGGAAAAAACAAGTGATCTCTTTCATAAGATTGAAGAAATCAAATGGAAATGTAAACCTATATTAGAGGTTTTGGAAAATCATCAGGGAATATATTATCTGATTGGGATCAAATAAAGGGAAATGGAAATAATGATACTGAAGAACTATACTGAAGAGAAACATAGATGACAAGTTGCTTCAAAAAGAATCCCTTGAAAAATCCATAATTTTAGCAAATGAAGTGTAGGCTGCTCTGAAAGCAATCATTTCATTAATTCCCCATGCAAGCAAATAGATATTCAAGATTTTTCTATTATATATGGAGCAAGAAATGTGGGATGTTCAAGTGGAATTAAGAAAAAAAGAAGTATTAGGGATCACATTGTATATATACCAAAGAATTTCAGCAAATAACAATTTTTTGCTTTATATATTACAAAAAAAACTTTGTGTGTGAAGGCTGTCTGAGGTTGGAAAGATCCTCTTTAGAAGATCTTAAAATACAAGAGGCTCATGTGGGATTCAAAATTCTTCAAACAGCCTGCATGTTATTTTAAGTATATATTCTACATAACACTCTGACTCTGTGGGTTTTGTGGTTTATCCATGCTGGCTTAACTTCTTTTGCTGTCTGATATGAAACCCACTGGTTGCCAAATTCAGGCTTAGAATGAAGAAAGTAGGGAAAACAATTAGGTCACACAGGTATGACCAAGATAACATCTCTCATGAATATACGGTGCAGGTGAAGAATAGATTTAAGGGATTAGATTTGGCAGACAGAGTGCCTGAAGAATTATGGACTGAGGGTCATAACATCATACAGGAGGCAGCAATTAGAACCATCCCAAAGAAAAAGAAATGCAAGAAAGTGAAGTGGTTGTCTGATGAGGCTCTTCAAATAGCTGAAGAAAGAAAGTGAAAAGCAAAGGTGAAAGAGAAAGATTCATTCAACTAAACACAGAATTTCAAAGAACAGCAAAGAGAGATAAGGAGGCCTTAAATGAGCAGAACAAAGTAATAGAGGAAAACAACAGAAGGGGAAGGACTAGAGATCTCTTCAAAACAATTGGGGAAATGAAGGGAACATATCAAGCAAAAATGGCCATGATAAAGGACAAAAATGATAGGGACCTATCAGATGCTGAAGAGATTAGGAAAAGATGCGAAGAATACAAAAAAGAATACTACAAAAAGGACCTTAATGTCCCTGACAACCACAACAGTGTGATCGTTGACCTTGAACCAGACATCCTGGAGTGTGAAGTCAAGTGGGACCTAGAAAGTATTACTAACAACAAAGCTAGTAGAGATGATGGTATTCCAGTTGAGCTATTTAAAGCCCTAAAATAAGATGCAATTAAAGTGTTGCACTCAATATTTGATTTGGAAAACACAGATTTGGAAAACACAGCAGTGGCCACAGGATTACAAAAAGTCAGTCTATGTTCCAATTCCAAAGAAAGGCAATGCCAAAGAATGTTCAAATTAATGTACAATTGTGCTCATCTCACATGCTAGCTAGGTCATGCTCAAGATCTTACAAGCTAGGCTTCAGCAGTATGTGGAGAGAAAACTTCCAGAAGTACAGGCTGGGTTCCGAAGAGGTAGGAGAACAAGAGACCAAATTGCTAACATTCACTGGATCATGGAGAAAGCAAGGGAGTACCAGAAAAACGTCTACTTCTGTTTCATTGACTACACCAAAACCTTTGATTGTGTGGACCACAATAAACTGTGGCAAGTCCTTAAAGAGGTGAGAGTACCAGACCACCTCAACTGTCTTCTGAGAGTGAGTCTTCTGTATGTGAGTCAAGAAGCATCAGTTAGGACAGGATACTAAACAACTGATTGGTTTAGAAAAGGAAAAGGAGTACAACAAGGCTGTATATTGTCACCCTGCTTATTTAACTTATATGCAGAGTATATCATGCGTAATGCAGGGCTGGATGAAGCACAAGCAGGAATCTAGATTGCTGGGAGAAACATCAACAACCTGAGATATGCAGATGATACTACCCTAATGGCAGAAAGTGAAGAAGGCTCTTGATGAGGGTGAAAGAGGAGAGTGCAAAAGCTGCTCTGAAACTCAACATAAAAAAAACCAAGATCAAGGTATCTGGCCCCAACTCTTCGTGGCAAACAAAAGGGGAAGAAGTGGAAGCAGAGGCAGACTTTATCTTTTTGGGATCTAAGATCACTGCAGATGATGACTGCAGCCATGAAATAAAAAGACACTTAACTCTTGGGAGGCAAGCTATAATAAACCTAGGCAGCATAATAAAAAGTAGAGACATCACCCTGCCAACAAAAGTACCCTGGACAGCAAAGAGATCAAATCAGTCAATCCTGAAGAAAATCAAACCTGACTGCTCCTTGGAAGTACAAAGACTGAAGCTGAAGCTCAAGTAGTTTGGTCACCAAACGAGAAGAGAGGACTCACTGGAGAAGGCCCTGATGCTAGGGAAGATCAAAGGCAAAAGGAGAAGGAGGCTGCAGGGGATGAGATGGTTAGATGGCATCATTGATCCAGTGGGTGTAGATCTGGGTGGGCTACAGAGGATGGGAGATGACAGAAAAGCCTGGCGTGAAGTCCATGGGGTCACAAAGTGTCAGACTCAACTTTGTGACTGAACAACAACAACAACAATATGAAGCCCACACGAAATGAAGCTGCCTGAAATAAAGCTCCCCATGTTGGTACTCCTTTCAAACACTAACTTTTTTATTTTAAGGTACACAGAGAGATGCAATGCATGCCGTTGCCACTGCCACCACTGCTGTGTTGTCATCATCATCATCTTCTTCTTCCTCTGTGTCTAGGCCAGATGCAAAACTGCCAAAATGAAGGCATCTTTTGGTGAGTTCATTCTGCAGTTCTTTTTGCCTGAACTAGAGTGAGAATGCAAGCGCGGCACCAAAATGGCCGCCGTGCTCTTTGCGGCCCCCCCCCACCGGACGAAGGCATCCGGATAGTTAGGGGCGTGGCCAGCACCCTTATAAAAGGGGTGGCCACGAGGCAGCCGAGCTGCCATTTTGCGAAGCGAAGAAGTTTTTCCCCTCTTACCTCCGTCGCTCTTGTCTTTCGCCGGGAAGCCTCTTTGGTTGCGGTTTTTCTTTCTCTTTATCCGGCTTCCCAGCAGATAGCAGCTATGCCATCTAAGAAGAAGGCAACTGCGAACGCGGTTCGCTCTGCGCGGAGGCGCCAGCCGGGTCGGAGGACCGCGACTGCGCCTCCCCAGCAGTCTCCCTTGCCAGAGCCCACCGGGACCGGTGGGATGGGGTTGATAGCCCCTTGGCCCGAGGCGGGGCGTTCGCATCCCGGCCCGGCAGGGGCCGCGGCCCCCGGCCCGCAAGCAATGGCCACTGCCCCTGGCATGGTCCATTCTTCGGGGCCTTCTTCTCTTAGTACGCAGCTTCCTGCAGGGGGTTTCAGCCATGGGGGGTGGTTGGGTTCCCTCCCCTGGCAGGGCATGCCCCCGGCCCCGCAGGGGCCGGGCCTGGGCGCGTGGCCGTATTCGGGCCCCGGAGTCCAGGGACCTGGACCGGCGCCTGCAACCTGTGGGCCGGCCGGCCCTTTGCCCCCCCTTGGCTTTGGGGGCTATGTTAATGTTGAGGCCCTCCTGGCCCGCGTTGCGGCCCTCGAGGCATCCCTCGCGAGGGTCAACCACCCGGGGGTGCCTTTTGGGGCGCAGGTTGATGCTTCGTCTGCCGGGCAGTGGCAGGCGGCGGGACGGGTCGAGCTGCCCGAGGCGCGTGGGCCGGCGTCGGCCACTGCCTCGCAGCTCCCCGATCAACAGGCTGGTGCTGAGCAGGCCCCATCGATGAGCTCAATCGCGATCGTGAGCTCCGACGCCCCCAGTGGGCCGGAAACCCCGGTGGGGGCGGCCCACGGGGGTGCAGCATGTGAGTATGCGGTTCAATCTAGTGCACCCACACACCTAACTACTTTGGGGGGAGCATTTCAGTGGCCGTGGCCTCGCACGGGTGGCGCGATGGTTCAGTCGCCCACGTCCCACCCGGCGACTTCACCTCCCACCCAGGGCCCTGTTTGGGGTGGTGCCTCCTACTCAGTTGGGAACGTGTTAGGGGTGACCGGGTTGGTCCAGGCTCCTTTTACAATGCCCGCAGTTCCCACCGTGCCGGTGTCGGCATTGCCGACAGCGGGGTATTCCTTGCCCCTTGGGGATCATCTGGCCCAGGCTACCAAAGAAAAGATCTGGCGTGGGGAGTATGTGGACATCTTCTCCCTTCTTAACAGAGAGCCCACCAAGGAGGAGAGGGAGGGGCAGGATGAGAAGGATAAGGAACAGGCACGTCGTCGTAAGCCGCCACGCACGTGGGCCAACTGGTTGCCAGCGTACCTCATATACATGGCGGTTTACCTCAGGGCCAGGCCGGATCTGGCAATCCTGATGGTCCAGTATTTGGACAACATCTACCGGGCGATGGTTGACTTCCCGGGCCCGTCGTGGTTGGCTTACGACAAGGAATTCCGTATGCGAATTCCCCTGCACCCAGAGATGAGGTAGGACGAGCCCTGCCAGAAGCTGTGGCTTCTGTACATGACTCCCACGCGCCCTGCACCTGGGGAAAGATACCATTGTGGACACGCGGTCCAGCGAGCGGCCCCAGCACAGACACCCCGCCAGGTGGCGGGGCAGGGGGTTCCAGCCCGCCTGCTGTGCTGGACTTTCTCGTCCAATGGTTCCTGCAATAGGAAGAATTGCCGGTACAGGCATGAGTGTCCCTCTTGTGCTGGCCCCCATGCTGCCTCTGCCTGCCCTAGGCCTGGAGGGATGCGGGGCAGAGGTAGGGGTGGACAAGGGGCTGGCAAGACTGCCGCAGAGGGAGCTGGTCCACCGAAAGGCCCCCTCCCCAATTAATGTGGACATGTTGGAGCGTTGGCTCGCATTGTACCCGAGGAAGGCAGACGCGGTTTACCTGCTTCAGGGTTTTCGACTGGGGTTTCGTATTCCTTTCACGGGTGATAGGTCCCCCCAAGACGCCCCCAACCTTTTGTCCCTTAGGGGAAGGGAGGAGGTGGCTGCTGCCAGCATTACTAAGGAGGTTGATGCGGGCAGGGTCGCTGGCCCTTTCCCTGCACCCCCGTTTCCCAACCTTAAAGTGTCCCCCTTGGGCTTAGTGCCCAAGAAGTCACCGGGCGAGTTCCGCCTGATTCACCACTTGTCCTACCCAGCCGGCCGATCGGTCAATGATGCTATCCCTGATGACCTTTGCTCGGTCAGGTATACATCTTTTGACCAAGCGCTGCGCATGGTGCGCTCATGTGGCCCGGGTGCGCTGTTAGCTAAGTGCGACATTAAGTCTGCCTTTCGTCTCCTGCCGGTCCACCCGGGTGACTTTGAGTTGCTGGGTTTCAAGTTTCGGGGTGAATATTACTTCGATAAGGCCATGCCTTTTGGCTGTTCCATATCTTGCTCGGCCTTCGAGCGTTTCAGTACCTTTCTACAGTGGGCTTTTGTCCGCAGGTCATTAAAGTGTAGCCCATTACCTGGATGATTTTTTATTTGGGGGTGAACGGGGCTGGGACACGTGCACACGTCTCCTCAACACATTTCAGACACTAATGGAGGAACTTGGTGTCCCTTTGGCGCCCGAAAAGACTGAGGGCCCATCTACCCAGCTAGTCTTCCTGGGGGTGGAGATTGACACGGTAGCGCAGGCTTCTAGGTTACCGGGGGATAAGGTGTCAAGGATAGTGGCCCTCATCTCGGACTTGCTTGCTAAATGCAAGGCATCACTGCAGGAACTGCAGGTGCTACATGGTCACCTCAATTTCGCTTGCAGGGTGGTCGCACCGGGCAGGGCATTTGCTCGGCGCTTGTGCGACACCATGACAGGCTTATCCAGGCCCCACCATAGGGTGAGACTGACCCGGGGTATCAGGGCAGATATGCTTATCTGGCTCCAGTTCCTGAGGGAGTTCAATGGGGTGTCATTTTGGAGGTCCGACCTTCTGGCTTCACCTCGTTTCCAGATACAGTCCGATGCCTCTGGATCCCTGGGTTATGGGATGTACTTCGATGGGAAGTGGGCCTATGGTGGGTGGCCGCCAGCCTGGTCGGGCACGGGTCGCCTGCGTGATCTTACGTATCTGGAATTTTTCCCCATCCTGGGGGCTTTGATGCTATGGGGTGAGGAGTGGGCCAACTCGGTGGTTCATTTCTGGTGTGACAATGCGGCCGTTGTCCACATTGTCAACTCGCAGACTTCTAAATCACCCAGGGTCATGGACCTGGTGCGCCAGTTTGTATTGTGCAGCCTGCGCCTCAATGTGCTGTTCAGGGCCAGGCATGTCCCGGGTGTCAATAATGATATCGCTGACGCTTTGTCCCGCCTGCAGATCTCCCGGTTCCGCGCCTTGGCCCCGGATGCGGAGGAATTTCCCTCGCCACTCCCGGACGAGATATGGACCCTTGGCAAGGAGAGGTGAACCGGGCGATCGGCATGTCGCTAGCGCCACGCACGCGTAAGGCGTATCACCATGCATTCATTTCTTTCCAAGCATTCTGTGCCCAATTTCAGCTGCCAGACACCTGGCCGATCCCAGTGGCCCACATCCTTCGATTCATGGTTTACCTACATGCTCAGGGCCTCGCACCTCGTACCATAGCATCTAGGCTGTCAGCGCTGGCTTTTATGGCCAAAGTAGGCGGTCATGCGGACAGTACCGCTGACTTCCGTGTGAGACACATTTTGGAGGGGTGGGTACGGGAGCGTGGGCGTAGCCTGGACGACCGCCACCCAATTTCCCCAGGGGTTCTTACCCAACTGGCACGGGGCTGGCATGACCTATGTTTTGATAGGTATGAGGCAGCCCTGTTTCATGCGGCTACAACAGTGGCCTTTTTTGGAGCGCTCCGCATCAGCGAGCTTGTGATGCTGTCTAAGGCGGATGCAAGTCGTAGGGCACTGGAACTCGAAGATGTCTATGTTGGCAATGATTGGGCTCAGTTGAGGATACGCTCCTCTAAAACAGATCAGCACGGCGTAGGCAGTGGAGTAAGACTGCTACGGTGTTCTTTGGCAGACATCTTTCCAGTTGGTGCCCTACAGGAGTTCCTTGCACTGCGTGGCACGCACCATGGCCCATTTTTCTGTCACCAAGATGGGTCTCCCCTTACTAAATTTCAATTTTGGAAGGTGACCGGCAAAGCGCTGGCCAGTGTTGGCCTCCCACGGGCCCGTTACGGCACCCATTCATTCAGGATAGGGGCGGCTTCCACTGCGGCTGCTTTTGGGTACTCCGGGGCTGAAATACGCCGCATGGGGAGGTGGGGATTGCATTGTTTTCAGTTTTATGTCCGCCCTCTTTTACCGTGAGTACCAGTTGAGTCACCGCACCTTTTCTCTTCCCCTTGTTTTTCCCTTGACAGACCCTGGGTGTCGTATTACACCGGTGACAGTATGGCTGGTGGGCCATAGCTACGTGCACAGGGCAGCGCGTTACGCTATGGCGACAGAGTGGGGACCCCAACTGGGACTGGGTGCATACGCAAGTCTCACATGGTTTGGTAAGCCCGGGATGTTATGGCGGGAACTGTTGCCATTCCTTTTCTCAGGACGGAATGCTGACCCGCCTGACATTCTGATCATACACCTTGGGGGCAATGATTTAGGTCGGGTCACCGGCCTATCGCTGAAGCATGCGATTTGCGGTGACCTCGCCTACCTACATTACGTGTGGCCCGCCACAACCCTCGTTTGGTCAGACATTGTGCCGCGGCACACTTATAGGGGAGGGTTCGACCTCCAGGCCCTTGACCGTGCTAGACGCATGGTAAACAGGGCTGTTGCCCGGTTCCTTGTCGACAGGGGTTGGGGGCGGGTCAGTCGTCACCCCGCCATTAGTCTGCAAAATTATGAACTTTACGCAGGGGATGGGGTCCATCTGTCGCGAGGAGGTATGGACCTCCTGTTAGGTGATTGGCAAGCAGGCCTGTTGACCGAGCTGACAGTCTGGGGGGGGGGCGTCGAGCCTTCATTGAAGCCTCTCCGTGTGGCGGGTAGCACTGGTAAGGTAAACATTTATGACCCACAGGTATCCGGCAGGTTCGCAATTGAGTGGACAACACTAGACAGGCATAAGTTGGATAAACGTTGTCCGGTCAACGACGAACCAGGCGATGGGGTGATGGCTACAGCTAGACAGCATGCATCACCCCATGATTTTACGGATACGCGTCAGAGGGTGGGGTCATTAGTTAGATATTGACTACGGTCAACAATTTGTTTGTTGTCAACAAACAAATTGATACAAATAGATACATTGTAACAATTGCCGTCGGCAATTTTGGGTGGTACCTTACCAGTGTTACTTCGGCCTGCTTGCCTTAAGAATTATAATTGGTCAATTACCAATAGAAATTTATAATTCGGACTAGGGCATGAATCAATAAATGTGGCCCAATGCCGTTATCCACTTTCATCAGTGTCTGAGTCCTTTATTGGGGGGTGCGCCTGCAATGCAAGCGCGGCGCCAAAATGGCCACCGCGCTCTTTGCGGGCCCCCCCACCAGATGAAGGCATCCGGGTAGTTAGGGGCGTGGCCAGCACCCTTATAAAAGGGGTGGCCACGAGGCAGCCGAGCTGCCATTTTGCGAAGCGACGGAGCGGATAAGTTTTTCCCCTCCACCCCCTCCCTAGTTAACAGTGTGATATTTTGGTCGCTTCGGGGCCGGGTGGGAATTTTTGGCTGGGACTCACAATTGGCTCTTGGGTCCTGGCTTTTTCGCCCATCCCACACTGTTGCTATGGTTTGATATAGGGGTTTCTGTTGCTGCTGTTGACTTTGGTCACATGGGCAGGTAGCACTGGTAAGGTAAACATTTATGACCCACAGGTATCCGGCAGGTTCGCAATTGACTGGACAACACTAGACAGGCATAAGTTGGATAAATGTTGTCCGGTCGACGACGAACCAGGCGACGGGGTGATGGCTACAGCTAGACAGCATGCATCACCCCGTGATTTTACGGATACGCGTCAGAGGGTGGGGTCATTAGTTAGATATTGACTACGGTCAACAATTTGTTTGTTGTCAACAAACAAATTGATACAAATAGATACATTGTAACAATTGCCGTTGGCAATTTTGGGTGGTACCTTACCAGTGTTACTTCGGCCTGCTTGCCTTAAGAATTATAATTGGTCAATTACCAATAGAAATTTATAATTCGGACTAGGGCATGAATCAATAAATGTGGCCCAATGCCGTTATCCACTTTCATCAGTGTCTGAGTCCTTTATTGGGGGGTGCACCTGCAAAGAGCAGTCTGCACAAGGTATGCCTGATTGAAGTTCAAAAATACCACAATCTTTAGAGACATAACTATGTGCACAAATTGGGCATGGCCCTGACTGTTGTTTTAATAAAAGAAAAAGGGTTGGAGAGGTATAGGAAATCTATATGGCATGCAGCTGGCATATAGCTGAAGAAAAATGGCTTCCAATACTAAATAATAATAAAAATGCAGTAACAACCTCTAAGCCTAATTCAACCTCTTCCCAGCAACCCAGGTTTTTTTTTCATTTCCTTTTGGAAATTTATCTGAGAACATTTCCAGGCCACCAAGCACCCTGCACCTGATATAACCTTTTGATATTTCTTCTTCTCTGGATGAAAGAAAAAGTTGCTGTCTAGTTTCTGTAAGTTCTTCCTAGTCTGAGAACAGAGGTGGAAATTTAGGTTAATGGAATGTGCTCTTCATTAATATTTTAGTTTACTTGCTCACTTTTGAAGCTGGTGTGAAATGCTTTGAGGAAAGGGTTTTCCTCCAGAGACAGAGGAGCAAAGAGGAGAAAGAAGCACTGAACACTGAAGAGGAGTTGAATGATGATAGTACATTTGCCAGGGGAAGGTTCTCATCCTCTTTAGACCTTCTGCTTTGGACACAGCAGCCCTGGAGTGGGGCCAAGTAATAGACATACTATTACCTAGTATGTCCCATTAGCAAGAGGCATGACTTGGGCTTTTTTGTCTTAAAATAAATCGAGCCCTGTTCCTGCCCACTGCTAGTTAAAGAATGTAAGGCGGGTGAAATATTAGCAGTGGTATGTGCACCATAACCTCTATTAGGGTGGCTTTTCAAGTTAAGAGTACAGTAAAATCCCTACTTATGAAAAAAAAAAGTCCGTTCCGTAGGCATTTGCTTAAATCATTTTTTTCTGTAACTCGAAGCAAACCCATAGGAAAAATTATTTTTTTACTTAACTCAAAGCAAACCCATAGGAAAAATGAAATTGTTATGTAAATCAAAGCAAACCCATAGGGAAATGAATTTTTACATAACTCGAAGCAAACCCATAGGAAATTGTGTAAATTGGGACATGGTTTTAGCACAAAATCATTATGTTAGTTGAATTTTATGTAACTCGAAGCATTTGTAAGTTGGGGTTTTACCGTATTACTTATATAGACGTCTATTGAGGCATTATGAAATGATACATATACTCATCACAGGTAGAGAAAAGTGATCTAGCAGGATGGTCATTCCTTGATTCACCTCAAACAGGGAAACCGCTTGGAAAAGGCACAAAGTTAGCGAAGAGTAATTTAAAACAAGTTTATTCACATCCAAATCTTGCTTATGAAAATCAAATATCCAAGAAGCAAATCCGAATTCCTTCCAGTAAATGGAATTTTCAAAAGGAAATTTTCCTCCGGGATCTACAAAATTACAATAATAACACCTCATAACTAACAAATAAAGAGTACCATATACACAGTATAAACATATGTACAATGTGAACACTATATACAATATTAAAGACTCAGTTTCATAAAAATCAGACCACAAAAGAAGTATAATTACCTGTATCTGCTCAGATGTTCTCAAAAGGTAAGTAAACATATAGTTTTACTATTTATTAATTCTTACTTTTCTATTTTTCAGCGTGTCCCTGACCTCACATGTTATTTCTTACAGTGTCAACGGACATCAAAGGAGAAACTAAGCGGAATCACTCATAAAGCATATCACAAATGAGAACAGCTGTGTTGTGTGAGAATTACAAAAAACATGAGTAATCCATGTCAGCATTCAGACCATGAGGGTGTAACGTATTAAAGCTGTAGATGTAAAAACATTCCCATTGCCTCAAAATTTGTTCTATATTATAGCGAGAAAATGGGTCAGGTTTATGGCATTCCAGTATCACAAATTTAAAATTGCGATCGCTATGTTTTGAATCTATAAAGTGGCTAACCAAAGGGGCTGATGTGTTGCCTGTTCTGATCTTAGAACGGTGTTCCCCTGCCCTGGTTTTCATCTGCCAGGAAGTGATTCCCACATAGCCCAAGCTGCATTTAAATAAGAGTAAATATATGCAATTAGAGCTTTCGCAATTAGAAAAATGTTGCAATCTTAAGGTGAAGGAGCTACTGGCTATGGACACCTCTTTAGTTTGCCAAGATTGGGGGCATTGCAAGCAATTGCCACAACAGTAATGTCCCACAATGGTGGGATGGACAGGGCCCAATCACGCCTCATGATCAGATGCTGTAACCAATAATCTTATTGGTTGGATCCATGTCCAAAATTTTATAATGTGACACCACCAATGCTGACATGGATTACTCATGTTTTTTCTAATTCTCACACAACACAGCTGTTCTCATTTGTGATATGCTTTATGAGTGATTCCGCTTAGTTTCTCCTTTGACGTCCGTCGACACTGTAAGAAATAACATGTGAGGTCAGGACGCGCTGAAAAATAGAAAAATAAGAATTAATAAATAGTAAAACTATATGTTTACTTACCTTTTGAGAACATCTGAGGAGATACAGATAATTATATTTCTTTTGTGTTCTGATTTTTATGAAACCGAGTCTTTAATATTGTATATAGTGTTCACATTGTACATATGTTTATACTGTGTATATGGTACTCTTTATTTGTTAACTATGAGGTGTTATATTGTAATTTTGTAGATCCCGGAGGAAAATTTTCTTTTGAAAATTCCATTTACCGGAAGGAATTCAGATTTGCTTCTTGGATATTTGATTTTCATAAGCAAGATTTGGATGTGAATAAACTTGTTTTGAATTACTCTTCGCTAACTTTGTGCCTTTTCCAAGCAGTTTCCCTGCTTGAGCTGACTCACTCCGTTTGGCCCCTCCTCCTCCTCCTGCCGTTCCTTGATTCACACCAGTCTGGTTTCAGTCTGCACAATGACACTGAGACGGTATTGATCACCCTGCTGGATAACCACCTGTTGGTTCTATTGGCTCTCTCAGTGGCCTTTGATACTGTCAATTCTTTAAATTGTTAGTACCTTCTTTTATTGCTGCTGATAGTGTTTACTTTGAATATTTGTATGGGTGCTATCTGGTTTTGTCTCTTTGGGGGTTTTGTGTTATTTTTGGATGATTGCATTGTATGTTTTATATATTGTAAGCCAACCTGAGTGATTCCTGCACCAAAACTAAATAAGTAAATGAGTGAGTGAGTGAGTGAGCCGGAAACAGAGACTGTCTGTTACCCAGCATGTTGGGGGCAAAATGTTAATTATCTTGTGAACCACCCAGAGAGAACACTAAGTTCGATGGGGCAGTATAGAAGTGTAATTGCTATTATCTTTGAACACTTGAGCTGGGGCTCTGGTTTTCCTGGTTTCCCAATTCAGGTGAAGAACTTGTATAAACAGCCAAATCACCTTCTCTTCAGACTCATCACCCTCTATGTATAAAGAGCAGCAAATAAGGAAATGGGGATGAAGAGCTAAAGTGCTAAAGACCATGATTTGTTTAGTACCCACTCCCACTGAAACACCCACAAAGTGGATTTGGTGAAGTGGACTTGGTCCATGAAAGCTCACAGTTAAATACATCAGTTAGTCTTTAAGGTGCCACAACATTTTTTTGTCTATTTTTGCTGTTCTGTTTTATTTTCTCTTAGATATACCCACAAATACTTGTAGCAAGAAAAACAAAACGGTATTCCAAATGTTCTAAATTGTATTCTAAGTAAAGGCCAGTCACAGCCACTGAAAATGATAAATGAATAAATGACTGTGCGACTGAACAACAACAACAAAAAAAAGCAGGCAGTGGCTTGGAGAGCAGAAAGAGAAATAGATCCTAGCTTTACTTTGACCTGCCCAATCAAAGTCAGTACAAAAGAGCCCTTTATCTACCCCATATTCACATCTTTATCCAATTCTAAGTGTAGTTGTCACTCATTGTAGTTGCAGTGGAACCTCATACAACAATGACTCTGTATAGCAACGAAATCGCATAACAATTAGGTTTTGGGGGGAAACGTCATCCCACATAACAATTTTCCCTATGGGAAAAAATCATACAACAATTTTTCAATGGGAAAAACCATTTAGTAAAAAAAATCATTGTACGATGAATCCCATAGGAAAAATCGCTATACGATGCATGTATCGTATAGCAATTTTCGTAAAACAACGAGCCCCATGGAATGGATTAAAATCATTGTATGAGGTACCACTGTACCTAGAAGAAAAGGAAGAAAGTTCTAGAACACACCCAGTTAAGCCCACCCATTGCCATGTCTGAATGCATAATAGGTACTTGATCTGGATACAGTATTGTGGATCAGTCTCTAGGTATCTGGGGAACAAACAGAGTCTGATAAGGTCGATGTGAGCTATTGCCAGAGTTCAACAAATGGAGCCAGGGACTGTGGTGACTCAGTGGTTAAGAAGCTCACCTTGTTAGCTGGAAGGTCAGCAAGTCGGCAGTTCAAGACCCTGTCAGGTGCAGGATTTGTGCCCTGGTGCAGCCTCATCCATGATGGAGATTTCCATGTGGGAGAGACCCTTTAGCAAATACCTTAGAGAGATTGAAATGTGTAACATGCTGAACTCCTGGGTTAGAAGAAATGAAACCTAATGTGTGATGGACATGTTATACTGTATGATCTTTGACTGGATTACTTTAGGGGAATGACAAGGAGGTGCACCCTGAGGGAGAAGATAAAACACAGAGGGAGGAGGCAAGACACTCTTGATCCAATGCTTTGAGCTAAGGGTGAACTGCAAACACGTAGCTGCTTAAGCCAGAAGGGGGACCCTTGGACTTCCTTGGGCTTCCTCAATTAGAGATTTCTTTATTTTGATGTGCTTTCTGAACTTTTGATAAACTTTCTTTTGTAACTTACTCTGATTACAATATGCTTTTAAAATACTTGAAGATGCCTGGAGTGTTTACTTGGCTATGCTCTACCTTATCTATACTAATCTAATATTCTGGGTTGCTTGGCTAGGAGGATGGTATCTTGGAAGCAGGAACCAACCACTGGTAGCCAAGAAGACCTACTCATGAGTAAATTTATTTCTGACAAACCTGAGTACCACATAATGGAATGAGCACCTGTCTCTGTCCCAGCTCCTGCCAAACTAGCAGTTCAAAAGCAAGAAATTGCAAGTAGATAAATAAGGACCACTTCAGTGGGAAATAAGATTTTGGGGACATGAAAGGATCCTCATTCAGGTGTCCCCTGAGTGGAGTTCCTCCAGCAAAAAATCCTTTCAACCCAGAAAGCACCTTTATGTGCTTCTGACATGCTTTTAAAAAAGCAAAGGGAGATTTTAGGAGATATTTTATTTATTGGCTTTTCAGCTGTTAATCTCCTGGTATAAATAAATTTTGTATCAGAAATTACTTTGGGTTGAAAAGATTTTTGCTGGAGAAACTCTGCTCAGGGGATGCCTGAACGAGGCTCCTTTCATGTCCCCAAGATCCGTCATGCAGCACTCAGGTATCGAACCCCAATCTTCCAGTCTCCAAACTCAGCGGCTTAACCACTAAGCCACTGCAGACACACCTTTATTCTTCTACAGCAACTAGCCTCATGCACTCTCATTCAAATGTCGGTGTTTTGAACTCAAAACACCTCCATGATTTGTAGGAACACTCCAACTAATCCAAACATGTCCGGGGATTGTCTTTTTTGAAATACTGTTGCAATTGGCAGCAAGACTATCAATGAATTAGTCTAAAAGAGTAAAAAAATTAATCTTATAGAACCTCCAGACCTGTAGTTTTTGACAAACAATGAAGTTACAAACAGCTGGTTAGTCCAGTACACAGTACAATTTCCCCTCTTTTACATTTCCAAAGATGATCCAAATATAAACCATCATGGTCTATTTTCAGAGTGTCTGGAAGGTTTTTAATTGTTACTCAGCCTCTTAATACGAATGGCTAATACCATTTTGAATGAGATGGCTTTCACCACACCTGCCTCTCGTTCTTACTTTATGACTGCATTTGGCCGGGCTCTCCAAGGTCGGAAGTGGGTGGGAAGGATGCTGTGGTGTTGCTATTCCAAATAGTTGCATGTTATTTGCTGCTGGCAGAGTTTCCTTTGCTAACACAACTCTGGGCCAAGGGAAACATTCATTCAGTTACAGCTCTCACCAAGAATTGTGGGGAGCTGGACTGCAGTGAAAGGCATGCAATGTGAGCTGCTGTGTGTAAGCTGATGTTATTGTACTAAACCATGAGAAGTAGTCAAGATCACACTGTTTTGGCCAGGAATCTGTGTTCCTCAAGAGAAGACACAAGTTTGACTGTTGGAAACTATCTGTACTCTCAATGGGGCTCTCATTCATGGTGAGGCCTTGAGCCCTTGAGCCCTTTAAATAGAAAGTTTCTAAAATGAGAGCAGCCACCCAGATGGCACACTTGTGTTCCACAAGACCCTGGAAATTTAGCATGAAGACAATTACTGCATGACAATTTTTGATCACATAGGTCCCAGTCCAAGAAATGGAAGCTAAATATAGGGGACCTTTGACATCAGTAAAAATGGTGGTTAGTTTGTCCCTATGAGACTTACTTGTGGCTTTCAATAGCAAGCTCTAATGTAAATGAAGTTCCCTAAAGTGTCACTAGTTGCTGTAAGAGAGGTTTGAGAAATAAATTTCCCCATTGAAATCATTGTGGTTTAACAAAGGTTAGATCACAACCACTGATTCTTCATATTGAAGCTATATGCCCTGAGTAACACTTAGTGATACACTGTGAAATTTTTTACCTCCCACTCGGTGGGCATGGCTATCTGTGGACATGGCCTCACCCACCCACCCACCCCGCCGCCCCACCCCACCCCCAAGAAAAAAAGAAAGAAACCTACCTTGCTCTCTTTGTGAAGATGAGGAGGAGGATGGAGGAGTCCCAGAGCTGCGGCGCTGCTGGGAGGTGAGCGGGTGTTGTGTATTGAATGTATTTGATATTGTGTATTGAAAGTATTTGTAACCACACGAATGGGTTCATATAACACTGTAACCTTCTGTATGAGGACGCGAGCTAGTGGCCACCGGGGGCAGTAGCGAGCGCCCAGCTCACATGGTACACATTCCTCAAATGCCCTCAGCTGCACGGGAAAGATTCCCGTGCTCACCTCACCTGGACAAGAAAGGCGTGACCAAGGATGACGTCACTTGGACAGTAGCCAATGCCTGTCGAAGAGCCATATTCAATTGTATAGCCACCGCATAAAAGGAGCTGTTTGTCCGCCATTACCACATGTTCGTACTGTACTCCATGCAATAAAGATGTGCTAGGCTAGCTTACAGCCGTTTCCATTGTCTTGATTCCCAAACACTAAATTGGCGACGAGGATGGGATCATGGATTCCCACGGGGACAAGACAACTTCACAGCAACCAGTCTTCGACGTGACCCATCCCGAGCGATGGGACTGGTTTGAAATGCATTTCAAGAGTACGGTAACCTATGCCGGCATCACCGACGCAGGAAAGAAGCGAGGTCTTCTCATCACGATGCTCGGTTTCCACGCAGTGCAAGCGCTGATGGATCTGGTGGCACCACGAGAGGTGGATCAGGTTTCGGTAACCGAAATACTGGCGACTCTGAGAAAACACTTCAAGCCCAAGGTATCCTTCTTCTCCGCCAGGGCCGCCTTCGCGAGGAGGGACCAAAAGCCGGGTGAGTCCGTATCCGAGTATTTAATTTAATTTAATTTAATTTAATTTAATTTAATTTAATTTAATTTAATTTAATTTAATTTTCACGCTTATATACCGCTCACTCAGGCGAACCTGACTCAGTGCGGTTTACATAGCGGACAATAATACAAAATATAGTAATATAACATACAATAAATACAGCAAAAAATCAATCACCAAAAGTCCAATTACAAATCTCTGTCCGCAAAAATTACAGATATATATATATATATATATATATATATATATATATATATATATATATATATATATATATATATATATATATATATATATATATATATATATATATATATATATATATATACACTACAATATGCACTACATGTGCACTATAATACAGTTTCTAACAATACATCAAATAAGGTACAATACAATAAAATCCTAAACATCAATTAATCACATCAAAGAGTACACAATATAAAAATTAAAAAATTTCAAAACGTCAAATAACAATATAAAAATATACCCAGCACAGCCCTTTTAGTCCTTCCAGAAGGGAGATGGGTGGGACAAAAGCGTGCACAAGTCCTGGAGCTCCAAGCCGACCAGCCTCCTCGCCTCCACTGAGGCCCAGACCATGGCAAGTCCAGCCGCCCGCCGCTGCTGGCCCCAAGTCCTAGCCAACAATAAGAAGATGGTAGCGAGGCATCCCGGGGGGCCAGCCAGGACAACCCGCAGCATCTCCCACCTGCCTCCACTCCCGGGAGCCGGTGGCATGGGCTCCTGGGCGAGACAGGGAGTCCCTCTCCGCGGCAGCAGCATCTCCTCCTTTTCTGCTCTCTGGGCGGGCCGGCCCAGAGAGCGAAGTCAGCTGTGGGGGGGCGGTGGCTCTCCCACCTGCCTCCACTCCCGGGAGCCGGTGGCATGGGCTCCCGGGCGAGACAGGGAGTCCCTCTCCGCGACGGCGGCATCTCCTCCTTTTCTGCTCTCTGGGCGGGCCGGCCCAGAGAGCGAAGTCAGCTGTGGGGGGGCGGTGGCTCTCCCACCTGCCTCCACTCCCGGGAGCCAGTGGCATGGGCTCCCGGGCGAGTATGCAGCGGCCCTCCATTTGTTGGCAACCCCATGCGAATGGCGGGAGATTCCAGACGTGGCCCTAAGGGACAGGATGCTCTGTGGGATGAGAGATGGGGAAACCCAAAGGAAGCTCATGACCCGAGGCCACGACCTCACCTTTAAAGAGGTACTACAAGAGGCCCTAGCTGCTGAGTCCACGAGGGCGGGGTACAAGCTTCTCAAGGCAAAGCCTCCACCAGTAGAAGCAGCTGCATCCGCAGTCCAGGCGTCTTGGAGGGCGGCCCCTGCCCCACGCTCGCCCACATCCTCAGAGGCTTCTGCCACCCCAGGCTCCAGTGAAGATGAGGGGGTCCGGAAGGTCAGAAAGGGGCTGAGCGAGAAGAAAGGGAAAGGGGGTCGGCGCTGTGATGGTTGCAGGGCGTCCCATGAGAGGAGCAAGTGCCCATTTAGGAAGGCTGAGTGCCACAACTGCGGATGGAAGGGCCACATCGCCAGAGTCTGCAAGCAATGCCGGGACGAGAGTAAGCGCTCCACGAGGAGACGGGATGGCGTCGGCAGAGTCTACGATGGCGGCGACGACCCAGAGGGGGACCACGTGTACCGAGGAGTACATGCGGAAGACGACTTGGCCGTCCACAGCGTGCCTCTAGGGCAACCACGTTTTTATGCTGAGGTACTGTTGCAAGGGGTTCCTGTTAAGATGGAAATAGACTCGGGGTCTGTATACTCTCTCATTTCCCATAAGGAGTTTTTGCGCATTCCCCCCAAGGAGCGACCCAAACTCAAAGGGATGAGAGCGAACTTCAGAGACGTGCAGGGAAATGGGATTCCAGTGCTGGGAATCGGGGACTTCAAGATACAGTACAAGGGACTCCGAAGGAAACTTCCCCTAGTAGTTCTAAGGGAGGGGGTGCAATCTCCTGGGAACACAATGGTTCAAACCCCTGGACATCTTCATAGGCAGCGTCCATGCCATCGGGGGAATGAGATCCAGGCAGTGTGCGACGCACACGCTGAGGTATTCAAGAAGGGGCTCGGGAAGTACAAGGGGCCCCCAGTCTCTTTTGACCTAGACCCGGAGGTCCGCCCAATTAGACTCAAGCCATGTCGGGTTCCATTCGCCCTACAGGACAAAATTGAGGCGGAACTGGACAAACTAGTGGAGCAGGGGATTTTAGTGCCTGTGGACTCTGCAGAGTGGGAGACTCCTATTGTTACAGTGTTGAAAGCAAATGGGGAGGTGCGAATTTGCGCTGACTACAAGTGTACAATTAACAAGGCGATCCGCCCTAATGCCTATCCGGTGCCGGTAGTTAGCCATTTGCTAGCTACTTTACATGGGGGAAAGTTTTTCGCCAAACTAGACCTGGCGCAGGCGTACCAGCAGCTTCCAGTAGCCCCAGCCACAGTTGCTACGCAAACCATTGTAACTCACAAGGGGGCATTCAAGGTAACGCACCTACAGTTTGGCGTGAACTCGGCGCCGGGGATATTTCAGTCTCTTGTGGAACGTTTGTTAAAGAAGTTACCGGGGGTCTTGCCATTTTTTGATGACATATTGATATCTGGGGAGAGCGAATCAGAACTGGCCCAGAGATTAGATAAGGTCCTTACAACCTTCGAATCTGTGGGGTTGAGGCTGTGGAGGGACAAATGTGTGTTTCTGGCCAGGGAGGTTGAGTTTCTGGGGTTCCGCATAACCTCTGAGGGGGTGAAACCCGCTGAGTCCAAAGTCTCAGCCATTCAAAACGCCCCTCGCCCCACCGCGAAACCGGAGCTGCAGTCCTTCCTGGGGCTGCTGAATTTTTACCATTCCTTCCTGCCCAGGAAAGCGTCGATTGCAGAGCCCCTGCATAGGCTGCTGAAGAAGGACGCGGTTTGGCGGTGGGGGGAGAATCAGGAGCGGGCTTTCAGGGAACTCAAGCAGCTCCTCTCCTCAGAGGCGATTCTAACCCATTTCGACCCAAAGAAGCCGGTAGTCTTGGTCTGCGACGCCTCACCAGTGGGGGTGGGGGCGGTCCTGTGCCACGTGTTAGAGGGCAGGCAAGAAGCCCCAGTTGCATTCTATTCGAGATCATTGTCCAAGGCAGAACGAAATTACGCCCAAACAGATAGGGAGGCCCTTGCTATTGTGGCGGGCACAAAGAAGTTCCATGATTTTTTGTATGGTCGCCCATTCACCATTGTAACCGACCACAAGCCACTATTGGGGATCTTCACCTCAGACAAGCCCACTCCACAGATCCTCTCCCCCAGGATGCTTCGGTGGGCGATTTTCCTCAATGCATACAAGGGTTCATTAGAGTACCGCCCCGGGAAAGACATAAGCCACGCGGACGCACTCTCGAGGTCCCCTCTTCCCCACCTGGGAGACCCAAAGTGTGAGGTAGAGCAAGACAGCCAAGTCCTCCTCATAGAAGCCCTAGATGCACCCCCCCATACTTCCCGAGGAAATTGCTGCAGCCACAGCCAAGGATAAAACGTTAGCCCTTGTGAGATCCTGGGTACAGAAGGGGTGGCCCATGGCTCCCCCCGCAGACGAGTTTGCTGCATTTTTCAGGAAGAGGGTTGAGTTGTCCACAGAAAGGGGGTGTCTTTTGTGGGGGGAGAGGGTGGTGGTCCCACAAGCATTAAGAGCGAGGGTGCTACAGCTTTTACATGTCAGCCACCCAGGGATTGTGCGCTCTAAGGCGCTGGCCCGAAGCTATTTCTGGTGGCCACAGCTAGACGCAGACATTGAACACATGGTGAACACCTGCGAAAGCTGCCAGAGCTCTCGACCTGAGGAGTCCCGCCTTCCACACAGAGAATGGGACACAGCTAGGGGGCCGTGGTCCCGCCTCCACATAGACTTTGCAGGGCCATTCAGGGGTTCATTCTTTCTGCTGGTGGTGGATGCATACTCCAAGTGGTTAGAGGTAATTCCAATGCGCAACACCTCATCAGCTGCAACCATAAAACAACTGTGCAGGCTGATAAGCACCTTCGGGATACCTGACGTCATTATTAGCGACAATGCGAGTTCATTCACGTCAGCCGAGTTCCAGGCGTTCTTAGAGTCCAACGCCATTCAGCACATTACCTCAGCCCCCTTTCACCCTGCAACAAATGGCCAGGCGGAACGTCTGGTGCGCACAATGAAAGAGGGGCTGCGGTGCATGGGTCCAGGGGATCTGCCAGTTTCTGTTGGCATACTGGGTGACGCCATTGGCGTCGGGATTCTCCCCCGCTGAACTCCTCATGAAAAGGAAATTGCACTCATTGCTAACTAGATTGGATCCCACCAGGGTGGAGGATAGGGGGAGAAACATTGAGCACAGCTCCACAAAAAACTTCCAGACAGGAGAACCTGTACATTGCAGAAACTACGCTACTACAGGGCCAGCCTGGGTGCCGGGTGTAGTCATTAATCAAACGGGACCAGTGTCATACTGTGTCGAGACCAACACGGGTCTCCTCTGGAGAAGGCACGCTGACCAACTAAGGCATCGAGTGATTGGGGGGCCGGACAGAGGGGTCCAGCAGCAAAACTCGGACAGAGGGGGCCAGCAGCAAAACTCAACGTTAGGGTTCTCCTCCACCCGCTTATCCCAAGGGGGAGAAAATGAAGGGCAACAGTCCCAAACAAGGGGGGAAGCATAGGCTCAAACCCATATCCTTTTGATACGCCAGTCCTACCCAGTCCTTTGAAAGAGAGGAACAAGTTTGCCCCTGTAGTTCTACCCAGTCCTTTGAAAGAAAGGAATGAGTTTGCCCCTGTTGCTCCCGAATTAGATCTTGAGTTTCCAAACCTGGGGGGGGGGTTTCGGAGTGTTCCCCCACCCATCCAAGCAAAGAGTGGGGTTTTTCTTTAGCCCCTAGTGCCCCCGGTTTTCCTACATCCGCATCAGAAACCCTTCCTCCCCCTTCTCCTGCCCATTCCAAAGCTGCAAGTCCGCAGCGAGTCACTAACGAGTCATCCTCTCCAATTGCAGGACAAGAGCCAGGAGGACACAGACGAGGGGGCACGGCCGAGTCAAGCATAACGGCCGCACGCCCAAAACGCACATGCGGGAAACCAGTTTGGTTGAGGGACTTTGTCCCATCTTAGGGGGGAGGGATGTTGTGTATTGAATGTATTTGATATTGTGTATTGAATGTATTTGTAACCACACGAATGGGTTCATGTAACACTGTAACCTTCTGTATGAGGACGCGAGCTAGTGGCCACCGGGGGGCAGTAGCGAGCGCCCAGCTCACATGGTACACATTCCTCAAATGCCCTCAGCTGCGTGGGAAAGATTCCCGCGCTCACCTCACCTGGACAAGAAAGGCGTGACCAAGGATGACGTCACTTGGACAGTAGCCAATGCCTGTCGAAGAGCCATATTCAATTGTATAGCCACCGCATAAAAGGAGCTGTTTGTCCACCATTACCACATGTTCGTACTGTACTCCATGCAATAAAGATGTGCTAGGCTAGCTTACAGCCGTTTCCATTGTCTTGATTCCCAAACACTAAAGCGGGCGGGTTGATGGGCTGGCACTGGCTGGCCTCCCCCTCCCAGCGCTGCCGGAAATGCATCCTATTTGCCTCGTTTAGGGCCGAAGGCACAAGGGAAGTGCGGAGATGAAAGCGTGGCTTCGGCCCTGGGTGAGGCCAATGGGACGTGTTTCTGGCTGCACTGTGAGGGGGAGGCCAGGAGGTGGGCATGGCTGGCCAAGTGGGGCATGGCCTGGAATTTCTACTACCGGTTTGCAAGAACCGGTCAGAACTGGCCACAGTACCACCCTGTTAACACTGCAGCCAAAGAAAGGATAGTGCCTGTTTTCAACTCCAGTTTGGAAGAGGGTTAACTCATCACTGATTATGAATGTCTCATGGATTCTCACTTCCGTATACTCATGTCCATGGTTTAGCGCTCTCTCTCTCTCTCTCTCTGTTATGTATGTACAATGTTGCTTTAAGAAATGTATGAATGTAACCTGACCACAATTACAATGTAGCTCAGCTGTTAAAGGAACGCGAGTAAGCTGCCCATAGAGGGCAGCTGCGAGCGTTCAACTCACATGGTCCACATTCCCCAAATCACCGACAGCCACGGGAACTTTTCCCACACTATCACTACCTGCAGATGATGGGCGTGACTTGGACGACATCACACCGGTAGCAGCCAATGAGCTACCGTGCAGCAAGATTCAAATGTATTGTGCTACTGTATATAATGTGATGTACCTCCGCCATTACCACATGTTCATCCTGATCATCAACCAATAAACCTGTGTTAGTCCTTGCTGTGACTCCTTCTTTGTCTTCCGTGCAAGACACTAAATTGGCGATGAGGATGGGATTGATGGCGAATCCCAAGGTCAAGCCTTACCAGTTCGATGTCAGCGAGCCCAAACAATGGGAGCTCTATGAGTGCCAGTTTCGGCACGTGATGGAAGCCGCGGGCGTCGACGACGACGCGAAAATGCGCTCCCACTTCCTGGCCCAGGTGGGGCCGGCCACGCTGCATATCCTGATGAACCTGGTGGCCCCCCGGAAGGTGGACGTGGTGCCCATCGACCGCATCCTGGAGTTGTTGGGCGAGCATTTCCAGCCTTCCGTTTCGATTTTCCCAGCCCGGGTCGCGTTCCACAGGTGAGACCAGCGACCAGGCGAATCCGTGTCCACCTACGCGGCGGCCCTCAGGCTTGCAGCGGTGCACTGCCAGTGGGATGACCTGGACCAGGCCCTCCAAGACCGCATGTTGTGTGGTCTGAGGGACGAGGAGCTCCAGAGGAAGCTGATGACCCGCAACTACTGCCTCACGTTCAACGAGGTACTGCGGGAGGCCCAAGCAGCTGAGGCGGCCAGGAGCGGGGTCAGGGTGTTCAAGTCCCGAGGGGCCACGTCCGAAAGGGCCAAGTCACCAGTACAGGCGGCCCGGCGGACATCAGCGAAGGCGGCCTGGCGGGCCCCCAAGCCGCCCGCCAGCACACCAACGACATCTGAGGAGTCGTCCACGATGGCGGACTCCTGCTCCAGCGAGGACGACGACGTCCAGAGGATCAAGAAACGAGGAGAGAAGCGGCAGACCCGCAAACGGCAAGACCGCAGCTGCGACAGTTGTGGGGCGTCCCATGACCGCACGAGGTGCCCGTTCCGAAAGGCCGAGTGTCACAATTGCGGCCGAAAAGGACACATCGCCAGAGTATGCAGGCGCGGGCGAGTCGAGGACAAGGGCGTTTCGAGCCATCCCCAGACACACCAACGGAAGGCGGCCGGCACCAGGAAGGTCTCAGCCAACTACAGCGAGGAAGGCGTGAACCGCGTGGGCCTGGAGCACCGGCGTTTTTTCGTAGAGGTACTGTTACAGGGGCTCCCAGTGAGGATGGAGATAGACTCAGGGTCATCTTATTCCATCCTGTCCCAAAAAGAGTTTATGCGTATTCCCCCAGATAAGCGGCCCAAGCTGCGGGCCATGAAGTCACACCTACGGGACGTGCAGGGAAATGGGATCCCAGTGTTGGGGGTGGGGAACTTCAAGGTGAAGTTCAAGAACTACTCCGAGAAACTGCCCCTAGTGGTCCTCAAGGGGGGGAGTTGCTGCCTTTTGGGAACGCAGTGGTTTGCTCCCCTGGGAATCGAACTGTCCGGCATTAACGCCATCGAGACTGACCCAATGTGGGACGTGTGCAATGCACACCCGGACATTTTCAAGAAGGGGCTCGGGACGTACAAGAGCCCCCCCAGTTTCCTTTGAGCTGGACCCAGAAATCCAGCCCATCCGCCTCAAGCCAAGGAGAGTGCCCTTCGCCCTCAAGGACAAGATCGAGCCAGAACTGGACAAATTGGTGGGGCAGGGGATTTTAGTTCTAGTTGATACGGCGGAGTGGGAAACGCCGATTGTTACGGCCCTCAAGTCAAATGGGGAGGTCAGGATTTGTGCGGACTATAAATGTACGATAAATAAGGCCATTCGGCCAAATGCATACCCGGTGCCCATGGTCAGCCATTTGCTGGCCACGTTACATGGGGGGAGGTGTTTTGCCAAGCTAGATCTGGCCCAGGCATATCAGCAGCTCTCTGTAACCCCGGCTGCTGCCGCCGCGCAAACGATCGTGACGCACAAGGGGGCGTTTAAGGTAACGCGCCTTCAGTTTGGCGTGAATTCGGCCCCCGGAATTTTCCAGTCCCTCGTGGAACACCATTTAAAGGGGCTTCCAGGCGTCCTCCCATACTTCAACGATGTGTTGATAATGGCGGGGAGCGAATTAGAGTTAGCAAAGAGGCTAGATGGGGTCCTCTCAGTGTTCGAGAGGGCAGGACTTCGACTGAGGAGGGACAAATGTGTATTCTTTGTGAGGGAGGTCGAGTTTCTAGGTTTTAAGGTAACCCCGGATGGAATCAAACCCTCAGAGTCCAAGGTTGCGGCCGTGAAAAACGCCCTCGCCCCACCGCGAAACCGGAGGTGCAGTCATTTCTAGGGCTCCTAAATTTCTATCATTCCTTCCTGCCTCGGAAGGCATCGGTCGCAGAGCCACTGCACGCGCTACTTAAAAAGGACGCGGCTTGGCAGTGGGGGGACAGGCAGGAGAAAGCGTTCAAGGAGCTTAAGACACTCCTATCCTCGGATGCTGTCCTGACCCACTTCGATCCGAAAAAACCAGTGGTTTTAGTCTGTGATGCGTCCCCAGTGGGGGTGGGGGCAGTTCTGTGCCACGTGTTGGAGAGCGGGCGGGAAGCCCCGGTGGCGTACTACTCAAGGTCCCTCTCGAAAGCCGAGCGCAATTACGCGCACACAGATAGGGAGGCCCTGGCCATAATCGCGGGAACGAAGAAGTTCCATGATTTCCTATACGGCCGCGAGTTTACGGTAGTGACAGATCACAAACCACTTCTGGGGATCTTCACTACCGGCAAACCCACCCCGCAAATTCTATCCCCCAGGATGCTGCGTTGGGCCATCTTCCTCAACGCCTACTGGTCTATCGCCCAGGGAAGGAGATCTCCCATGCGGATGCGCTGTCCCGATCTCCCCTCCCTAGTTTAGGGGACCCCGCATGCGAGGTGGAGCAGGACCACCAAGTCCTGCTGATCGAGTCCCTCGACTCACCCCCCATCGTCCCAGCCGACCTCGCCAAGGCCACGGCGGCCGACAAGATGCTGGCCCAAGTTAGTTCCTGGGTTAGGAAAGGGTGGCCCACTACCCCCCCCCCCCCGAGGAGCATTTCAAGCCATTTTTCAGGCGTAGAGTGGAACTTTCCCTGGAAATGGGCTGTGTACTCTGGGGCCAACGGGTAGTCATTCCAGAGAAGCTAAGGGCTAAGGTACTGAAGCTACTGCATACCAGTCACCCGGGAATAGTGCGCTCCAAGGCTCTGGCCAGGAGTTTCTTTTGGTGGCCCCAGATAGACGCGGACATAGAACGCTTAGTGGGCACGTGCGAGAGCTGCCGGAGCTCTCGACCCGAGGAGTCCTGGCTACCCCATAGAGAATGGGACACGGCCCGCGGGCCATGGTCCTGGATTCATGTCGACTTCGCTGGCCCCTTCCGCGGGTCCATGTTTCTGCTGATAGTCGACTTCTATTCCAAATGGTTAGAAGTAATCCCCATGAACAGCACCTCCTCTGCGGCAACCATTAAACAGTTGCGCAAGGTCTTTGCCTGTTTCGGCCTGCCAGACGTCCTCGTTACCGATAACGCTAGTATCTTCACGTCTGCGGAGTTCAAGACATTTATTGAAAGAAATGCCATCAGGCACATTACCGCTGCCCCGTTTCACCCCGCCACAAACGGTCAGGTAGAGCGCACTACGAAAGACGCACTGCGGCGCATGGGTCCCGGTGAGTTGAACCTTCATCTGTGTCAGTTCCTCATCTGCTACAGAACAACCCCCCTAGCTTCAGGATTTTCCCCAGACGAACTCCTCATGAGGAGGCGTCCGGTTACACTTTTTGACCGGATGGATCCGTCCAGGGTGGAGGATGAAGGGAGAAATATAAATATAGGGGGAGATAGCTCCAAAAGTTTTTCAGTAGGAGACCCGGTTCACTGCAGGAACTACGCGGCCTCGGGGCCAGCGTGGGTACCAGGGACGATCATTAAGCAGACGGGGCCAGTATCCTACAGGGTCGAGACTAGCTCAGGTCTACTCTGGAGAAGGCACGCCGACCAACTCAGAAGGCGAGTCACCAGTGAGGGGGAATCAGCGTTAGGGTCCTCCCCCACCCGCATTACCCAAGGGGGAGACATGGCGGCATCCGCGGATACAAATGCATATCCTGGGTTCCCAGCCACAGAGGAGGATACTTTGGAAGAGAGGGATGAGTTTGGTTATGAGTTGCAGTACCAGGGGGGTGTCGCGGAGTGGTCCCCCACCCGTCCTAGCGAGAAGAGGGGCTTCAGTTCAGCCCCTGGTATTTCCAGTCCCCCCAGCCCCTTTGTTTTAGAATATACCATAGCTCCAGCTCCCCGGAGACAAACACCCCCAAGACAGGCAACAGGGGGGAGCCCGCCCACCACAGTCTCTAGAACTCCCGGACAGGTAGCAGGGGGTGACGAGGCCACGAGGGCCTCTTCATCGGTCCCGAGATTCGTACTAGGGGGGACCCCAAGCTCCTCAAATGGTAGGCAGGGGTTCATGTCCCAACTGTTCATTCCATTCCCGTCCCCCAATGCAAGGTTACCGCAGAGTCCCCACCGAGCCACTAATGAGTCCCCCCTTTCCGTTGCAGGGCAAGACTCCGCGGAACCAGGAGCCTCCGGCTCCCCTGTGTTAAGTCAAGCGGCCGCACGCCCCAGGCGCGCGTGCGGCAAGCCACAATGGTTGAGGGACTTCGTCCCATCCTAGGGGGGAGGGATGTTATGTATGTACAATGTTGCTTTAAGAAATGTATGAATGTAACCTGACCACAATTACAATGTAGCTCAGCTGTTAAAGGAACGCGAGTAAGCTGCCCATAGAGGGCAGCTGCGAGCGTTCAACTCACATGGTCCACATTCCCCAAATCACCGACAGCCGCGGGAACTTTTCCCGCACTATCACTACCTGCAGGTGATGGGCATGACTTGGACGACGTCACGCCGGTAGCAGCCAATGAGCTACCGTGCAGCAAGATTCAAATGTATTGTGCTACTGTATATAATGTGATGTACCTCTGCCATTACCACATGTTCATCCTGATCATCAACCAATAAACCTGTGTTAGTCCTTGCTGCGACTCCTTCTTTGTCTTCCGTGCAAGACACTAAACTCTCTCTCTCTCTCTCTCTCTCTCTCTCTCTCTCACACACACACACACACACACACACACACACAAGGAAGAAGGCATGGGGAAAGAGATGTACTCTGGTCTAAATCCTTGTAAATCAATTTCCATTCAGAGAGGAGAGGTCTATATTGGGCAAAGCCCTCCCCCCCTCTGCATTATTTCAATTCATCTAATGCAGGGGTGCCCAAACTATGACAAGGGCTTCGTGAGCCGGATGAATTGGCATCGGGGCCCAGATCTGGCCCATGGGCTATAGTGACCACCCTCTGAACCATGTGACCGGCCCACGGCCTGAAAAGTTTGGGCACCCCTTGTCTAATGGCACTGCCTGCCCTCTTGTCTTGGGTAATAGAAACTGAGGATTCAGAGGACAGAGCAGCCTCCAGACTTCTGGACTTTGTTGGTCTTTAGGATTAGAAAGAACTTCCTGTGCTCAGCGTTGCCTCATTTCTATTCCTCTTCTGGCTCTCCATGTGTACACAAGATTTTACAAAGATGCCTTCAGGACTCCAATGAATTTGCCAACACGGGCTGAGAAGGAAGTAAGGCAAGACTGAGCACTGACTGTTTTCTTCTCCACACAGGAAATGTTCTTGTTGTTCAGACAAGCGCTTAGTGTGCTAGGGAACAGAGCCCGCTTGAGAATTGCTCTCCATTTAGGAGTGCCTTCTGGAAATTGATCCAACAGTATTTGAAATGGAGATCAGACTTTAGCCTTCAGTGAGAAGGATGCCATGTGTTTGGCCTGTTCTGAGGTGTCAGTGCCCATCAGGGATAAGGTTATATGTATTTCTGCAAAACTTTGTTCGGACATCAGTGCGGAGTTCATTTCACAAGTAATTTGTGTTGCAGAAGTAGGCTGTGGGATTCTCCTTGCTTCATCTTGATATAGAAACATAACTAGCAGTGGATTCTGTGGAAGTTAAAGCTGTATGTATATGCAAACCCCGCCCCCCAGAGAAGGGACATTTGGTCCAGGCATCACATCACTGGTGTGTGTGTGTATCACTGGAACCCATAAACATAAAGATGAATAAAATAATATTGCATTCTACAAATGATTTATATTAGATGCCATTTGTTACATTATTTTATCCCCTTCTAAAAACAAGAGGCCATTACATTGTGAATTGGAAGGCTTGCATACAACCACAAATGCAACAGGTGTGAAACTCATTTTGTTTTGCTCCCAATAAGAACTTTCCAAAATTCACAAATTTCTTCATAAATGTGAAGTAAAGCACTTGAGACTTTCTTTCTTTCTTTTTCTTTCTTTCTTTCTTTGAGCAAACATAGGAAAGAGGAAAACTGGCCACATTGCTCAGAGAGACAGTAGATAGTCAGTCTTCAAAGTCTCCTCTTTGATAGCTGGTTTTGCAAGTTAGTGGATTGAGATCTCCTTTGTTTGGACCAGTTTTTTTGTCAGCAACATACAGCAAGCAAGTAGAAGAGCAACATGAACCTTTCCCTACTGGAAATGGCCTTAACTTTCTGGATTCAGCCAATGCTGGAGGCTGAAAATTTCATTTGGTCTGTTTTTGAAGAACATCCCCTGCTTCCTTCTTTCTCATTGGTTTGTGCTGTCTTGACTCAACTCAACATTGGGATGAAGAATTCTCAAAGCCCGTGAGATTCTGTGACTCTGCAAGGAGTGCTATTTTATTTTCTCATCAAGGTTCATTCAATCTGTGCGACTGAACAAAACTAGGGTCCTTTCCCTTTGAGAAGCAAAGCACATACACAGCTAACACAGAAAGCCAGGCTAATTGTTTTGAAAAGAGACAAAACAACCCTCTTATGCATCTAGGCACACGTCCAGACCTTTTGTAGCTGATGTGCAAATTTGGGGCTCTTGCCTGATGGGACACTTGCCTCCAATTCCCAAGTTGCAGCTATAAGGCCATTTGTAAATAATATCAACTCAAGACTTAAGGAAGCACCTGTCACGCATCCTAAACTGAGAAGAGGGGTGGCACTTGAAGAATCAAGGAACAATTTCCTTATGCAGAGTATCTGATATTGTATCTGGAGAGTGAGCAGAGCAGCTGGTGTGAATAGTTTTCAAATAAGAGCAAAAGACATGAGGGTGGGCAAGAGAGAAAAGAGTGAGTTTATTTTCAGCAACTGTTTCCAAGAAAAACGGGATGGAACTTGATAGGATTCCTGATATATTTTGAGCTCAGCCATTAAAAACAGTGGGTCAACATATGCTTACATGACTTAGACCTATTCATCTTGGATTATTATATGGCCATTGTGACAGTGGACAGATGGAGCAGAGCAACTCAGCAAGAAGAAAAGATGCTGAAGGTGGCAATCTAGTGACTTAATTTATTGCCAAGATGATTCGAAATGCTTTTGGATAGTAAGAGAGACTTTTAAAACAAAATTAGCTGTTAAGATAATGTTCTGTCTTGTCTCCTAAAGTCTATGAATGAGTTCCATCCACAACATGGAAGTAAAGAGTTAGAAGTATCATGGTTTCCTGTAGCAAGTTGTATTTGGAGTTCGGAGTAACAAGGACATAGCATTACATCTCAAAAGCAATGTGATGAGGAGGGGCAATGCTATTTTGATGGTGTAATGAGAAACATATTTTAATTGGTTTCATAAACAGCCTTCCAAGTGCTTTTAAATGCATATTACAGGGGTTTCGAATAAAGTTTTATTCTATTCTTCCCTCATTCCCAAGATGTTTTCTTTAAAATAACGGAAAGCAATGAAAATTAACAAGTAGGGTAGGTTTCTTTCCCAACATTGCAATGAATAACAGCAGCTTGTTATTTAACAAATATTTTAATGAGATGTCTTCTTCTGTTGGAAACTGGAGAATATATTAGTTATTGTGACTTTGGGTTTAGTAACTCTAAACAATATGTTGTCTTGCATCAAACCAATTTCCCAGTTTCTTCAACCAAGTAGTTCTTCTTGTTGCAATTCTCCCATTTATTTTACTTTCATTGATTAGCTTTCCACATTCTCTCATTTTTGTTCATTTTTTTAGTATTACAATGTTCATCACCTTTCTCAGTCTCAGAAATTCTTAGCATCCTGTGATAAATTCACATAAAAATATTTGGTTTTTTCATAGTTGCATTAAAGTCTATGATTCCATGCCCTGTGGTAGTAACAAAAATAGGTAAAAGTCTCCCTTGCTCAAAAGCCAGTCATAACTGACTCTAGGTGGTGGTGCTCATCTTCATTTACAGCCAAAGAGCAAGTGCTGTCTGCGTCTTCAGACATTTCTGTGGTCATGTGGCAGGCATGACTAGATGCCAGAGCACAAGGCTGGCTGTTATCTTTCCCACTGAAGCAGTACTTATTTATCTACTTGCAATTTCTTGCTTTCAAACTGCTAGATGAGCAGGAGCTGGGACAGATGATGAGAGCTCACGGGTCTCGAACTGATGACCTTCTGGTCATCAAGCTCTGTGCCTTAATCACTATGTCACTATGGCCCCCAGGTACCTATTTATCAGACAATGAGAGCTCACTCCATCGTACAGCACACAGGCCTTGAACTGCTGACTTGCTGACCATCCCATAATTAAATTCAGCATCTTAACCACTAAGCCAACTCAGCCCAAAATCAAGAACATACAGTGGTAACTCACATTACGAATGCTTCATTTAACATAATTTTCACAGTACAAATGAAATCCATTTAAAATAATGCCTTACATTACGAATTTTTCCCCAGAATGGATTAATTGGTTTTCAGTGCATTCCTATGGGAAATTTGCTTCACAAATTTTCCATAATACAAATTTTCCACACACACACACACACACAGTGGAACCTCATACAACAATCGGCCCTTATAGCAACGAAATCGCATAACAATTAGGTTTTTTTGGGGAAATGGCATATCACATAACAATTTTCCCTATGGAAAAAAATCATACAACAATTTTTCAATGGGAAAAACCACTTAGCAAAAAAAAATATTGTTGTACGATTCATCCCATAGGGGAAATCGCTATACAATGCATGTATTGTATAGCAATTGTTTTGTACAACAATGAGCCCCATGGAACTGGTTAAAATAATTGTATGAGGTACCACTCTGTGTGTGTGCGCGCACGTGTGTGCATGTGTGTGTGTGTATATATATATATTCAAATTGTCTCAGCTCTTAAAAACACGGTGGCAATCTTGCCAACTGTTAACTTGAAATTCATTGTGGAAATATATATAGTCCTTATCGTGAGCAAGTTGACTCTTACCTCCTCTGATCTCAAGCTAGTTTGATCTGTTAGAAACTAAAATTAAAAATGTAGCATTGAGGTGAGGGAGGTTTGCTGGTTTCAAATCTCTTCATAAGCAATAGGTGCAACACTCAGTCCTTTAGCATGGTTGATGTGCCCAACACACTGTGAAAATCTCTTCCTCAGTTGATAATAGCCTTTGCAGTCATTAATGGAGGGGGGACTCAGCTATATGGCTTTGTAGAATTCTGACAGCTGCTGATGTTACACTTGCTCCAGTCAAATGAGAAAACAAAAAAAGCCATGCCAAAAAAAGAGGTGTGTGTTGGGGTGGGAGGGATTGGAGACAGAGTATTCTGGGGGACCTATGTGATGTCTGAGAGCCTTTCTTGAACAAGGCTGTTGAGAAAGGAATCTTGTGCTATCGCTTCAGATAATGACTTTCACAGCTGACAAAATGCATGAGACAAGAAGAGCTATTTATTTATGGCACTCAGAGCCAATAATTTAAAGATACCAGAGATGCCCTTCTCCACTGTTCCAGCCATTGACTTGATAATTATAGTGAGGTTGCATGATATTTAAACACCGATATGTAACATCTCCTGTAGGAAATAGTTAACAGGGGTACTATAATTAACCAAGGTCCTAGCCTTCCACTGTAGAGTTTATAAAAGGAAGGCTGGTCTCCTGCCTTTTTCCTAAGTGGATATCTCCTGAGAAATATTTTATATTTCAGCTCTTGAGTTATTCCATATATTAGCTAATAGCAGAGTTGGACAAGTAGGAATTTCAAGACTTATTTTTGGACTATAATTTCTATTTTCTCACATGACTAGATGAGGACCAAATGAGATCTGAAGGCCAAAACAAACAAAAAGAAAACCACCATCACCACCTAAAATTAAACAAAATAAAGATGGAAGGTTACAGACACCCACCCTGGTTTATAGCATCATGCATGCCCTCATTTCTTATTTTTACTCATTCATTTTCATTACAGAGATTACTCTGGGTTGAAAGGATTTTTTGCAGGGGATGCCTGAATGAGGCTCCTTTCATGTCCCCCATCATGCAACTCTCAGGAATCGAACCTGTCTTTCCAGTCTCCAAGCCTAGCACCTTAACCACTAAACCACCGGGGAGTTGCCTTATTCTTACTGAGCAATGTTTTTCATGAGCAATTTTTTCATCCTTATTCTCTCTAGTTTTTTGGAACCCATTTTCTGAATGGAAGATAATCCTTGGACAAGGGTGGTATGCTTAAATGTGGATTGATTAGCCAGGATAATGATACACTTTCCATGGCTTATGATTTCAAATTCTGCTTGAGGTCTTGTCCCAAAATCTCACATAATGGAATTCATAAAGTGACATGTTGGAGGTTCTTAGAGACCTGCTGCCAGCCAATGACCATGATACCTATGCAGACAAATCAGTGCAATCTGATTCAGTTGGGGGGGAGGGGAACTACCCCTTTTGCACAGATATACATGTAACAAAAGCATGGTTCAAGTATAGTAGAACCTCACATAAAGAGTGCTTCACTTAGAGACTAACTCGCTTAAAGAGCAGAGTTTTCTCTGAATGGTCACCTCACTTAACAATTAAAACCAACCAAAAACTCGCTTAACAACTAAATTAGGTTCACAATCCCCCCCCTCAAGTCACAATTGGTCACTTAGAGTAGTGTTTTGCTTAACGAGCAAACTTGCTTAAAGAGCAAACCCATGGAATGCATTATGCTCTTTAAGTGAGGTACCACTATATACAGTTGAAAATAAACAAATGATTTGTATAGGGCACTGCATGATTGTCCTTCTACACACATGTTTTTTCTGGTTGGATTCTGGCCTTAGAATTAGTACTACATAAAGCAGGGGTGCCCAAACTATGGCCTGTGGGCCAGATCTGCCCTCCCCCCCCCCATGCCAATTCATCTGGTCCACAAAGCCCTCATCACTCCTGGTAGCAGAAGTAAAATGCACCCGTACGGGCACATTTTACTTCTGCTTCCTGGTGCAATGAGGGCTTTGTGGGCCAAATGAATTGGCATCAGGGGCTGGATCCAGCCCATAGGCCATAGTGACCTGCCCCTGAACCATGTGACCGGCCCATAGCCCAAAAAGTTTGGGCACCCCAGATCTAAAGTGATAAAAGGCAGTTGATTGCCTTAGCATGAGTTTATCCCACCACTACATTTTACAGGTTTGCTTTGTGATGGGTCATTGTGAGGTAAACCTGGTCTTCATTTACAAGATAGATCACTCAGTCAAAAACTGGCTTGATGGAAAGAAATCCAGGATATCAATTTCTAACAACAAGCTCAATGTCTGACTTGGTTTGGCTCCCCATCTCACAGTGGAACAATTAAAATCATACCAACTCTCATCAGAGCATTGAAAATAGCTGGATAGATGCAGACTACTGATTCTTGCCTTTTGCCTGTTTGAACTGTGTGAGGCATTTACCCATGTGAGCTGGATGTCCTGCAGAAATTGGATATGGACTACTAGGCTACTGCGGCATAGACCCATTGTCCCTACTACAACAATATATGTGTACCTGTTTCTAGCATTATGAAAGTCTAAATACAAGTGCAAAGTATTGGGGGGGGGGGGATTTGTAGAAGTTATTTTTCTAACAAATCAGTGTGTGATATATTAAGATTGTGAGAACTAAAGTGCCTTGGAGGTGAAAATGTCCCGAGCAAGTGCTTTCTCAGATAAGTCCTTAATTAAATCAGTGTGTCAGAATGTCTGTGAGAATGAAATATGGGCATTGTGCTGGGCCCTCAGTTTTTATGTACATTACTCATTATTGTCAGCTAATTTAGATGAAGCGCCATTTCTCAACATTTAGTTCTGATTTATTGGCCTTACCTTGTAATATTTCTCAACTGTACATCCTGTCTGATGGTCCAAACATACCCCTAAAATACTTACTTAGGATATTTCAACGTTCTTTATTTTCTATACTGGCAGAGCTAAATGTTTTATTGTTCCCATTGTAGGCCAGAAAATGGAAGCAGAATTTCAAATTTCCCTTCTGATTAAAAGTTAGTGCCTTATTTGTGTGAATCCTGAAGTCAAAAGACAAAGGGGAAAGCACACAAAAAGATGTAAAGTAAACTGGCACATTTGTTCTATACCATGAGTATGGAAATTATTCACATAAGATAGCATTGTTATTGCCATATTGCATAGGCTCAGGCTGAGAAATAGTGGTATATTAGACATGATTGAGCACTCATTTTTGCATGTTACACAGACCACTGGCCTAAGTTTCTTGTTTTTCCCTTACATTACTATTCATCTACTGGCACGAAATCTGTTTTAATGGATAGCTGCTTGGATCCATTCAGTTTAGAATGGAAAGGTAGTATTAAAATGATAGAGATAGATAGATAGATAGATAGATAGATAGATAGATAGATAGATAGATAGATAGATAGATAGATAGATAGATAGATAGATAGATAGATAGATAATGTACGCAGGTTACAGTCCAGATGAATGAAAGGGAGGACTACTGTCAGTGCTACAAAATGTAGGACTTTCTCTGAAACTAGCATCACCATTTTACATGACTTTTGGATGTGTGACTTCGGTAACATGGAGATGGTTTTACAGAATGATACTCTTGCAGGCAATCTGAGGCAAGAATTTCACCTTCATGTTCCAATCTTATCCCTTGCAAGGTTTAGTGTGAGGGACCCAAGACAATGAAACAGCCGAAAGGTTGGCTTAACACAGGTTTATTGCATGATGATCCGGAGGAACATGTGGTAATGGCGGATGGGTAGCTCAATATATGCAGTTGGCTATACATTTGAATGTGGCTCGTTGACAGTCTATTGGTTGCTGCCTGCGTGACGCCATAGAAGGTCACGCCCTTCTTGTCCAGGTGAGGAGGTGGCGGGAATCTTCCCGCGCTGCTGATCAAGGGTGAATCTGGGCCATGAGAGCTGGACGCTCGCTATTGCCATCTAGTGGTCACTAGCTCGTGTCCTCTTATTAGGGTTACAGTGATGCAGCTGGAGCTTATAATGTTGCACACAGAAAGGTTACATTGTTTCCACATGGCTAGGTACATTGTTAAAGGCACAGCTTTACAGAACACAACATCCCTCCCCCCTAGGATGAGACGAAGTCTCTCAACCAAGATGGCTTATTGCAAGTACGTTTGGGCCGAGATGTGGGCTGACCTGCCCCGGGGGCGCTACCGCTTCTTCGTTCCCTGGTCCCTTGTCCTGTAACGGGAGAGGGAGACTTGTTAGCGGCTTGCCGTGGCTTGGCGGCTTTAGGGGAAGGGAAAAACTCCATTGTGGGCAGACCGGGGGCGCTCGGGGCTAACGAAAAACCCCTCTTCTCGCTTGGACGGGTGGGGGACCACTCCGAAAGACTCCCCCGGTTCTGAAAATCAAATTCTAACTCAGTTAGGGTATCCGTATTTGTGGGGGAATTCCGCGAGGTATGTATGAGGTCGGGTTCCTCCTCCGCCGAAAGATCCCGCAGGATATCTATGAGGACAGATTCCCTTTCCTCCCACCTTGGTGGGGACCCGCGGCCCCCTTCTCCTCCCCCTTGGGCTAAACGGGTGGGGGAGAACCCTAACGCTGAGTTTTGTTCCTTTCGGTCCGTGCCCTGCTCATCGGGGACCCTGCGCCGGAGCTGATCCGCGTGCCGCCTCCACAGTAGACCTGTGCTGGTCTCCACGCGGTACGAAACGGGGCCGGTTTGCTCCACGACAATGCCCGGTACCCAGGCTGGGCCCGCGCTGGCGTAGTTCCTGCAATGCACAGGGGCGCCTATGCTGAAACTCTTTGTGGCCTCTAGCCCAATGTTCCTCCCCTTGTCTTCTACTCTCGTGGGGTCTAGCCTAGTGAGGATGGTGATCAGTTTCCTGCGCATTAAGAGCTCTGCGGGGGAGTATCCTGACGCCAACGGGGTCACCCTGTACCCTAGCAGAAACTGACACACTTGCAGGTTGAGGTCCCCGGGGCCCATGCGCCGCAGCGCGTCCTTCGTGGTGCGGACGAGGCGCTCCACTTGGCCATTGGTGGCCGGATGGAAAGGGGCGGAGGTGATGTGCCGGATGGCGTTAATCTCTGTGAATGCCCTGAACTCAGCGGACGTGAAGCAACTAGCGTTATCGCTAATTAGAGTGTCGGGTATGCCGAACGTGGAAAAAATTCTCCGCAAATGCTTTATTGTCGCGGCCGAGGAGGTGCTCGTGACTGGGATGACCTCCAACCACTTGGAGAAAGCGTCCACAACAAGGAGAAACAGAGTTCCTCGGAACGGGCCCGCGAAATCTATGTGTATCCGGGACCACGGCCCCTTAGCCGCGTCCCACTCCCTGTGGGGAAGACGGGCCTCCTCTGGTCTGGAGCATTGGCAACTCTCACAAGTGCCGACCATGTGCTCGATGTCGGCGTCTAACTGGGGCCACCAGAAATAGCTCCGGGCCAGGGCCTTGGAGCGTACAATCCCGGGGTGGCTGACGTGCAGCAGTTTGAGCACCCGCGGTCATAGGGACGTAGGGATCACTACCCGCTGGCCCCACAGAAGGCACCCCCTCTCCAGGGACAACTCTAGCTTTTTCCGAAAAAATGGGTCGAATTCCGCTGCCGGGGAAGACGCCGGCCACCCTTTCTGCACCCAGGAGCTAACCTTCGCCAAGGTATTGTCCTTGCCGGTCGCTTTGGCGATGTCGGCGGGCAATATTGGGGGTGAATCTAAGACCTCTATCATCAGTACCTGGCGGTCTGGCTCCTCCCCGCCCACGTGGCTGCTATCCTGGGGAAGGGGGGATCTCGACAGGGCGTCCGCATGGCTGATCTCCCTCCCGGGCCTGTACACCAACGCATGCTGATATGCGTTGAGGAAAATGGCCCACCTAAGCATCCTCGGGGACAGGATCTGTGGCGTGGGCTTATCTGCGGTAAAAATGCCTAGCAGGGATTTGTGGTCAGTCACGATAGTGAAAGGGCAGCCATACAGAAAATCATGAAATTTTTTCGTCCCCGCAATTATCGCTAGCGCTTCCCTGTCTGTCTGTGCGTAATTTCTCTCCGCTTGGGACAGGGACCTGGAGTAGAATGCTATCAGGGCCTCCCTTCCGTTTTCCAGCACGTGGCACAGCACCGCCCCCACCCCCACCGGGGATGCATCGCAGATCAGGACCACCGGGCGTTTGGGGTTGAAATGGGTCAGTATGGCATCAGACGGCAGGAGATGTTTTAGTTCACTAAATGCCCTCTCTTGGTCGTCGCCCCACTTCCATGCCTCGTCCTTCTTCAGCAGTTTGTGTAGCGGTTCAGCCACTGCTGCCTTGCGGGGGAGGAAGGAGTGGTAAAAGTTAAGCAGCCCTAGGAACGACTGCAGCTCGGGCTTGGAGGTGGGGCGAGGGGCCTTCTTGATGGCGGCCACCTTAGATTTGGATGGTTTTATCCCCTCAGGAGTCACACGAAACCCTAGGAACTCAACCTCGGTCGCGAAGAAGACGCATTTGTCTTTTCGCAGTCTCAACCCCGCCTTTTCGAATATTGCCAGAACCTTTCCCAATCTCTTGGCCAATTCAGCCCGACTCCCCCCCGTTATCAACACATCATCAAAATAAGGCAACACCCCCTCTAGCCCCTTCAGGAGGCGTTCCACGAGTGACTTGAAAATTCCAGGCGCCGAATTTACGCCGAATTGAAGGCGCGTCACCTGGAACGCCCCCTTATGGGTGACTATGGTCTGTGCAGCAGCTGCGGCAGGGGACACCGAAAGCTGCTGGTAGGCCTGTGCCAAGTCGAGCTTAGCGAAACACTTCCCCCCGTGCAACCTGGCCAGCAGATGGCTGACTACCGGCACCGGATACGCATTAGGGCGGATCGCCTTGTTGATGGTGCACTTGTAATCGGCGCATATGCGGACCTCCCCGTTGGCCTTTAGTGCTGTTACAATTGGAGTTTCCCACTCCGCAGAATCAACAGGAACAAGGATCCCCTGGCCCACCAATTTGTCCAGTTCCGCCTCTATTTTGTCCTTGAGTGCAAACGGCACCCGGCGCAGTTTGAGTCGTATTGGACGGACCTCCGGGTCTAGGTCGAATGTCACTGGGGGCCCCTTGAATTTCCCCAGTCCTTTTTTGAAAACTTCGGGGTGCGCGTCGCACACCTCCTGTCAGTCCCAACGGCGTGCACCCCCCCAATGAACAAACCCAGGGGCTGAAACCATTGCGTTCCGAGGAGGCTGCAATTCCCCCCTTTAAGCACGACTAGGGAGAGAGCCGCGGCGTGCTTCTTAAATTTGACCTGAAATTCTCCAACCACCAACACTGGAATACTGTTCCCTTGCACGTCCCGTAGCGTGGACCTCAACGCTTTGAGCTTGGGTCGCATGTGGGGGGCAATTCTCAAAAACTCCCTCTGGGAAATAATTGAATATGAGGAACCCGAGTCAATTTCCATCCTAATGGGGACCCCTTGCACTAGTACCTCAACAAAGTAACGGGGGTGTCCTGTGGACACGCTGAATACTGGGGCGTCGTCCTCGCTGCCGTCGGAGATGTGGCCCACGCCGTCCCGCTTTCTTGTGGCCTGGGCGCCGTCTTTGGGTCTCGTCGAGCGGTCTTGTCCCGCCGAACGGTCTGTCGAGCTCCTCCGGGCCTCACGCCGCTTTCTGCATACCTTGGCGATGTGCCCGCGGCGGCCGCAGTTGTGACACTCGGCCTTTCTGAACGGGCATTTGGCGCGGTCGTGGGCCGCTCCACAGCCGTCGCACCGCCGGCCTTCTTTCCGGACCCTCCGGACGTCCTCCTCGTCACTGCTCTCTGCGGACGATTTCGAAATTTGCCGGGCTGCATGCACCGAAGTCTCTGCCTTGCCCGTCTTCGGCCGCCAGTCCTGGAGCTCTTGCACCCCAGCCTTTGTGGCTTCCACGGCCTGTGCCGCTTTCAGGACCTCCTGCAACGTGGGGGGTGGCTCCTGATTCATCAACGTGCGCTGAGTCTCGGCGTCATTCAGGCCGCATAGCACGCAGTCCCTGAGGGTGACTTCTGCGTTCTCCCATTTGCACGGGCCGGCAGCCAGTCGCAGGGCCGCCACGAAGGCGGTGACCGTCTCCCCGGGCGCTTGGACTCGCCTCCAGAACGCGCTCCGAGTGGGGAACATCGCCGTCGAGGGCAGGAAGTATTCGCGCAGCATCTGTAGGAGCTCTTTGACCTTGAATTCGCTCACCCTCTTCGGTGCGATCAGGTCCACCAAGGTTCTTTTGGTTTCTTGTCCGAGCATCCTGGTGAAGATGGCCCTTTTCTTTGCCTCATCCGTGACTTCGGATTCGACCAGTGCTCCCTGGAAGTCCATTTCGAAGATCTCCCAGTCTCCGGTTTCTTGATTTCGAAACCGGCGCATGTCTTGGTCCCGTGGGCAGCCATCATCCCACCTTCGTCGCCAATTTAGTGTGAGGGACCCAAGACAATGAAACAGCCGAAAGGTTGGCTTAACACAGGTTTATTGCATGATGATCCGGAGGAACATGTGGTAATGGCGGATGGGTAGCTCAATATATACAGTTGGCTATACATTTGAATGTGAATCGTTGACAGTCTATTGGTTGCTGCCTGCGTGACGCCATAGAAGGTCATGCCCTTCTTGTCCAGGTGAGGAGGTGGCAGGAATCTTCCCGTGCTGCTGATCAAGGGTGAATCTGGGCCATGAGAGCTGGACGCTCGCTATTGCCATCTAGTGGTCACTAGCTCGCGTCCTCTTATAAGGGTTACAGTGATGCAGCTGGAGGTTATAATGTTGCACACAGAAAGGTTACATTGTTTCCACATGGCTAGGTACATTGTTAAAGGCACAGCTTTACAGAACACAACACAAGGAATGATTGCATGAAGTCCCTAAAGGAATATATTAAATTATCTCATGCTGCTCTTCATCGTTCTTCATAATTCTTTCTCCAGGTTCAGCAGTGTTGATAATCACAGCAAAAGACCTCTGAGAACATAGTTGTGCTAACTGTAGTCTGAGCTTAATCTGAAACAGATTTTCCTCTATTGTACTGCTAATGTGATTCCAGTACTCTTTTATCTAATCTTTCTTTGGATTTTCGAATTTGCTTATTTGAGTGGTAAAATCTGTCTGTTGGGTGTGAACCTGTGTGTGTTTTAGGTAGCGAAATAGCCTATTACCCTAGTCCCAGCCCCCTGAAATGTACGTGCATGTATAGTTTATGCATATTTTTGAAAGTGTGCACATTTTCGTTTACATTTTTATCATTTTTAATGTGGATTTTCTACATGCAGGCATTTTAGTACTGCACATTTCTCCAAGATACATATGGTTTCGTATACAGTATAATTTTCTTTGGTGCAACACACTAAAGCTGTGGAAATATATGAAATGTTCGATGCACTTCATCCTATTGCGAATCTCTGGAGCTACAAAATGGGTGTTTTTAAACCCTATTTTAATAGGAAAATATGAATCCAACAAATATCCCCTCCATCTCCACCCTATATCTATTTGCCATATATAAATTATAAGATGTGGAAAGCCTGCTGCATTCTCCATATGGATTCATTCTCACATGCAGGCAGGGACACACATATGAACTCATTTTTGTCCATCTGAAACACTTATATAATTTAAATTATTTAAAATTTAAGTTAAGTTAAGTTAAACATAGTAATTTAAGAATGTCATGGTTTTGGCAACCTAGGTTGATATACCTTAAGTGGTCTGGCTTTCACATCTGCCTGACATTGAAAACATTATCAAATGTACATTTAAAACATTCAGAAGCTTATAGCCACTTTGGATCAGTGTATTCTTCACATAGCTGGCTAGTTAGCTCAGTGGTTTAGGTATCTGGCTGCACAGGCCAGGAGTTCAATTCTCCACTGTGCCTCCAGGTTGAAGAGCCATTATGTGTGGCCTTGAGCAAGCTGTACAAACCTATCCCCTCCCCCCAAAAAAGGGAAGGGTAAACCACTTGGTGGTGGTGGTGCCTGCGTTGGTGCCATTGACGTTGGCGGCGTTGGCGTTGGCGTTGGCGGTGTTGGCATTGGCGGTGGCGGCTGCTTCTTGTTCCTGTTCCTGTTCAGGTGTGGGGCCCTAATGGGAATACGGCTCCAGCCTGTTGGCTCATACCCAGTTAATGCTCAGTTAGTGCTCAGTTAGAGTCCCTCCCTTGTGTTGTTGTATCCCTTCGATTCCCTTTTATTCCTTTTATTCTTTTAAATGGGGTGGGGGTAGTAGGGTGGGTAGATGTGTGGGTGATTGGTTTTTTAAAAATATGTTTTATATATTTTAACTGTTGTACACTGCCCTGAGTCGGGTTTGCCTGATTCGGTGGCAAAAAAATTAAATTAAATTAAATTAAATTTGTTCCTGTTCCTGTTCCTGTTCTTGTTCCTCCATGTCTAGGCCAGACTTGAAATTGCCAAAATGAAGGCACCTTTTGGTGAGTTCATTCTGCAGTTCCTTTTGCCTAACCCAGTGTGAGAAAGATTAGCCAGCAACACAAGGTTGCTATTTTCAGGGTACACCTAATTGTGGTTCAAAAATACCACAATCTTAGAGGAGGCTTTTAGTGTATGGGACCAAAGACAACGAAACAGCCGAAGAGTTGGCTTAACACAGGTTTATTGCATGATGATCCGGGGGGAACATGGGGTAATGGTGGCGGTACATCTCATTATATACTGTGGGACTATACATTTGAATCTTGCAGCACAGTAGCTCATTGGCTACTGCCGGCGTGGCCTCGCCCAGGCACGCCTTACTCTCACAGTTGTATCTTCTTCCTGCTGAATGCGTGTATCTTCTTCCTGCTGAATGCGGAGACATTTCCCGCGGCTGTCCGTGATTGAGCAATGTGAACCATGTGAGACTGAACGCTCGCAGCTGCCCTAAGGGGTTGCTTGCTCGCGTTCCTTTCAGCTGAGGTACATTTTTATCTTGATAGCTTTACAGTCCATTGATATGCATACATAACACCCCTCCCCCCTAGGATGGGACGAAGTCCCGCAACCATTGTGGCTTGCCGCACGTACGCTTGGGGCGTGCGGGCGCCTGACCTAGTACAGGGGAGCCTGTGATCCCTGATTCCGTGGAGGCTTGTCCTGCAACGGAAAATGGGGATTCGTTAGTGGCTCCGTGGGGTGTCTGTGCCCGCTTTGCGCTGGGGGACGGGAATGGAATGAACAGCTGGGAGGTGAACCCCTGCCTGTTGCCCTCGGACTCCGGGGACCCTCCTATTGTGAACCGCAGAACCGATGAGGATGCCCTTGTGGTTCTGCTACCTTCTGCTATCCGCTCGGGGGACCTTGAGACTGTGGTGGGCGGACTCGCCGTCGCCTCCTGTCTTGGGGGTGTCGGTCTCCGGGAAATTGGCGCTATGTTGCATTCTAACTCACAGGGGCTACTGGGACTGGAAGTACCAGGGGCTGAACTAAAACCCCTCTTTTCGCTAGGACGGGTGGGGGACCACTCCGCTAACTCCCCCTGGTACTGTAAATCAAGGTCTAAACTTCTTGGGGAATCTGTGTTTTGGGGAAACTTCCGAGGGATATGTGTGCGATCGGGGCTCTTCCTTTCCGCCGCAAATTCCCGCAAAACATCTCTGAGGATCGATTCCCTTCCCTCCCCCCTTGGTGGGGACCCATGTCCCCCTTTTTCTCCCCCTTGGGCTAAGCGGGTGGGGGAGTACCCTAACGCTGATTCGTGGCTATTTTCGTCTTCGTCCTGCTCTCCAGGGATCCTGCGCCTGAGTTGATCCGCGTGCCGCCTCCACAGGAGGCCTGTGTTGGTTTCCACGCGGTACGAGACGGGGCCGGTTTGTTCTATTACAACGCCCGGCACCCAGGCTGGCCCTGCGCTGGCGTAGTTCCTGCAGTGTACGGGGGTGCCTACACTGAAACTCTTGGTGGGCTCTATCCCTACGTTCCGCCCTTTGTCTTCTACCCTAGTGGGTTCTAGTCTGGTGATTACGGTGGCCAGCTTCCTACGCATTAATAGCTCCGCGGGGGAGTACCCTGATGCCAATGGGGTGACCCTGTACCCTAGCAAGAACTGGCACACTTGTAAGTCGAGATCTCCGGGACCCATGCGTCGCAGCGCGTCCTTTGTGGTGCGCACGAGGCGCTCTACTTGGCCGTTGGTGGCCGGGTGGAAAGGGGCGGAGGTGACGTGCCGAATGGCGTTGAGACCAATAAACGTCCTGAACTCGGTGGACGTGAAGCAACTAGCGTTGTCGCTAACGAGGGTGTCGGGTAAACCGAACGTGGAAAAGACCCTCCGTAGATGCTTAATTGTTGTGGCCGAGGAGGTGCTCGAGACTGGGATTACCTCCAGCCACTTGGAGTACGCATCCACAACAAGGAGGAAAAGCGCTCCTCTGAACGGGCCAGCAAAATCTACGTGTACCCGGGACCAGGGCCCCCTTGCTGCGTCCCATTCTCTATGCGGCAAACGAGCCTCTTCTGGCCTTGAGCTCTGGCACGCTTCGCAAGTGCCAACCATGTGCTCGATGTCGGCGTCTAGCTGGGGCCACCAAAAGTAACTACGGGCCAGTGCCTTGGAACGGACGATCCCCGGGTGGCTGACATGCAGCAGTTTAAGCACCCTCGGCCGGAGAGACGTGGGGATCACTACCCGCTGTCCCCACAAAAGGCAACCCCTCTCTAGGGACAATTCTACTTTTTTCTTGAAAAATGTGTCGAATTCCGCTGCTGGGGACGATACCGGCCACCCTTTCTGCACCCAGGAGCTAACTGTCGCTAACGTTTTGTCCTTGCCGGTCGCTTTGGCGATGTCGGCTGGTACTACCGGGGGCGAGTCTAGGACCTCTATCATTAAGACCTGGTGGTCTCGCTCTTCCTCGCCCACGTGGTTGCAACCCTGGGGAAGGGGGGACCTCGATAGGGCGTCCGCGTGGCTGATCTCCTTCCCTGGCCGGTACACCAACGCGTGCTGATACGCGTTGAGAAAAATGGCCCACCTGAGCATTCTCGGGGACAGGATTTGTGGCGTGGGCTTATCTGCGGTGAAAATGCCTAGCAAGGGCTTATGGTCGGTCACTATGGTGAAGGGACGGCCATACACAAAATCATGAAATTTTTTGGTTCCCGCAATGATCGCTAGCGCTTCCCTGTCTGTCTGGGCGTAGTTTCTCTCTGCTTGGGACAGGGACCTGGAGTAGCATGCTATTGGGGCCTCCCTCCCGTTTTCTAACACGTGGCATAACACCGCCCCCACCCCCGCTGGGGATGCATCGCATATCAGGACCACCGGGCGTTTGGGGTTGAAGTGGGTCAGTACGGCATCGGATGCCAGGAGTCGTTTTAGGTCGTTAAATGCCCTCTCATGGTCGTCGCCCCACTTCCATGCCACGTCCTTTTTTAACAACTTATGTAGCGGTTCTGCCACGGCTGCCTTGCGCGGAAGGAAGGAGTGGTAGAAGTTGAGCAGTCCGAGGAACGACTGCAGCTCGGGCTTGGATGTGGGGCGAGGGGCCTTTTTGATGGCGGCCACCTTGGATTGGGACGGCCGTATACCCTCAGGAGTTACTCGGAACCCTAGGAACTCTACCTCGGTCGCGAAGAAGATGCATTTGTCTTTCCGCAACCTCAACCCCGCCTTTTCGAATATTGTTAGGACCATTCCCAACCTCTTTGCCAATTCAGCCCGGCTCCCCCCGTTATCAGTACGTCATCAAAGTAGGGTAACACCCCCTCTAATCCCTTTAGGAGGCGTTCCACGAGTGACTGGAAAATCCCGGGCGCCGAATTTACGCCGAACTAAAGGCGCGTCACCTGGAACGCCCCTTTGTGGTTTACTATGGTTTGTGCCGCAGCTGCGGCCGGGGTCACCGGGAGCTGCTGGTAGGCTTGTGCCAGGTCAAGCTTAGCGAAACACCTCCCCCCGTGTAACCTGGCCAGCAAGTGGCTGACTACCGGCACCGGATATGCATTAGGGCGAATCGCCTTATTGATGGTGCACTTGTAATCAGCGCATATGCGGACCTCCCCGTTGGCCTTCAGTACTGTTACAATTGGAGTTTCCCACTCCGCAGAATCTACAGGCACAAGAATCCCCTGACCCACCAATTTGTCCAGTTCCGTCTCTATTTTGTCCTTTAGTGCAAAAGGCACTCTGCGCGGTTTTAGCCTGATTGGTCGTATTTCCGGGTCCAAGTCAAAAGTCACTGGGGGGCCCTTGAATTTTCTGAGCCCCTTTTTGAAGACCTCGGGGTGCGCGTTGCACACGCCCTGTATTGGATCAGTCCCGACGGCGTGTACTCCAACTGCATGCACCCCCCCAATGAACAAACCCAGGGGCTGGAACCATTGAGTCCCGAGGAGGCTGCAGTTACCTCCCTTTAGGACGACTAGGGGGAGCGTTGCGGCATGTTTTTTAAATTGGACCTGGAACTTCCCCACCCCCAACACTGGGATGCGGTTCCCCTGCACGTCCTTCAGTGTGGACCTCAATGCTTTGAGCTTAGGCCGCACATGGGCGATTTTCAGGAACTCTCCCTGAGAAATGATAGAGTATGAAGAACCCGAGTCCACCTCCATCCTAACAGGGGCCCCTTGAATTACTACCTCAACAAAGTATCGGGGATGTTCGGCGGACACGCTGAACACTGGGGCGTCGTCCTCGCTGTTGTCGGAGATGCGCCCTACGCCGTCCTGCTTCCTCGTGGTCCGGGTGCCGTCCTTGGCCCTCGTGGTGCGGTCCTGCCTCGCCGAGCGGTCTGGCGAACTCCTCCTGGTGTGGCGCCGTTTTCTGCAGACTTTGGTGATGTGCCCGCGCCGGCCGCAGTTATGGCACTCGGCCTTCCTGAAAGGGCATTTGGCGCTGGCGTGGGCGGCGCCGCAGCCGTCGCAACGCCGACCTTCCTTCTGGACCATCTGCACGTCCTCGTCGTCTCCGCTCTCCGCAGATGAGTTTGAGGCTCGCCGGGCTGCACGCACCGAGCTTTCAGCCTTGGCCGTCTTCGGCCACCAGTCCTGGAGCTCCTGCACCCCGGCCATCGTGGCCTCTGCGGCCTGCGCTGCGTCTAGGACCTCTTGTAGTGTGGGGGGCGGCTCTTGTTTCATCAGCGTGCGCTGAGTCTCGGTGTCCCTCAGGCCGCATAGCAGGCAGTCCCGGAGGGTGACTTCTGGGTTCTCCCACTTACATGGGCCGGCGGCCAGTCGCAGGGCCGCTGCGAAGTCGGCGACCGACTCCCCGGGCGCTTGGACTCGCCTCCAAAATGCGCTCCGAGTGGGGAACATTGCTATCGCGGGCCGGAGGTGGGCGCGTAGCACTGCCAGGAGCTCCTTAGCTTTGAAGTCGCTCACCCTCCTCGGCGCGATCAGGTCCACCAACGTCTGCTTGGTCTCGTGCCCGAGCAGCCTGACAAAAATGGCCCTCTTTTTAGCCTCGTCCGTGACTTCGAGCTCGACGAGCGCCCCATTGAAGTCTATCTCGAACAGCTCCAAATCTCCCGGCTTCTTGATCTCGTAGCCGGCGCATGTCTTGGTCCCGTGGGCTGCCATTATCCCACCTTCGTCGCCAGTTTAGTGTATGGGACCAAAGACAACGAAACAGCCGAAGAGTTGGCTTAACACAGGTTTATTGCATGATGATCCGGGGGGAACATGGGGTAATGGTGGCGGTACATCTCATTATATACTGTGGGACTATACATTTGAATCTTGCAGCACAGTAGCTCATTGGCTACTGCCGGCGTGGCCTCGCCCAGGCACGCCTTACTCTCACAGTTGTATCTTCTTCCTGCTGAATGCGTGTATCTTCTTCCTGCTGAATGCGGAGACATTTCCCGCGGCTGTCCGTGATTGAGCAATGTGAACCATGTGAGACTGAACGCTCGCAGCTGCCCTAAGGGGTTGCTTGCTCGCGTTCCTTTCAGCTGAGGTACATTGTAATTGTGATGGATACATTTTTATCTTGATAGCTTTACAGTCCATTGATATGCATACATAACAAGGCTCTTTCGGTGTACCCCACAACTTGATGGCATGCAATTATTTTCTGTGATTATTCCATGTAAAAATTGGACTGCACTCACAAACAAAAAGAGGAAATGTTGCTACCAACAGCATTTGTGCAAATGCATAGGTACATATAGAGAAGAAACAGTAAGAACAGGAAATTAGGAAACCATCTAGCTGATATGAACATGCCTCTCTTCTCTCCAAGAATTAAATCAGGTATTAGGGGAGATAAAATCTTTAATTAGAAGCCACTATATTGGGTAGTGGAGGATAGAGCTAATAACAGTCCTATCTCAAAAAAAATCAGTACAAAATGTGGATTTTGTCTTAACAATACATTTATTGTGAAGAAAATGAAGACTAAGAAGTGAGCTTGGGAAGGGGTGGGCAGAGGATGTTTGTACAAAGTGTTATTTAACAGTGATTACCTTTCAGGCAATTGTATTTCAGCCCAGACACTAAGGCCGGGAGAGGATGAGTCAGACATTTCTACCTTTGAGAGATGGATGTATTCTACATTTACTTTATTGCCTTTAAAGATAGAGATGCAAAGATGTGGAAGACAAATCTTTAAAAATGAAGTCTTTTTGTCACACAGTTCTATAACTGCAGCAGCCCCCTCTGGTTTCATTCTCTGTGAAACTTAAGAGACAGGAAGGTTTGTACAGAGAGAGAGAGAAATTATTAGTAGAGATAATGGTTCAATAAGGCCTCAGATAAGATAACCGTGGGAGAAGTGCAGTAGCTCCATAGACAAAAGAAAACCTGAAGAAGACAAACCATTGATTCCCAAACTCTGAGCTTGGGTATCATCAGGAAAAATCTCTCTGGTTCTATACAGGGCTGTAGCCAGAGGGGGGCATACCTGTCAAGTTTCGGGAAATTCCTGTCAAATAAGGGAAATTTCCTGGCCAAAACAGGAAACTGGACAGCTATGCTTATCCTTTGCTGGCCTCCAGTCTAACTCCAGTCTAACTAATACGTGATGATGGCAGGAAAGAGTGTAAAATACGGGGTTTTGACAGAAATTTCCCGAAACTTGACAGGTATGGAGTGGGGCCAGGGTGGAGCTGGCCCAACCTGAGTCAGCAGTTTGCCCAACAACAGCAACAATGTCACAAAAAATCAGCACCATGTCAAGGCATCTAGCTGCATTGTGGTAATTCAATTTTATAGTCAGGATGCCACCCTCCATTGATCCTAAAGGCACATGTTTCAGATTAGAGGATGATAATAATAATTCCATGTCAAAAAATATTCTGGGCAGAAAGTATTTTTGCAGGAGAAACTCTGCTCAGGGGACACCCGAATTAGGCTCCTTTCATGTCCCCAACATCTTTCCCCACCAAAATGGTCCCTATTTATCTGCTTGTAATTTCTTGTTTTCGAACTGCTAGGTTGGCAGGAGCTGGGACAAAGATGGGAGCTCAAACTGTTATGCAGTACCCAGGTCTCAAACTGCCAACTTGCCAGCCTTCCAGCTAATAAGTTGAGCTTCTTAATTGCAGAGCCGCCGCCACCCTAGAGGATTATGACCAGACTATGTGTGAAAGCAAGAAAGAGGCAGGGTTCCCTGGAAACTTTTTTTGGGTAGGTGAGGCACTGTCTGTCCCAAGCTTTGTCTTCTAACATCTTGAAACTGCTTTGTAACTCCTCTGTTCACCCAACACTGCCGTTTAAGATGGCTGTGTCAGTCTGCCACCTCTGTAGCTTCGTTTGGCAAACATTCACTAGGAATGAGGGGAAATATCTGTATATGGATGCATTTGCTCAGGCACATGGGAGTGGACCCCTCCCCTTCTTTTTTCTTTTTGTGAGCTAGCCCCTAGAGATTACTGTCTGTAATGTAAAATAGAGGGTTTGCAGTTATCTGTGGTTTCAGTTATCTGTGGTAGGTTTCAGAATACATCCCCCCACAGATATAAGAGGTGACTTGTATATGCAAAACATATCATACAAAAAGCTGAAATTAGATTCAGATGAAGGAGGAGTAAATATTGATGGAAGGGCCATCAATAATTTAAGATAAGCAGATGATACTATCTTACTTGTGAAAAGGAGCAGTGACTCAAGCAGTTGACCAGTGAAGGGTAAAGAAGAATGGGCCAAAGCAGGATTACACTGAATATTAAGAAGACAAAAATCATGAATACAGAAGAATTGCCTGTTAATATTGACAGTGAAGAAATCTAAATTGTTAAAGATTTTCAGTCCTCAATCCCAAATGGAGATTGCAACCAAGAAATAAAAAGGCAGATATGTATGGGTGAGGGACTGTGGTGGCTTAGTGGTTAAGATGCTGAACTTGATGACTGGATGGTTGGCAGTCAGTATTTCAAGACCTGTGCTGCATGGCAGAGTGAGCTCCCATCTCCGTCCCAGCCCCTGCCAACCTAGCATTTCGAAAGCAAGAAATTGCAAGTAGATAAATCGGTACCTCTTTGGTGGAAAGGTAAACAGCATTCCATGCCCTCCAGTGTTTAGTCATGCCTGCCACATGTCCATGGAAACATCTGCAGAGACAGACAGAGCTGGCTCTTTGACTATAAACAGAGATGAGCACTGAATCCTAGAGTTGGATACTACTGGCTTTCAAGCAAGGGTGACCTTTACCTTTACTATGGATGGATGAGGCAGGTATAAAGGGGCAGGAAAACATTCTCCAGTGCAGATGTATCACTGGAGACCAAAGTGAAGAGCATCTTCACCAGAGTTCCTCAAACATGGCTCTCCAGGTGTTCTTGGACTTCAATTACCAGAAGCCCATGTCAGCACACTTGTTGATCAGGGCTTCTGAGAATTTAAGTCTAAAAATATCCAGAAAGTCAGGTTTAAGGAACCCTTATCTACACCATTATATTAACAATTACTGTGCATAGATGTGAAAGCTAGACAGTCAAGAATGCTGACCAGGAAAAAAAATTATTTACATTGTGATGTAGGAGGAGAATTTTACAGGTAAGATGGACCACCAGAAAAACAAATAAGTGACTGCTAGATCGAATCAAACTAGAACTCTTATTCGAGCAAAAATGACTAAATTAAGGCTATCGTGCTTTTGGCATGTCATAAAAAGGCCAGAATCACTGTAAAATACAACAGTGCCTGAAAAAGCAGAAGGCAACAAGACAAGAGGAAGACTCAATATGAGAAGGATTCACTCAGTAAAGAAAGGAAGATCCCTGCAATTGCAAGATCTCAGCAAGAGTGAGAACGTTTTGAAGGTCAGTGAGTGATTCATAGTGTTGCCTGTAACAATAGGATCTTTACTCTCAAATAGGCCCTATTGTCATTCTGAGTTGCACCTCCCTAGCTGGACAACCCAGGCATCAGATGTGTGTAGAATTAGGTAGTGTTGAGCCAAGAAATCACTCCAAGTCTCTTCAGGCATTTTATAAGTGTATTAAAAGCATAGCAAGATACAGGATACAGTCCATCAAAAGCTCAGGAAGCAAATAGATAAAGCAGGCTGCTTCGGTGAGGGAAAGCCAGCCAGCCCCTCTTTCACTCAAGCCCTTACATCTTGGCTGCTTGCAAAGTAGGCATTCCCCGAGAGAGTCTCAGTAGCTGCTGTCTGTGTGTGATATCTCCTCCCCTAGGGTCCACCTTTGGCCCTACCCCTCAGGGATTCCAACCAATGAGCTTACAGCAAGACATGTCAATCACACATTAGGTTCCATTTCTTCTCTACCATGAGGCAAAGAATGTTTACATTCTTTCTAACTCCCACAGATTTGAAATTGCCATTTTGCAGAGGCTAAAGAACAAGCTATGAAAAAACACAGGGTATACTCCATGTGTAAATATTTTATACTTTTCAGAAACCAGCATTAAAAAGGTTAGACGGGGGAGGGTTCCTTTGAACTCCCTCGAGACGTGAACTGCATTTTCCAATAACATGGGACTTTGTATAGCTCTTTCCAAAGCATAATTGCTGCATGGGTGAAAGCCATAGAACCAAATTACTGGTGATCTCATCAAAGCAATAATGGTTCATCAGCCATTTGGGTGGCTTGGTGTTCCAGCGACAAGAACAGCAGGTTTATTTTCTGTAAATCTATTTGGACCAATGACTAAGTGGTCTATGTTACATGTAATCTATCATCATGGGAGGAGAGAAAAGCATGGGCCTCTCTAAAAACCTGTCTCTCTCTCTCTCTCTCTCCATTCTGAGACAGTCTGGAATGGCAAGAAAATATACATACTTCTGAGTCAGCATTTTGACAAATTTTGATGTTTTCGGTAAAGGCAACAGAAGAAATACATAAAAAATGTATGTGCCTTCCAGAACACTTTGATTCTTTGATTCAAGAAACCACAAGGCTAATGTGGAAAAAGTGGATAGAGCACTACTGTCGTAATTAGAGATATGTAACTGGTGGCTTGGTGGTTAAGACACTGAGCTTGATGACCAGAAGTTCGGCAGGTCAGCAGTTCGAGACCAGAGTGCTGCATGATGAGAGTGAGCTCCTGTAGAGTGAGGAGAGTGAGCTCCTGTAGTCTGTCCCAGTTCCTGCCAACCTAGAAGTTCAAAAGCAAGAAATTGCAAGTAGATAAATAGGTATCATTTTGGTGGGAAAGGTAACAACATTCTATGTACTCCACTGCCTAGTCATGCCTGCCACATGACTATGTAAACATCTGCAAATGCAGACAGTACTGGCTCATTGGCTGTAAAAGATGTGCACCACACCCTAATGTCGAAAAAAACTGGCTTTCAAGCAAGGGAGACCTTTCCCTTTACCTAACCTGGTTACATAATTCTGGTTAATTGTTAGACCTTCCCTCAGTTTGTACACGAGACATTTCACCTCAGCAGGGTGTTGTCCTCCAAACCAAAGGTGACTGTCTTCTTAGGCCAAAATCAGTAGTTATTTTCACTGGTAATGCACATGTATTAAATTCCTGTACTGTAAGTATTGCACAATTTTATAAAGCACTAGCTGGGGTACCCACTTCGCTGGGTAGTGGATCCTTACCTGCGCTCTGGGCTGCATTGGCACGAGGGGCGCTGCGGCCGCCTCCAGCGACCTTGCATTCCCAGTCATGGTGAGGCAGAGGCAGAGGCAGAGGCGGAGGGGCAGCAGGGGTGGAGGGGCAGCAGGGGCAGCAGGGCAGAGGCAGCGCCTATGGCACTGCCTTGCCCAGCTGCATCCTCAAGTGGCGTGGCTGAGGGCGGGAGGGGCGGCAGGGCAGAGGCAGTGCCTATGGCAGCGCCTTGCCCGGCTGTGTCAACAGGCAGCGTGGAAGGGGTGGCAGGGCAGAGGCAGGGCCTATGGCAGCACTTTGCATGGCTGTGTTCTCTTGCAGAGTGGCTGAGGACAGAAGGGGTGGCAGGGCAGAGGTTGCGGCTACGGCGTCGACTTGCCCAGCCGCATTCTCAAGTGGTATGGTTGGGGGGGGAGGTGTGGCAGGGCAGAGGTTATGGCTATGATGGCGCCTCACCCAGCCTTGTCCTTAGGCGGCATGGCTGAGGGCAAAAGGGGCGGCAGGGCAGAGGCAACACCTATGGCGGCACCTGGCCTAGCCATGTCCTCAGGAGGCATGGCTGAGGGTAGAAGGGGTGGCAGGGCAGAGGGCCTGGTGAGGTCTCCCAGCCAGGCCCCTCTGTGGCCAGTCTTGAAGCGCCGGACGGCATCGTGTGCACGCATGCCCAGTTCTTGCACGCAGGGGTAGTTGGGTTTTTTGGTGCATGTCTGCTGGCTCGGCTTTTTTGCACGAACGTTGGCCTCTTGAATTGGCTGGCGAGTGGCGCATTGTTCCCTGGGAATTGTAGTTTTCCCTTTTTGGCCAATTTTGTGGGGCATAAGCCCCACCTCCGGCCTCTGGACCCTCGCGGTGCTGATGTTTGGGACACAAGGTAGGTGTGTGCTGAGTATTACGGGATAGGCTACAGGGGTGTGGCCATGCCTGCTGGACACGAACGGTTGTGCCTTTCCTTTATAGGTATAGACTAGGCTGCTGTAAAACATGCAGACCAATGTTACAGAACTTTGCAAACATTATGAATATTTAAAAGTGACGTGAAATATTCCTGCGTGTAGATGCTGAGGACAAAAGCATTACATATTTCAACTGGTGAGCCTGAGAAATATCAGCAGAAAATCAGTTGTGATGAAGAAATTCAGCTCTTTCTTGCGTGGTTGCAAGTGTTGGCCTTCCTATTGGGCAGAGAGGCCACTGTCTCAGGTGGCAGATGCTTGTGGGTGGTAGCAATCACCACAGGCAGCAGGGGGTCTTGTCTGGTAGGTCCTCTGCAGCCCTTGTCTTGGTTCCCTAAAAAGGATCTGTTCTCCCACCTTCTTCCTTCCTTCCTATTTTACCCCAATGGGTATTGGGGAGATGCAAGGTTCTTGCTCTGGCACTTCTAGCAGCCTCCACCCGTGTTATTTGGTACTCTTGTAATACTTCTCTGATGCTATCTCTCCATCTTCATCAGAGAAAAGGGTAACATCACTCTGCATGTTCTACAATAGCTCAGTGCTTTATAAACTTGTGCTCTCCCATCACCAGTGTTAAAGTAAAATTCAATTTGGATTCTGTATATGGGACAGGAGATTGGGCACAGTTTTATCCTTTGCCGCAGGCAGAAACATATTTCAGGCTCTCCCTGCTTGCTGCAAAGAAAATGCCTCTTTCCAATCTTTTATTAGCTCTCGAGGTGTGGAAATGGAAAATTTGTCAATGAAAGATTTATCTCCCATTGCCAACACTGGGAGTTATGCCTCACTGCAGGGAGGCAGGACCAGTTAAATTAGTCCGCCCCCGGCAACTGATGGAATCTGAGGGATTCCAGAAGGAACTGGGGCTGTTTTCTCCAGACCAGCTACACGATTCGACTGAGACCTTAGTCACCTTTTGGAAGGAAGAGGCGACATCAGCCTTGGACATAATCGCGCCACTGAGGCCTCTCCGAGCTCACCAGATCCACTCGGCCCCATGGTTTACAGAAGAGCTGAGGTGGCTAAAGCGGGACAAGAAGATGCCTGGAGCGCAGTTGGGTAAAGACCCAGAGCAATCATGACCAAACACATGCTAGAGCAGCTGTTAGAGCCTATCTCATAGCGATGAGGGTGGTGAAGCATCAATACTTCACCACTCTTATTGCCTCTTTGGATAATCGTTCAGTGACCCTGTTCCGGTCTGCCAAGCCAGTGACAGGCAGTTTGGAAGGAGCAATAGTAAATGCTTCTTTACGGGAGGGGGTGTTTCAGGCATCATTCAAACATGCACTGGTGTGCCCCCTATTGAAGAAACCATCTCTTGACCCAACCATATTGGACAACTTCAGGCCTGTATCCAATCTTCCCTTTCTAGGGAAGGTATTGGAAAAAGCAGTGGCATGCCAGCTCCAGGGGCTTCTGGATGAAGTGAATTATCTGGACCCTTTTAAGTCAGGATTCAGGCCCAGATATGGTACCAAGACTGCACTGATCGCATTTATGGTTTATCTCTGGCATGAGCAGGACAGGGGTAATCCTTCTGTCCTGGCTCTCCTTGACCTCTCTGCGGCCTTTGATACCATCGACCACAGTATCCTTCTGGAACGGCTACATGGATTGGGGGCCAGGGCACTGTGTGGTCCTGGTTTTCCTCATTTCTGACAGTCGGTGTAGTTGGAGGGCGAGTTGTCCAGCCCCAAGCCTCTCCAGTATTGGGTGCCACAGGGCTCGGTACTCTCACCTCTTCTATTTAACATCTATATGAAGCTGCTGGATGAGATCATCTGTTCCCACGGGGTGAAGTATCATCAATACGCTGATGATACCCAACTGTATATCTTGGCTCATGGGAACCCGAGTGATGCAGTTGAAGTCCTATCCAGGTGCCTGGAGGCTGTGAGGGTCTGGATGGGGGACAATGAGCTTCAACTGAATCCTGGCAAGACTGAGTGGTTGAGGGTTTGGGGCCCCATGTTATCCCGGGAGCTACCATCTTTGGAGCTGGATGGGGCTATTTTGCCCCAGACAGACCTGGTGCATAATTTGGGGGTCCTCCTGGACTCACGACTACTGCTTGAAGAGCAGGTGACAGTCATGCCAGGAGGGCTTTTGCGCAACTTCGTGTCATCTGCCAATTATGCCCGTTCCTGGACTGGGACTCCTTACTTTCAGTCACCCATGCTCTGGTCACCTCCAGACAGGATTATTGCAATATGGTCTACATGGGGCTGCCCTTGATGACCATTCAGAAACTACAGCTGGTTCAGAATGTGGCTGCCTGGGTGGTGATGGGATGCTGGTGTTATGCCTGTGCCTTGCCGTTGCTACGGTAGCTGCGTTGGTTGCCAGTATGCCTCCGGGTGCAATTCAAGGTGCTGGTTTTGACCTTTAAAGCCCTTCATGGTAGTGGTCCAGGATACTTAAGAGACCAAGGTTTTGACCTTTCCTACGAGAGCAGACCATAGGGGCTCTCTGCTGGTCCCATCAGCCAGGGAGGCACATCTCACTGGGACCAGGAGAAGAGCCTTTTCAATATCTGCTCCGGCCCTATGGAACCTCCTGCCACTTGAATTGTGCCTCCAGGCAGAGTTGCTTCCCTTCAGGAAGGCCTTAAAATTATGGCTATGCCAGCAGGTGTGGGGTGCAACTGGTACCACAACCCAGCCCTGCTGGCTTATTTAGCCCTGCCCAGGGTTCTTATTTACTCCTGCCCAGGTGTCCTTCTTTTTATAGGGATTGGGAAGTTTTATAAATGTTTTTAGATAGTTCCATAGTACTGTATTCAGTTTTAATTAGCATTGGGTATAGGTTTTAACTGATGTTGTGAGCCGCCCTGGGTCGCTTAGGCGGAAAGGGCAATTATATAAATCCAACAAATAAATAATAAATAAATAAACACTTCTGGAATGGGATTTTCCCCTTCTCTGGACTACAATGGTTTGCTCTTTGTTTTCATTCAGGAATATTGATTTCTCCTTAAGTGCTGGGTCACTCTTGGTTGTCTTGTACAGTTTAGATGAAATTTACAGTTTGTTCCATTTAAAAGGCTTTCAGATGTGTTGCCTACAACAGTATATGACTAGCTGGTATCTTCAGCTTTCCTGCCCACCCCCCACCCCCACCCCTCAATTGCAAGTAGGCCAGAGGGCAAGGGTGTAGTAGAGCAACATTTTCTACTAAAGTTACAGCCAAGTGATACATGACAGGGTTTTATTTAGTTACAGCCAAATGATACATGGCAGGGGTTTATTTAGAAAGAGAAAATGGCCTGCTAGGAGATATAGAAACCACTTGTCTCATTTTGACAGAAATGGATGAAAGATTTGTGCTTTAAGGTTTGACAGCACTTGACAGTTTTCACAGGGCAACTGTGAACAGATCTTTGGCAAACTTTCCCCCCCCCCCCCCCCCAGGAAGCTGCAAATCTATTAGTTGCCACTGATGTCACCTTTCATGGAATTATTCTGTTGTAGAAAAAAATGGACTAAATGGATTTCCATACTCGAATGATAGTGGTAAATGTTACACAGTATGTTGGAGGTTTATAGTGTCATAGCCTTCTCGGTATCTGTCGGTATCGGTATGAGCAGTGGCTCAAGTGGCTAAGATGCTGACTGGGAGGCGGAAGGTCAGTAGTTTGATTCCAGAATAAGCTCCCGTCTTTGTCCCAGCTCCTGCCAAGCTAGTAGTTCGAAAGCAAGAAATTGCAAGTAGATAAATAGGGACCACTTCGGTGGGAAGGTAACAGCATTCCGTGCACTCCGGTGTCTAGTCATGCCTGCCACATGACCACAGAAATGTATGCAGCAGTAGACAGCACTGGCTCTTCGGCTATGAAACAGAAATGAGCACTGTACCCTAGAGTCGGATACGACTGGCTTTTGAGCAAGGGAAACCTTTATCTTTAATTCCATAATGGAAATATTTTAAAAATCACTTGGGATAGACAAAGATGGGCATTTTGGCATACCTTATTCATTATGTCATATTTTTATTTATTTTATTTTTTATTTATATTCAAATTTATATGCCGCTCAATCAGGTAAACCCGACTCTGGGCGGCTCACAACAAGTTAAAACACACATAAAACAGTACAACCAATCAAAACCAATTAAAACCCAACATACCCACCCACCTACCCCATTCCTCTTAAAACCCACATAAACCCACATTAAAAAAGACAATTAAAAGAAATGGGGGCTTAATTTATAAGCCAACAGGCAGGGGCCACTCTTCCATCTGGGCCCCACACCTGCCCTGCCAACCAGGTTTTTAGGTCTTTTCTGAAAGGTAGCAGCTCCATCTGCTCCTGCAACTCTACAGGCAGGAGGTTCCACAAGGCCGGTGCGGACACGGAAAAGGCCCTCCTTCGTGTACCAGAGAGACGAGCCCCTCTGGCAGATGGAACAATCAGGGAGCCCCTCCGATCCGCTCTGGTTGGATGGTCGGACACTCTTGGGACAATGCGGTCTCTAAGGTATCCTGGCCCACTACCATGAAGGGCTTTAAAGGTCAAAACCAGCACCTTGAACTGCACCCGGAGGCAAACTGGTAGCCAGTGCAGCTCCCGAAGTAATGGTGAGGCACGAGCATAGTGCCCGTGCCCCATCACCACCCAGGCTGCCGCATTCTGGACCAACTGCAGCCTCCGAATGGTTGACAAGGGCAGCCCCATGTAGAGCACATTGCTATAATCTAGCCTGGAGGTGACCAGAACATGTGTGACCATGAGCAGGGAGTCCCGGTCCAGGAGCGAACGCAACTGACGGATGACGCGAAGCTGTGAGAAAGCCCTCCTGGCCACAGCTGCCACCTGATCTGCTAGTAGCAGCCCCGAATCCAGAAGGACCCCTAAGTTGCGTACCGGGTCTGTCTGGGGCAAAGCAGCCCCATCCAAGACCAAAGTTGGCAGCTCCCTGGATAACGCGGGACCCCCTATCCGAAGCCACCCAGTCTTGGAGGGATTCAATTGTAGCCCGTTGTCCCCTATCCAGACCCCAACCGCTTCCAGACATCTGGATAGGACATTGACTGCATCACTGGGGTCCCCATGGGCCGAGATATATAACTGGGTATCATCAGCATACTGATGATACCTTACCCCATGGGAACGGATAACCTCGCCCAATGGCTTCATGTCTATGTTAAATAGGAGAGGAGAGAGCACCGGGCCCTGAGGCACCCCATACTGTAGGGGCCAAGCGCTGAACCTCTCACTCTCCAACCACACCGACTGGGTACAACCCTTCAGAAATGAGGAAAACCAGGACCACACAGTACCCTGGATCCCCAAACCTTTGAGCCGTTCCAGAAGGATACCATGGTCAACGGTATCGAAGGCCGCTGAGAGATCCAGAAGAGCCAGGATGGATGGATGACCCCCGTCCCGCTCCCACAAGAGGTCATCAACCAGTGCGACAATGCAGTCTCAGTACCATATCCAGGCCTGAAACCCGATTGATAGGGGTCCAGATAATCCACTTCATCCAGGACCCCCTGCAACTGCCGCATCACCACCATCTCCAGTACCTTCCCTAAGAAAGGGAGTTTGGAGACTGGCCTGTAATTAGCTGGAACTGCTGGGTCGAGAGATTGTTTCTTCAGGAGGGGGCGCACCAGAGCATGTTTTAAAGGTGCAGGAAACACCCCCTCCCACAATGAAGCATTTATTATAGCCCCGACCCAGCCTCCCGTCACCCCCTTGGAGGCTTTCACCAACCAAGTGGGACAGGGATCCAAAGGGCAGGAGGTGGTGCGAACATCTGCAAGAAGCCTGTCCACTTCCTCAGAGACAACTGGATCAAACCGATCCCAGATAACACTGCCAGACTGAGCTCTGATCCCCTCTGGACCCTCCCCATCCACGCCGAGATTAAACCCGAGCAAATCCGAGCGATTTTCTCCACCAGATAGTCTGCAAAAACCTCAGCCGAACCCTGCCAACTGGGCACTGGCCCCTCCCGGCCAGGAGAGACCTGGTAACCCGGAACAGAGCAGCTGGGCAATTATCCATGGAGGCAATGACGGCGGTGAAGTATTGTTGCTTCACCACCCCCATCGCCACCAGGTAGGTCTTAATAGCAGCCCTAGCCAGTGTCCAGTCGGAATCACTCCGGGTCTTCACCCAGCGGCGCTCTCGGCGTCTCTTTGCCCATTTAAGCTCCCGCAGTTCTTCTGTGAACCACGGGGAAGATCAAACCCCATGGGCTCGGAGAGGCCGTAGTGGTGCGATTTCATCCAAGGCAGCCGTAGTCATCCTGTACCACAGGTCAACGAGTGCCTCGGATGAATCATGTAGCCGATCCAGAGGAAAATCCCCCAGTTCCCTCTGGAATTCGTCAGAATCCATCAGTCGCGGCGGGCGGGCCAATTTAATAGGTCATGCCTCCCTGCAGTGAACCACCGCCCCCAGGAAGTCCAGAGTCACCAGATAGTGATCTGACCATGGCACAGGTATAGTTTCTAATTTCTGTAGTCTCAAATCACTCTGCCACCGCTCCGACAAAAAAACTAGGTCCAGTGTGTGACCACTGCCCCTGGTCGGGCCATGAATTACCTGAGTCAGGTCCATGGCTGCCATGGAGGCCATGAACTCCTGTACAACCTCTGAACCAGTCCCCAGCAAAGGCAAATTGAAGTCCCCCAGAACCATCAGCCTAGGGAACTCCAACGCCAACGCTGAGATGGCCTCGAGGAGCTCAGGCAGGGAGTCTCTTACCCTGCAAGGAGGCAGGTACAGGAGTAAGACTCTCAACTGACCCTTAGGGCCCAACCACAGGAGCAGGGCCTCACAACCCGGGACTTGTGGAGCAGTGTCCCTGGCAACTCCCAAGGACTCCCTGGCTACAATGGCGACACCACCGCCCCTTCCCTCCTCTGGTACACCATCCTCTGGTCTCAGCCAGGTTTCGGTGATGCATGCCAGGTCGGCCCTCCCCTCCCGAATAGAGTCTTGAATTAGGGGGGCCTTGCTGCAGATTGACCTGGCATTCATCAGCAGCAGCCTAAGGGTGGGGTCACCCTGGATCAGCTGCTCAGGATCCAGAGATGTACCTGGGGGACTGGAATGAGAGACAGATACCAACCATCAGTCCCATGTTCCCCGAGTGCGGCCTGCCCCTCGGTACCCGCCATATCGTCCCATGCCCGTCACAACCCCAATTTGAGCCCTGAGAACATCCCCACCCATCTCAGATGGAGTGCTACCCCTCCTACCCAGCTGACAAGGCCATTTCTCCCACCCTCTCTCCCCTCCAGACCCAGAACCCACCCCCACACTCCCCCTACCCTCCTTGGGGCATTTCCAAGAGCCCCTTATCAGAGGTGGGGGGTGCCAGCCATCCCTCCCCAAACCCAATCCCATTCCCTTCCCACCCCTCCAACCCCTACAATTACTCAAAAAGGGGGGTAAGGGCCCTCACTGCTGGCACCACCTCCCTCTCTCCTCCCTAACCCCACAAGAGGTGAAGGAGGGGGGCGGCAACGTACCAGTCCATCAATCCGCCAAGGCTTCCCCGGCTGTGACCAATTCCCTCCCACCGGAGTGGCTGGGAGGAAAGGCAGTGTCTGTTCTCCATGGCTGGAGTTGGGCTGCAATTCTTGAAGCCATCTGCCTGGTCCAGCGAAGGAGGCCTTTGGGAAAGGGGGTGGTTGGAAGGTCTTTTGCAGCCACCTCTCCCTGCCTTGACACAGCTGCCGGCCCTCTCTTTTCCTTCCTGGTCCAGCGAAGGAGGCCTTTGGGAAAGGGGGTGGGTGGATGGTCTTTTGTAACCATATTCCAAGTCTTTACCTTTGAGGACCTCAGAAACGTCAATTAAGCAAACCATGCTGATAGATTATTAAAAATGGCTATAGAGAGCACATCTCACAAATTTTCTGGTTCCAGGCAAATTAAAGGGTTTGTTAAGCTGCAAGTGGCTGGGGTCCCAGAGATCTGCCTGAACCATCCTGTTACTGATGGATGTTTTCCTCCTAGTCCCACCACCACCTGGGAGTAGAGAGGTAAGAACAGAAGAGAGGGCCTCCTAGATGATGACATGTTATATGTTGAATGCAAACTTCACAGAAATAAATCTGAACATCGATCAGGAATTTTTGGTCATTACCAGAAGAAAAAGCCATACTGATTTGCATCTTTATCTGTTATACTAACCACCCATTGTGTACCTGATATGTATAAATTAATGCCATGAAGTCTCACTCTTATGTCTGATGAAGTGGACTTGATCCACAATATAGTAGTTAGTCTTTAAGGTGCCATAATGTTTTTATTTTTTTGTTTTATTTACTATCTGATATGCTCGCATAGACTAACATGGCTACCACTTCAAAAACTTCTCAGATAAGCATCCCTGGGATTGAATTTTTGACATCTTTTCGTCTTTGCCAAGGAGTTACAGCACAGTGTTACAGGTGGTTTGGTTTGTAAGAGCTCAGCTGGTTTCTGGGCTGTGTTATATTTTCTGTTGAATGTTATTCTTTTTGCCAGGGATACAGTCAGTTACACTGAAGCCTTTGTGCTGATGACAATAATTATCTAGTTAAATATATGAACAATTTGCTACATAAATATATTAACATATAGATAAAGGTCGAGCACTAACTGAAGCTGGCCCAACAGAAGATAATCTCCTCCTGCCTGAAGGAACCTGGCTGTGGAGTACAAGCTATTCTATTCCCCTGATGTATCTTGCACAATATTATGAAACCTGCAGTGTACTTGCTAAAGATGATTACACATGGAATATATTCCAAGTATTTCATGTTACAAGAACCTGCCCTGGTTTTTTTTAAAAATTATATTTGTGTCCATCTGTTTTTTGTCGTTTTATATGGCAAGAATAAAGGAATTGCCATCTTCTTTTAGGTTACAATAGCATTATGTCATACCCGAATAAACCATTTATTTTGGAAAGAAGTTACATTCATCTTCTGTAAGTGTTACTGGAACTGAGTGGTCAGAACATTTTAAAACAGCCATTTGTCAAACTTCCTTTCCTGAAAACAAACTGCACCCAGTAAAGTACAGCCCTTTGAAACAGAATGTTTTGCTTCTGTGTCACCGGGAGGTAGGAATGTAACTGGCTTCTATACTTGGGATGGGGAAGGTGGGGAACCATGCTTTTATTTCATTTTCCAATTACTTTTTATGGTGCCAGCCACCATTTTCACTTGATGAAAAAGAAAGCCAGGTACAGTGGTACCTCATACAACGATTTTAATCCATTCCACAGGGCTCGTGGTTGTACGAAACAATTGCTATACAATACATGCATCGTATAGCAATTTTCCCTATGGGATGCATCGTACAATTATTTTTTTCGCTAAGTGGTTTTTCCCATTGAAAAATTGTTGTAGAGATTTTTTCCATAGGGAAAATTGTTATGCAGCACACCATTTCCCCCAAAAAACTAATTGTTATGTGCTTTCGTTGCTATATGGGGCAATTGTTATATGAGGTTCCACTGTACTTTAAAATCCAGTTCTGCCGCCCAAAAGGTGCCTTAGTTGCTGTTGCTTTTAAGTATTTTGAATTTGAGATTTGAGTTAACAGGTGAAAAGCACAGCAAATACTATCTGTTACATGTGTTACATTATGATCAGTAAGCAATGTGAACCTCTTGCCAGAGGTCATTTTGATAAACTCTAGTAAGGAGATAAGAGTTAAGCAACAGAACAGGTGGTAGACTAGTAGAATTCTTGACCCGCTTTCTAAGCTTAGTTTCATCTACAGATGGACCATAGTGACAGCCTGTAAGACTCAGTGTTCGGCAAAGAGAGATACAATTCCAGGGGAGAGAAATGGCCCACACCTTCATTCTGTGAAGTCTTGCATTTCCATTATGAAACCAAGATGGCATAGCTGTGAAAGAGCCAGATCTCATTCATACATAGATAATAATAATTTCATGTCAGAAATTATTCTGGGTTGAAAGGATTTTTGCAGAAGAAACTCTGCTCCGGGAATGCTCAATTGAGGCTCCTTTCATGTCCCCAAGAGCTGGGACAGAAATGGGCACTCACTCCACCATGCAGTACTCAGGTCTTGAACTGCCAACTTGCCAGCCTTCCAGCTAACAAAGCAAGCTTCTTAACCACTGAGCCACCACAGCCCCACATACATAGATAAACACTCTAGATTTTATTTCCCCCCCACTTAGTGATCTTTCATTCAGTAGCAAAGCACAGAGGTCTGGTCAAGGAGGATCAGCATTTCCTAGGCTGGAGGAAAGACGGGAAATAACGAAGAGTGTGCAGATGTCTCAAGCCTCCCCATTTACCTTGCCCATCTTTCCTTAAATGCCATATATCCATTTGCCCAAAGCTTTTCCAAATGTGGTACAGTATCTTGTCTCTCTTGAAGACTAGGCAATAAAACTGAGGTGAGACAGGAAGCAGGAGCTGTGGGATGAAATAGTAGTCAAGACTGAAGAGCAAGTCAGAGCTCAGAAACAATCAGGAAGCCAGGAATGAAAGACAACCACCAGACAGAGGAACACACCAGCCTCAGGAAGATCCTTTGGTTCAAAGAAGGGATAGCTGAAAGAGGAGCCCTATCCCATCGCTTATAGTCCTTCTGTTCAGAAGGATCCAGTGAGTGTTCTGGTGGGCAGTCCAGGATATAAGGGTACTAACTTGTACTGTATAGGCAGATGATTCAAGAGCCAGAGTGGTATAGGGGTTCAAGTCTCAGACCTGGGTATAAGAGATCAAGGTTCTAGCCCCCACTCAGACATGAAGAACAGATGGAGTGATCTTTGGGCAGCCACTGTTTCTCAACCTGATCTACATCACAAACTGGGGAGAGCAAGTACTACAAGTTGGCAGAAGCAAAAGCAGGGTATATCTGTAACATGCAGGCAAACAAAGGGCTTAAATTACTTTTGTAAAAACTCTTACATTTGCATCAGATTTACCAGGTTCAAAATCAGTTTAAAGATGAATGACTAGGCATAGTTCCCAGACCTCCTCTTGCAAGCACTTCTTTTTAAAATGTTTTCAGTGTAGTGGGAGGCCAGTTCAAACAGATATTTTGAAAATAAAGATATAAAATTGACTGTGATCCTCTGCTCCTCCGGTCTGATGAAAATCACCAGAAGGGATAGTTACCCAGCAATGGTTCGCCGCCACCACCTCTTCTTCTTCCCTCTTGCCTTTCTGCATTCCTGCCTGCTACCGCTGTCTTATCCTGCAAATAAGGGGTGACATCAGAGCCAGTGGGTGTCAGCACCCAGTGGAAGAGACTCTGCCTTCCTTGTTTTGTTTTTTTTCTTCCTGGTGACTTTACTCTTCTTTACCCAAAATACAAAAACCAGTTAAAACACCATGCAGGAAAAAGCCAATTCTTCCATCCCAAGGTGTGTGGCTCCCTCCCAGAATACTTTACAAACTGTATCCTTCCCAGTTTGCTGTTTCAACCTCAGCTGCTACTTCATTACTTGTTGAATCTGGGCTGCGAAGCGGGTTGCGCAAGCTGGATCGGAACCGCGAAGCGGCTGTTGGGTCCCGGAGGAGACTAGTCAAGTAATGACACACGAGGCAAGATGGAGCAAAGACCAGTAATTTAATGAAGACAAATAATCAGTATTTATCCTGTTCTGGCTGCATGCAAAAGCGTAGCGATCTATTGTGATGGAAGGCTTAACACACCATGTTTACACAAGTTAATTGGGGAAGTCTACACAAGGGAAGTTAATTAACCAACTTAATTAGTGGCAGGGGAAATACATTGTTCCGTGTTATCCGGGGTAAAAAAGTGGCTAGTATTGGCTCTAGGGCTTAAAGGAATCCGCAGACGCGAGATTACCTATTACGTGCCTAGCGAGTTAGTCAATTAGCTCTCCATTGTTCGAGCTGCTTGTCAGATCAGCTATTGATGAATTAAACTCTATCTAATATTCCGCTCCCCCAATTTCTGGCCCCTCAGGAACCCCTGGCAATGAGGTGATCACCCATTACCGGGGTTCTGTCAGGGACAGTTGACCAATTGTGTGCGCGGATCCCACACTCCCCCTTTATTTGTTTAATTGGACCTGACAGACAGCTCGACGTAGGAGCAACATCAGCTGACATGGAGTGAGGACATTCCGGGGTTCTCTCCATGGGGGAACCTTGACATCAGTGAGGGAATACATTGCATGAAACAACATATAGCTGTTCCCAGTATTGTCACCCCCACGATCACCTTGAGTGTCATTTGTAGCCAACCCCATGGGAACCAGGACCATAACGAATCCCACCACACCCGCGTGGCATCTTCCTTGATATTTTTAACCAAGGTATGGAGGTCTGTGAGTTGACTCTGTACCTTGTGCGAGTTGTCCGTGAGGTTGAAACAACACATGCCATGGACAGACTCGCAATCCAAATGGTGTAACAGTAGGAGGTAATCGATAGCTGCTTGATTATCCAATATGGCATGGCGAAGCTCTGTCTGCTCCTGATTAAGCAGCGCTATCGCTGAGAAGGTGTGGTTAATGGCTTTTGCAAAAGCGCAAGCCAATTGACCAGTTCTCCGAGCGTTGCCTATGGCTAAGCCTGGCACGCCAAACAAGCTGACTGCTAGTGAAACATACTCAGCCTTACTCAGAATCCTGATGTTGCTATCACATGAACTGTCTAACTGGGTGGCACGAGCGTGCCGTGTACGGGGAGATACATTAATGCTTGGGGCAACCATATCTTTTGTGGGAAGCAACAATGTCAAACGACTGATACAACAAAGGGAATCAGATACATTTGCAGGAATGTAGTTCCAAGTATACTGGTTACATGTAAAAAACCATCCTGAAGGCAAAGTAACATGAGCAAACATTGAGTTAATAGTCTCTTGGTTATTACAAGTCCAAGTGCTGTTGCCGGGGTTGAGGCAACGGCACTGTGGCCCTTCGACCATGGAACAGCCAGTCATATGAGCACAAGTAGAGTTCGGGCTGACCGCCACTCGGGCAGTGTAGAGAGTGGCCACATCAGCCGGTAGGACTTTTGTGACTTGGGTTCCCAAGTGCGCATACGTTGAAAAGGCAGTCTTGTAAAATGGACCAAATATCCGCTTCACCAACCAGTCACCATTCCTGACGCGCGCATCTGGGGAGTGACACACCGGGATGAGACAAGTACTCAGAATAGAGGCAGAATCGGTGGTCTGCCTCAGGCAAAAATTGGACTGATTGACGAGGTTTGCCAATCTTTCCCAAACGTTGTAATGCATCCGGGCAGAGAGCTCTCCGCCTGGCATCAGGTTGTTGGCTTCCAGTGAAGCTGCTTGAACCCCTCCCCCCGCAAGCAGGAAAAGGATCAAGATGATGGTGGTCATCATGGAATTAGCAGTAATCAGGGAAAAGGCTGCAATCAAGATGTTCTCCGGCATCGGCTCCTTGTCCTCCCACCGAATGGCGTCCGCCACCTCCTGGCACAGGGACTTGGCCATCCCCCAGGTGATCTTTGGCACTGTCATCTGCTGTCGCCACCTCCTCCGCTTGGCTCTCCCCATCAAGGTTAATTCCTCCATCTCCAGTATTGGGTCCGGGAGTACCTGGGTCCACGCCATTGGACTCGGAGTGAGGCTTGACACACCGGGCTGGAATCCAGATAATGCCTGTGGGAGACATAAATGCAGCATACCCTCTTCCCCATGTTATGAGTTCCAGGAAGGATCCGGTGGCTCTCGGTAATGCACCATCAGCCACGGGAAAGCCTCCGTGCGATGGAAGTGCTTCTTCTGTGGAGTGTAATCCGAAAAAACATTAACGTGATTGTACATAAACAATACCTTGTTCAGACAATGCTGTGCCTGACCCTGATTTTTGGGGAGGGCTAGTTCCCCCCTTTCTGTTTGTTTGTCAATGTAGGACTTAAGCGTCCAATTCACCCGCTCCACAATCGCTTGCCCTTGCGGATTGTATGGAATGCCAAAAGTATGCTTAATGTCCCAGGTGGCCATGAAGGTGGCCAGCTGCCTGGAGCAATAAGCCGGACCGTTATCGGTTTTCATGTGCTGTGGTTTGCCCATGGCTGCGAAGCAGGAAAGGAGATGCTGCTCCACATGGGAAGCCATCTCTCCCTTCTGTGCTGTAGCGCAAACAAACTGTGAAAAAGTGTCAATGCAAACGTGCATGTACTGCCATCTGCCAAAATGCGGAATGTGTGTGACATCCATCTGCCACACCTGGTTGGCCTCTGTCCCTCGTGGGTTGATGCCCCACGAGGGCCCCCTACCGCCCCTACACAATGTGGACAGGAACGGACTATGCCCTGGGCTTGGGAAAGTGGCAGGTTGAACTGCCATGCAAGTGCTTTGGCATTTTGATGGAAAATGCATGACTCAGAATTGGAGTCGTGAAGACTCCCAAGACTGACCATTGCTGAATTTCTTTTGCGGCCGCATCCGCTCTTCTATTGCCAGGCCGATCCTGGTGACTTCTGATGTGAGCGATATAGAGTGCTTTGGTGCGATTCCGCAAATGAAATTGAGTTGTAAGAAAAAGATTTAACAAGTTTATGTTTATCACGGGAGTGATGTACGCTCCCAGTAGACTGTGAAGCAGATTCCAAACATACTGGCTGTCAGTAATTATGTTCAAGCGTTCTTTGGCAAAGGTGCGCAAGGCGAGGTTCACTGCTGCCAATTCCGCCCGCTGCGCAGATTTCTGCGGAAGAGTTAAGAGCGTGCACCAAGCCTGGCCCTCTTGCCAAGTAAGAACATATGTACAACCCCCATCAGTGAAAACTGTCCTAGCCCCCTGAAGTGGAACCAGGGACATTAATTTACACAAACTGACTGTCTGCGTTTGAAGCGAGACGAGTCTGGGGTCTTTCGGCAGATGGTATGCCAAACATCCAGTGAATCCCTCCAATGCAATCAGAAGCAAGTCACCGAGCTGCATCAGTTGCTGAATTTGCTCTTTTGTGAATGGGACCACGGTTTTTAGCTAAATCGTGCCCTGAGATTTCCCTTGCTCTCAGCCTTCCTTGGTAAATCACCATGGAGACCAGTTCCTGTGGAGGAACAATTTTTCGGGAAGAGGTGTGTGGTAAATACACCCATCCCATGATACTCGCCCCCCGCTCGGAGTCTACCCCTAGAGCTCCGGTGAACATGGATCCTGTCCGGACTATGTACAAGTTTAGAACAGGAGCATATGGCCCCTGACTAATCCTGTCCACCCATCTCTGGCTCAGAACTTGGTTGACCTTTTTGAGAGTCAAGCGCGCCTCTCGAGGAATGTGTATCTGGTCTGCCGGCTGCTTACCTAGCTTTAGCAGCGAGAAGAGTGGCTTCAGAAGTTCCATATCTAGCCTAAAATACGATCTGGCTCAATTAATATTCCCCAGAATCTGTTGCAATTCTACAAGGGTGACTGAATCCTTTAATTTGGTCTGTGGCAAAACTGGTGCTGCGAAAGAACGGAGAAGCTGATGGCCCAAGTATGAAAATGGCTAGGTTCTCTGAACTTTCTCCGGGGCAATGAGTAACCCTTTTCCCCCAGAGTGGCCTGGAGATTTTTAAACATTTCGCTGCCGAGTTGCGGCGCTGCGACCAGGATGTCATCCATGAAATGACACACTAAGACTGTGGGGTGAAGGTTTTGGAACTTTTCCAGTGCATTATGAACGTAAATTTGGCACAGGGTGGGCGAGTTGAGCATCCCCTGTGCCAAATATTTCCACGCGTAACGTTGCGTGGGCTCCCTGTGGTTCACGACTGGCACTGTAAAAGCGAACCTTTCCCAATCCCTAGCATCTAAAGGAATGGTATAAAAACAGTCTTTTAAGTCTACGACCAAGATCTCCCAACTTTTAGGGATCATGTTCGGATTCGGGATGCCGCATTGAAGCAGACCGATCGGCTGAATACATTTATTGATCTCTCTGAGATCGTGAAGGAGTCGCCACTTCCCTGACTTTTTCTTGATAACAAATATGGGCGACTTCCAAGGACTGGTGGACCGTTCTATATGTCCTGCATCTAGCTGTTCTTTAACCAGCTGTTTCAGGGCGACTAATTTCTCCCCTATTACCAGCCATTGCTCTACCCAAACTGGCGTGTTGGTAAGCCATTTAAGCGGTAAAGCCATTACCCGAAGGTAAGAGTGGCACGGTACTGCTGCAGAATGTCTTGCCCCCAGAGGTTGACATGTACATCCAAAATGTGCGGCCGGATGACCGCTGTGCCCTCAGCTTCGGGGATCGTGACTTCTACCCAGTTCTGGCTTCTAAACGCTTCTTGAACACCACCTACCTCCCACACATCGGAGACCGGCTCAAGAGCCAACTCACGTGGCCACTGACTCTGGCTGACCACGCTGACGTCAGCTCCAGTATCTAATAATCTGTCAAAAGGTCTTTTTTAAAAAAATACCTTTATGACTGGCCGCCGTCTCCACTCTATGTTGGTTTCCACTGCTGCTAAGACCTGGTATCCTTGCACTGCCCCTTCTGTGCTCGAGCGGTCTTCCGACCTGGACTCTGAGCTGTCCCTGAGCCTTTCCTGGCTGCCTGCTGGCGAGTGACAAGGAACCATAATCAGTTGTGTTAACGTGTCTCCCTTGTGAATGGTTTGGGGTAGGTGCGTCCAGAGTTGAACATGGAGAACACCCGAAAAATTGGAGCCGATGACTCCCGGAATTACAAGAATTCAATGCGTTCCTGCAATACTACGGGGCAAAACTAAACCTATATAGCCTTTAGGCAGGGGTCCCATGTACTGGGAATCAACCAGATAGACTGTGCCTGGCAAGTCAAATCTAGTCCCGCACTGCTTCTAGGGCTGGCCTGCGCCTCCGGAATGCAGGGAATGTGACCGGAATTTAATCCAGCTCCGGCTCTCCCAGAGTGATTGAGGTCTCTGTTTGGACCAGGGCCAGAGACAAGCCCACGTTCCAGTTTCCCGAATTTGGGCAGTTCCTGGCCCAGTGGAAGCCTTTATTGCATCAGGGACATGGGGTGGTCGGAGCCTTGGGACGACCGGTGTTTTGGCCGCTGCCCTTGGTGTATCGGCATTCTCTAGCAAAGTGACCGGTCTTGCCACAATTGTGACATGCTCCTTTGGTCCTGCCTTTGGGTTTCCTACCGCCTTGCACCGCCGCTGCTAACAGACCCATTTTGTAGGAATCTGTACCAACGTCGGCACAAGCCCTAATCATGTCGGTGAGAGTCAGGTCAGGACGATTGCCCAGTGACTGCAAGATCTTACAGCAGTCAAGGTTGGCGTTGTCTTTCGCCAACTTCATCATGAGCTCCTGTTGGGCTTGCTCATTGTGTATCTGTCTACTTACTGCTTCCTCCAATCTATTGATAAAGTCCATGTAGGACTCCTGGGCACCCTGTTTGACTGCTGTGTAATTTTTGGCTGCTTTGCCAGCTGCTGGGACCTTGAGATAAGCCCTGAAGGCTGTCTCAGCCGCCAAATGAAGGGTGGCGATTGGCAAGGTGATCTGCACATCAATGCCTTCAAATGGACCTGAACCATATAGCTAGTCAGGGATTACTGCTCCACCCATCCTGGCAGCCATTGCCTGCGCTTCAAGACGATACTCGCTGTCCCATAGCAAATACTGGCTGGGGTTGAGCATCATTCGCATGACGGCTTTCCAGTTGTATGGAATGAGCATCATAGTTTCGCACACTTGCTGAAGCGTGCCCCTGGTGAAGTGACTCTGAAGTCCTGTCTCTGTGATTGCCTTCCATATAGCCATAAGCAGCTTATACGGAACTGGCGAATGGGTCATTTGCTGCTGACCCGTGAGGGCATCTACCTCTATGTGGACTGGGCACATCTGCCTAAGCTCAGCTAGTTTTTCTGCTGGCAACTCCCCCTTACTGGTTCCTTCCTCAACCATGCGCTGGATGGGGCTCTTGTTATTCTGGGAACTTTTAACTGTCAGAGAAGCACCAGCGCTTCTCATGCCATGCATTCCTTCAGTGACGTCTGCAGCTGTCACTGAGGGAAAGCTCCATACACTGCCCTGCTTGAGCTGAAATGACGGATAGAGAGCCGTTGGGGCTGATGGCTCTGACTGCGCTGGGGGTTCCTCGGCCTCTATCCGGACTGGGTCTACCTCTGCTAAGAGATTCCTACACTTGCTCCACGTGCTGATTATGCTGGCCAGAGCTCTAGGTGCTTGCTGAAAGGCTCAGGAACCCCTGGCAATGAGGTGATCACCCATTACCGGGGTTCTGTCAGGGACAGTTGACCAATTGTGTGCGCGGATCCCACACTTACTATTTTTGTCCTCTAGTCTAGTTGATGTTTTACTCTGAGGTAGAAGAGCTGTAGATTATTTTCTGTTGGACTGGTTTGAAGAATTCCATCTACATCTTTAAATCTTCAGGTAGCAGGAAACACACCTGTGTATGCCTGCCAACCCTAACATTTAAAGAAATTATATTTGATACTTCCCCAAGCAACCTATGGATTCTAGCTGGATTTACACAAGAAAGGATCAGAATAGTAATGCCCCTCCCTAAAGATGGAGCCCTAGGATGTCCATCCATTTGAAAGGTTAAAGCTATATTATAAAACCTTCAGTTATGTTATTTATACAATCAGAGAAAGCAAGAGGTCAGGGTATTGATTTCTACAAAATGTCAGAAGTTCAAGAGCGGGAAAGACTTATTTCTCTCCTCTGTCTTTCAACACAAATCATTTATTTTTTAATTTTTTTTACTGAGTTCATAGGCTCATCCATTTCCCCCCATGCATGACATGTGAATATAAATTCCCCATTTTGTGACCACTACAATGTCTTAGGAGGATCTAACTATGTATCATGAGCTGCCATTCATTCACATTAGTAGATTCCAGAGAAAGTGTAATCTTAATACTGGAATTGCAAAGCAACAGTAGAAACAATAGCAACTCTGAGGCTCTTACTAGAACCATCTGCTCTGTGTTTTCATTTTTTTTTTAAAAAATGTTTTTATTGTAAGAGGAAAGCAAGAAAAATGCAAGTAACTTCTCCAATACTGGAGCCTTCAAGAGAAAATTGGCCAACCATTTATCAGATCTGCTTTGATTTGGATTCCTGCACTAAGCAGGGAGTTGGACTCTATGGCTTCATAGGCCACTTCCAACTCAATTATTCCATGACTATCTGTCTGGGTTTGAATCCCTGTGTATTTATTCTTTTTTTGTGTGCCAAACTTTGGTGACTTCTTTTTATCCCTGAAAGGTTCATCATCTTTAACACATTTGGAGCAAATAGATGGTCCCCTCCAGACCGGGAAGGGCTTTGCCTGTTGAATTTACACAAAACAGATGCCTGAAATTTGCATGTCAGTTCATTTTTGAAGAATTTGTAAAAATATTTTCAACCATATGTTCAGGAAGTAAAGAATGTGAGTTTTTAAACATTTGAAAGTGAAACTGAATTTCCAACTCTACTGCTAAAAATTGTTCATGTCTAGGTGGGAGACCACCTAAGAAGACACAGGGACTTCTTTAAATTCTGCAACTGAAAAAAGGCAGGTGTGTATTCCACACATACCCAACACAAGTAGGCTCTCAAGTGTCACTGGCACCAAGGAGACATTGCAACTTACAATTATGTAAGCACATTTTAGTTTTATCAAATATATGGGGCATCCACAGAGGTGACAATTCACTAATAGTTGTGCTGGTTCTGTAGAAAAGCAGGTTCCGATCCCCGATGAGCCATTAAACCTATTAGATGACATTGGAACAACCACTCTCACTCATTCAATCTTACCTCTCAAGGTGACTGTGAAGATAAAGTGTCAAGAGTCAGGACAGTGACCTTGAATTCACTTGTTCTTCTTCTTCTACCACTTAGAGTGTTGGAAAAGATACAGCGTTCTTGTTCTTGCACTTCTAGTGGTCTCAACCAGTGCTTTTTGGTGTTGTTGTAATATATCTTTGATGTTATCTGTCCATCTTCTTCTGGGTGTGCCCCGTGCTCTTTGCCCTGCTCCTCTTTTCACATATGCCTTGTAAGGTATGGAGTTCCAAGACATTCCCTCCAAATGGGCAAACCACCTTGTTTGTTGTCTTTGTATGTAGTTTAAGATTGGTTCTTGTAATGTGGAACCCTGCTGTGCTGGAATAAAGACACATGGAGCCTGTGATATGGTGGTCCAGCCTCGAATTGAGGTGGGCAATGACATTTTATTACCCTGCCTGTGGGCGGAGCGACTCTGAGATGGTCGACGCCCCTAGATACAACGTGGCCCTCTTGCTAAGCATTTTCTACATCACATTTACACTATAGGAAAGGGGTCTCTAATCTAAAGTAGCATCTGTTTCCCTGGCTCTAACTGACCTACTTTAACTCAGGGAAACATCTTGTGGCCATTGTTTATGCAAAGCCAGGATGTTGCCAAGTCAGTCAGGGAGCAGCTCAGGAATGTGTATTCCAATCTTATCTACCTCTCCAGAAAGACCCATGCTTCCACATTCGGAAGTCTTGCCCTGACTCATCGCTTCGGCCGTGGCTGGCAAATTAACCTCTCGGCAGGGGAATGATTAATATTAAATAATTCTCGCTTACGCGAGCAATCCACAGGTTCTATTCCAATTCTTTCCCTTATAAACTCATTCCTGATTTTATCCCTTCTAGTCAGTCCAGCAGCCTTCCTCAGACATCTCATTTCCATGGTTAACAATTTTTAGTGAATATTTTTAGACCAGAGGATAATTGAAACCATGGAAACAAAACTTGCAGATATGTACAATAATTTTAAGTAGAAAACTGCCTCTTTAATTACAGTTGTCATTTATATTTAGTCAGTAGAAAAAATAGGGAGAAATGGAGTCTTCAGCATGTGGCCTCTTATTTTCTGTTGTCTGAAGCATGGTCAAGTGAAGAAGAGAGACTATCAATGAATAACTGAAGCACAAAAAAAATCCCACCTCAAATTTATTAATTTGATTTAGTAAATTTATACCCTACCTATCTGATAAAGCACTACTCCAGGCAACCAAACAGTAATAGGTACTTGCAGATGGCTCATATCTGCTGAACTGGAAACAGAAGATAATTGAGCTTGTGGAAACACTAGGCTCCAAGGTGCCCATACTATTGCAACATCCATGCAAGTAGATTTTCTGAAAAATAGAGGGAAAAGTGAACCTCTATCCAATAATAGCATGTTCAAAATGGATATTGGAAAGCTTTGTTAGTTTTGAGTGAGTGTTGTAGCAGTCTGAGTTGCAATAGGTCCAAGAAAGAAGACTATACAGCAGATTTAGTTTAAAACAAACTGGTATATTAACAACATTTACAGATAAAGTAAATTAGCATTACATCCAGCACTGTTCAGCTCTGCTCTGCAAAACAAGCTCTGCAAGCCACCTCTATTTCTACAGCCAGCAAAACACTTAAGGTTACAATGTATCTTATTAACTTTCAATCACAGCAGAGCTGAGCCATATTATTGACAAGCTTTTGTATCTAAAAAGACCTGCCATAGTTACTGCTGTACGGATACTGTGCAGAAAAGTTAGTTCACTAACACCAAGTAGGCACTTGAAAGGAACTATGGAATTTAATACTGCCAGGTACTGCAGTGGCTCAATTTGCTAAGACGCTGACTGGGAAGCGGAAGGTCAGCAGTTTGATTCCCGAGTACTGCAGGATGGAAATGAGCTCCCGTCTTCATCCCAGCTCCTGCCAACCTAGCAGTTCGGAAGCAAGAAATTGCAAGTAGATAAAGAGGGACCACTTCGGTGGGAAGGTAACAGCGTTCCGTGCGCTCCGGTGTCTAGTCATGCCTGCCACATGACCACGGAAATGTCTGCAGAAGCAGACAGCGCTGGCTCTTCGGTTTAGAAACAGAGATGAGCACTGCACCCTAGAGTCGGATACGGCTGGCTTTCAAGCAAGGGAAACCTAGCCAGCAGTAACCCAAAATTTGTAGGGATTTATAGTCTGCATTCCAGGTCTGAGCAGCTTCTTCAGCCCATACAGGCCTGTCTTAGTTTGTAGACTAAACCAGGATTATTCTGGTTAATGAAGCCAGGTGGCTGCCCCATGAACATATCCACTGCAACTTCTACCTGTAGAAAGAGTCTGAACAGCTAGATGCAACCAGTCTTACTTTATAGCATTCCACTTCTCTGTCTGTGCTCTGCTGCATCTTGAAGACTCCTGTGCACCCAGTGGCTTTCTTGCCTGGTAATAGTTTGGTCGGGCTCATATATAATTCTTGTGTGCTGCTTCTGCCTCTTCTCCTGCAGCATCTCTCCATTTGGCAGCTTCAGCTGCTGGCATCTGTTCAATTTCCTCCTTAGTCACTGGCTCATTCATCACTGACAACATTGCAAGGTAGGTCAGGCAAAGAGGCAGAACTCCTTTGTTAGGTCACAATGAACATCTGATGGCTGTCTCTGGAGCATGTTGCAGTATCTGAGTCTCTTCTAGTTTAACAGTCTCAACATCTCCATCTCTGCCTCCTTTGCTTGGTGTATTGCTTTTAACCTGTGTGTTATCATCCTCCTGCTCACTTTTTGACTCAGGTTCTGAAGGCATTTGGCACTGTTGTACCTAAGAGTGACCCAACATTGTGACCTTGCCTTCCAGAGATATCGAATACAGTACCTCTTTTGCCAGCTATCCTTGGTTCATCAAAATGAACTACAAGTATTATGTTGACTTCACCTACTTTTACGTTAATTCCCTTACTGTTTTTGCTGAAGCATTAGTATTTAAATAGCATTTTTATATGATATGTAGTTGCTTTGTAAACCTTGTAAGTGTGAATTTTGTATAATTTGTAATATTGTACTTTATTTTATTTATTTTGGAATAGTTTAGGGACTGTTTATTTTATTGTAATGTGTATTATATTGTGCTTATATAGAAATCAATTTTGCTTATATTTTTTACTGTATATTGTATTTTCAATTATGTTGTAATGCCGCCCAGAGTCGGCCATGTGCTGAGTGGGGCAGGGTACAAATTAAAGTTGGAATGGAATGGAAGCAGCATAATCAAGCAAAATAGTCTGTTCGGTTCTAAAACCTAGTTTGTGCTAGGCTTCCAAAAACTCTAATGGGCTCAACGATTGGCTCTCTGCCATCTTATAGTTCAAATAGTGTTTTGTGGTGCTTTTCTTTGGAAACCTTTCCTTGAGATATGCTGCATCATGACTGCATCACTCCAAAGTCTATCGGACAGCTCTGCATCTGCAACCATGCATCTTGCTGTCTCCAAAAGAGATCTCACCTTTTTCAAGCTGTTTCATTTTGCTTAGGAGTATGTGTGATTTGGAATAGGAAAAGGAGTAAGACAAGGCTGCATTTTATCACCCTGCTTATTCAATCTATACACAGAGCACATAATGCACAATCAGGGATGGAGGAATCACAATATGGGATCAAAATTGCTGGGAGAAACATCAACAATTTGAGATATGCAGATGATACCACCCTAATGGCAGAAAGTGAGGAAGACCTAAAGAACCTCTTGATTGGATTGAAGGAGGAGAGTGCAAAAGCTGGCTTGAGACTTAATATCAAGAAAACCAAGATAATGGCAACAGGTCCGAACAGTCCCTGGAAAATAGATGGAGAAGAAGTAGAAGCAGTGACAGATTTTACTTTCCTGGGATCTAAGATCACTGCAGATGGCGACTGTAGCCATGAAATAAAAAGACGACTGATTATGGGGAGACAAGCTATGAGAAACCTGGGGAATATAGTGAAAAGCAGAGACATCACCTTGAAAACAAAAATTCGCATAGTCAAAGCAATGGTATTCCCAGTGGTAATGTATGGGTGTGAGAGGTGGACCATTAGGAAGGCTGAGCGCAGAAGAATAGATGCCTTTGAGATGTGGCGTTGGAAGAGAGTCCTGAGAGTCCCTTGGACAGCAAAGAGAACAAATAGGTCAATACTGGAAGAAATCAATCCTGACTGTTAATGGGAGGGACAAATGGTGAAGATGAAGCTAAAGTACTTTGGACATCAAATGAGAAGGGAGGACTCCCTTGAGAAGGCCTTGATGCTGGGAAAGGTGGAGGGCAAGAGAAGAAGGGGGCATCCAAAGATGAGATGGATAGATGGTATTGTGGACACAATGGGCACAGAGCTTGGTGGGCTGAGGAGAATGGTGGAGGACAGAGGTGCCTGGAGGAAAATGGTCCATGGGGTCGCAAAGGGTCGGAATCGACTGTGCGACTGAACAACAACAAAATGTGTGATATTCCTCCTGTTCAAAATCTCCACAGCAACTTATATGTGATGCAAGAGGTACTCATTCCCAATGTCTATCTGAAATGTCTTGGGTTGCCTTTCAAACCTGTTGCTCTCCCTGGCCACATACTTATTCAGCATCTCATGTATCTCATTCTTCTCCTTAAGCAAATAGATGACACAGTACCTCAAAAATCATCCACAGGCATTAAAACATATATGTTAAGTCCTAGTTATGGCACATTAAATGGCCCACACATATCCCTGGGTATTAGATCCAGCACCTTGGCACTCCTCTTTCAGTCCTTAGAGGGAAGAAGGTCCTAAGATCTTTTTCTGTGACATAGCTTTTGAACTTGGTAGTGCTGCCTACATCCCATAAATTTACCTTGATGCCTGTGGGAAGACTGCAGTTTTGCGTCTTAAGGATTGCCTGTGAATCTCAGTGTGCAAAGTGATGGTGCAAGATGTCCTGGCTGGTGTTACCCTCTCTGTGTACTTCTACTATGTAAGTCAGGTGGGTTAAAAAACAACATTAGATTTAAGAGATTGAGATTATATTTCATTTTTTTTTATTACACACTCTCCATTTCTAGTGTGTATGGACAAATCTTTGCCATCTAAGCCTGAGGACTTAACATGTTGCAGTGCAAATCAGGAGCATATAAAGCATCACTTAGAGCAGGGTTTCCCAACCTATGGCCTGCGTGCCGTCCCTGGCCCCTGACGCCACTCCATCTGGCCTGTCACCGCCTCTGCCACAAAAGGATGAGGGCACATTTACATCAGCCATAAAACACACCTGCACATTTGGAAATGTGCCCACGGTTGTTGTAAATGTGGAAGTGAATGAGAGAAAGAAACCGTTTTAGGCAGGAGTATCTTTCAAATCTATTTTACTGCAAGAATGTGAAGGAGTGAAGAAATAACATCATCAAAACTGTTCCGGTATTGCCAGTTTTTCAAAAGAGTTTTTCTGCATCAGGATATAATCTTAAGTATTTTTCTGTAGACAATAAAATGAAAACAAAATCATACACTCTGACAACACATTATAGTTTGGCTATAAGCCTTAAACCAAGATATCTAAACATAATACATACCAAGAATTTTTTTAACGCATCTACTAGCTTCAGGGAGGAGAACATCCTAACATGATGAGCTTAAAGACTTTAAAACATATGGTACAATGTTTGCAATATACATTGTGTATCGAGTGATCTATTCATGAGAAATAATTTCCCTTTTCTTTTAAAGATAAGAACATAAGAACAGCCTTGCTGGAACAGGCCACAGCCCATCCAGTCCAGCATTCTGTCTCACACAGTGGCTCACCATTTCCTTCAGGGTATTCCCAAGGAGATGCCATCACCTGCTTAGGATTCCCTGGAAATGGCATTGAGAGATATTCCTGCCTATCTCTCCAACCCGGAGGTTGTCCTTAGGTAGCCATAATTATAGCCATTGATAGCCTTGTCCTCCATGAACTTGTCTAATCCTTTCTTAAAGCTGTGAAGACTGATAGCTGTCACCACTTCTTCTGGCAGGGAGTTCCATAGACCAGTAATCCTCTGGGTGAAAAAGTACTTTCTCTTATTGGTTTGAGAACTAGTACCCAAAAGTTTCATGGAGTGTCCCCTAGTTCTAGTGTTGTGCGATAGGGAAAACAGTTTTTCCTTATCTACCTTGTCCACACCATGCATGATTTTATAAACTTCAATCAGGTCACCTCTCAGACGCCGTCGTTCAAGAGTGAAAAGGCCCAACCGTTGCAGCCTCAGATGGTAAGGAAGGTGTTCCAGTCCCCTAATCATTCTGGTTGTCCTCCTCTGTACTTTCTCCAACTCCATAATATCCTTCTGGAGGTATGGCAACCAGAACTGTACACAATATTCCAGATGGGGCCTCACCATAGATTTATAAAGAGGCAAAATGACACTTGCTGACTTATTTTCTATACCCTTCCTAATGATCCCTAACATTGAGTTTGCTTTTTTCACTGCTGAGGCACACTGGGTTGACACCTTCATTGAGCTGTCCACCAGGACACCAAGGTCTCTTTCCTGGTTTGTCGCAGAGAGTTCAGACCCCATCAGTTTATAAATGTAATTGGGGTTTTTTGCCCCAACATGCATCACTCTGCACTTACTGATGTTGAAGCTCATTTGCCACTGTTTTGCCCACTCCCCCAGTGTCAAGAGATCCCTCTGGAGCTCTTCACAATCTCTCACAGTTTTCACTACCCTGTATAATTTAGTGTCGTCAGCAAATTTGGCTACCTTGCTTTTTACTCCTACCTCTAGATCATTTATGAAGAGGTTGAAAAGCAGGGGTCCCAGTACTGAACCTTGGGGGACCCCACTCTTTACTTCCCTCCACTTGGAGGTGTCCATTTAGTGCTACCCTCTGTTTCCTGTCCCTTAGTCAGTTGCTGATCCAGGACAAGACCTGTCCCTTTATTCCATGACTGGTAAGTTTATTCAAGAGCCTTTGGTGTGGGACCTTGTCAAAAGCCTTCTGAAAGTCCAGATAAACAATGTCAACTGGATCCCCCTTATCCACATGCTTGTTGACACTCTCAAAAAATTCCAGCAGATTAGTGAGGCATGATTTGCCCTTGCAAAAGCCATGTTGGCTCTCCTTTAGCAGCGCCTTCTCTGCTATGTAACTATTAATTCTATCTTTTAGGATGGTTTCCATCACTTTACCTGGGACACATGTCAAACTGACAGGTCGGTAATTTCCTGGATCACCCCTGGATCCTTTTTTGAAAATTGGTGTTACATTCGCTACCTTCCAGTCATCAGGCACAAAGCCTGATTTGAGGGAAAGATTATATATTTTGGCTAGGATATCAGCAATTTCATCTTTAAGTTCCCTGAGAACTCGTGGATGGATGCCATCTGGTCCTGGGGATTTGTTAGTGTTTAGCTTAACAAGACATGCAAGGACCTCCTCCCTGGTTATTTCTATCTTGCTTAATTCTTCGGTTTCCCTCCCTACGAAGATAGGCTCTGTTTTGGGCATGTGGTCTCTGTCTTCTTCAGTGAATACTGAAGCAAAGAATTCATTGAGTCTCTCTGCAATCTCTGTTTCCTCTTTAATAACCCCTTGCCTTCCATTGTCATCTAATGGTCCAATGGCCTTCCTAGTTGGGTTCTTACTTCTAATGTACTTAAAGAAGTCTTTGTTATTTCTCTGAGTATTTTTAGCTATACGCTCCTCAAAGTCTTGCTTTGCTTTCCTGATTGTTGCCTTGCATTTGTTCTGCCAGAATTTATGTTTCTGCCTGCTGTCCTCATTTGGACAAGCCTTCCATCTTCTAAATGAGCTTTTCTTGCTCTTGATCACTTCCCGAACAGCTCCTGTAAGCCACATCGGAGTCCTCTTGGACCTGGCAGTGCCCTTTTTCCTTTTGGGTATGCATTCCAATTGAGCCTCTGTTATTGTTTTTGTAAACAGCCTCCATGCCTCTTGGAGTGTTTGGACTCTCTCAATTTTCCCTTTCTGTTTCTTTTTTACTAGTTTCCTCATCTTTGGGAAATTTCCTTTTTGAAAATTTAAGGTCTCTGTGTTAGATTTTATCAGTGACTTGCGGTCTATGATCAAGTTAAACATAATTGAATTGTGGTCACTGTTCCCTATTGGATCAGTCACATTAACATCTTGCACCAGATCCTGAGCAGATACAGTAAGGAGGCAGAAATGGCTTGATTATTTAAAGTGATAACATGCTCAGAATAATCATTTGCATTGTTTATAATTCTGAGCATAAAAGCATAATTTTGAATCATAAAAAGGTTGGCCACCCCTTACTTAGAGTATTAGCACTTATTTTATAAAGCATGTAAGTTCTGCATTCAAAATCCTAGCTGGTTTTTACCTTTCTCTTTCTCACAGAACCAGTTTCTATGTGCTTCTTTTCTTCTACAGAACTAGTTTGACTAGCTGTGCTTGAAAAATGTCTGGGGGATGGACTTTCTTTGGAATTCTGTGACATGTCTTTCCTATTCTCCTTCCCAACAACCAGGTAATTTTAATTGTTTGGTCCGAGATTGTCTGAGGGATGAACCTTTGTTCTATGCATTCCTGTCTCAGACAATTCAGGGTATTTTCTATAAATAACAAATAAAAAGGATCACACTTTCCATCCAGTATTCCTATAAAGAAGCCAACCTTTCATTTGTCATCTAAGTTAAATTCAGTTAGCAAAGCAGTTATGTGCCACAACATTTTTGTTGATTGAACTACACATACATATAACAATGGTTCACTGGAACAGGCCAAACAAATTTCACCTCTCATTCCTCTACCAAGTTTCCAGCCAAAGAAGGGAAAAGTTGAATACGGATTACTTAACTTTCATGAATTATGGTTAACATATCACTAAGTAGCTCTCCTTGCCCCCATTGATACTCTAAAACGGAGTAACAGAACGATCAGTCAAGAGCACATATAAGGATACACCCTTTGGAATAATAGCTTTTGTCTCAGGGCAGCTCTGATCTGATCTGCTGAAATATTGCAGTCTAGTAATAGAGGTACAAGTCAGGTTTTCAGTATTTATATACTGCTTTGATCTATTTTTATTGCATGAAGCATAGGCTACAGCTAATGTTGCTTTGGATGATTTTGTAGACCACCGTCTTGGGTCAGTGGTGGTTTGGCACAATTCAGACTTTACAATCCTAGTCTTAGTTTCACTGATTGCTAAATCAACTGTTTGGAGCACTATGATTGGCATTTAGCAACTGTTGGGGTCCTTTTCAAACTGAAATCCAGTAGTTCCCTCATTATGGTCTCTGGATTCCATCTTCTAATTGCGAGGCGTGTGTTAAAGAAAGTGTAGAGTAAGATGAAACATGTTTGCATAGTTAATTATTAAACGAGTATGACTGGCTTGGCCATTTATTTATTTTTTTGGTTAGATGCAATTCACAGGAAGAAACCTTTAGGCCAACTATTCTTGCAAAATTGCATGCTTCCATTGAGGATGTTTAGGGTTTTTGATGTGATTTGTAATTAAGATTATTGCTTTCCTATGCTGGTAGCATTGATTTGATGCCTGCAATATATAATATATATGCACATTTGTTCCAAGAAAGATGTCACATAAAAGTGTGGGATTGCTTTAATTTCTACAAATTGAAAGTGTATCTTAATTTATTTGTAAAAAAATTTGGCAGTAAACTCTTCAAACAAATCTTGGTTCTGAGATGGACATGCCATTTTTACAGAAAAGGAAAAATACAAAGAGGCATTTTCCCTGTTTTCATGGTCTCCCATTGGTTATCAAAAGACAGCTTTTTAGACATGAGGGATTTTTATTTATGAATGAGGGTAACACACCGATGGACATTAGTATTATGACAAGTGCTGCTGTCAGCAACCAGTTGGAATGTTTATTTTGGGGGAGGGGAGCTGAAATTTTGAATCTAAAAAACCGGACCAAGGGTATTGCTACTCACGAGTAGGATCACGTCGGGGTCACCATGTGTTGGATCGGGGCCCGATGTGGGCTGGAGGGTCCCGGAGGAGACTGGTCAAGAAAGACACATGAGGCAAGATGGAGTGAAGACCAGTGTATAAGAACATAAGAACATAAGAACAGCCTTGATGGAACAGGCCACAGCCCATCCAGTCCAGCATTCTGTCTCACACAGTGGCTCACCATTTCCTTCAGGATATTCCCAAGCAGATGCCTTCACCTGCGTAGGATTCACTGGAAATGATATTGAGAGATATCCTGCCTATCTCTCCAACCCGGAGGTTGTCCTTAAGTATCCATAATTATAGCCATTGATACTCTTGTCCTCCATGAACTTGTCTAATCCTTTCTTAAAGCTGTCAAGACTGACAGCTGTCACCACTTCTTCTGGCAGGGAGTTCCATAGACCAGTAATCCTCTGGGTGAAAAAGTACTTTCTCTTATTTGTTTGAGAAATAGTACCCAAAAGTTTCATGGAGTGTCCCCTAGTTCTAGTGTTATGCGATAGGGAAAACAGTTTTTCCTTATCTACTTTGTCCACACCGTGCATGATTTTATAAACTTCAATCAGATCACCTCTTAGACGTCGTCGTTCAAGAGTGAAGAGGCCCAACCGTTGCAGCCTCAGATGGTAAGGAAGGTGTTCCAGTCCCCTAATCATTCTGGTTGCCCTCCTCTGCACTTTTTCCACCTCCATAATATCCTTCTGGAGGTATGGCGACCAGAACTGTACACAGTATTCCAGATGGGGCCTCACCATAGATTTATAAAGAGGCAAAATGACATTTGCTGACTTATTTTCTATACCCTTCCTAATGATCCCTAGCATTGAGTTTGCTTTTTTCACTGCTGAGGCACACTGGGTTGACACCTTCATTGAGTTGTCCACCAGGACACCAAGGTCCCTTTCCTGGTTTGTCGCAGAGAGTTCAGACCCCATCAGTTTATAAATGTAATTGGGGTTCTTTGCCCCAACATGCATTACTCTGCACTTACTAATGTTGAAACTCATTTGCCACTGTTTTGCCCACTCCCCCAGTGTCGAGAGATCCCTCTGGAGCTCCCCGCAATCTCTCACAGTTTTCACTACCCTGTATAATTTAGTGTCGTCAGCAAATTTGGCTACCTTGCTTTTTACTCCTACCTCTAGATCATTTATGAAGAGGTTGAAAAGCAGGGGTCCCAGTACTGAACCTTGGGGGACCCCACTCTTTACTTCCCTCCACTTGGAGAAGTGTCCATTTAGTGCTACCCTCTGTTTCTTGTCCCTTAGCCAGTTGCTGATCCAGGACAAGACCTGTCCCTTTATTCCATGACTGGTAAGTTTATTCAAGAGCCTTTGGTGTGGAACCTTGTCAAAAGCCTTCTGAAAGTCCAGATAAACAATGTCAACTGGATCCCCCTTATCCACATGCTTGTTGACACTCTCAAAAAATTCCAACAGATTAGTGAGGCATGATTTGCCCTTGCAAAAGCCATGTTGGCTCTCCTTTAGCAGCGCCTTCTCTTCTATGTTCCTATTAATTCTATCTTTTAGGATGGTTTCCATCACTTTACCTGGGACACATGTCAAACTGACAGGTCAGTAATTTCCTGGATCACCCCTGGATCCTTTTTTGAAAATTGGTGTTACATTCGCTACCTTCCAGTCATCAGGCACAAAGCCTGATTTGAGGGAAAGATTATATATTTTGGCTAGGAGATCAGCAATTTCATCTTTAAGTTCCCTGAGAACTCGTGGATGGATGCCATCTGGTCCTGGTGATTTGTTAGTGTTTAGCTTAATAAGACATGCAAGGACCTCCTCCCTGGTTATTTCTATCTGGCTTAATTCTTCGGTTTCCCTCCCTACGAAGATAGGCTCTGTTTTGGGCATGTGGCCTCTGTCTTCTTCAGTGAATACTGAAGCAAAGAATTCATTGAGTCTCTCTGCAATCTCTGTTTAATGAAGACAATTCTCAAGCTTATATCCTTGCTGCGTGCATATGCTGTGTGTAGCGATACAAAGAAAAGCCTGAGTCTGCACATCATGTTTACACAAGTTAATTGGGGAAGTCTTCACCAGGGGAAGTTTCTTATCTAACTTAATTAACTATTGGGGACAAGCATTGTTCCTCGTTATCAGGGGCAAACAGTTGGCTGAAGTTTACTCTCGGACTTTAGGGCATCTGCGGATGCAAGATTATCCATTACATGGCTATCGAGTTAACCATCTGTGACTTCTAGCTCTCAATTGTCCTAGCTGCCTGTCAGGTCAGCAATAAGTGAATCAAGCTATATCAAATATCCGCTCCCCAATTTCTGTCCCCTCGAAACCTTACAGCTCGAAGAAGTGATCTCCCAAACCGGGGTTCTGTCAGGGACAGCTGTGCCAATTGTGTGCGCGGATCCCACAAGGGTTGGCTATTCTAGGCTGAATTAACAAAAGTATATTATCCAAAACTCGTGAGGTACAAGTCCTCCTCTATTCAGCACTAGTTAGACCATGTCTAGAGTACTGTGCCCAATTCTGGGCACCACACTTTAGGAAAGATGAAAACAAATTAGAGCAGGTACAGAGAAGGGCAACAAGGAAGATCAGAGGAATTGAAACCAAACCCAATGAGGAAAGGCTGAAGGAACTGGACATGTTTAGCCTTAAGAAAAGGAGATTGAGAGGGGATATGATAGCGCTCTTCAACTACCTGAAAGATAATCATAAAGTGGAAGGGAAGAATCTGTTCTTCATCATCCCTGAGTGAAGGATGTGTAATTGAGGGCTGAAACTACAGGAAGCCAGATATAGGCTGAATATTAGGAAAACCCTCTTAACAGTTAGAGCAGTATGACATGGAAACAACTGCCCCAAGAGGTGGTCAGCGCTCCAACACTGGAAGCATTCAGGAGAGAATTGGACAGCCATCTGTCATATCTGTTATCTCCCACCCACCACCACCCACCACCCCAATCTTTTGTCCTTTTCTTTCTTGAACTATTTTTTGCAGGCTGCCTGACTACTGGAGTCAAAGAGAAGAGAAGGCATCAAATAGTTGTTGCAGAAGCTTTGAATTTCTGGTACAGTACCTTTAGCTAAGCATTATAAGCCCAGAAAGCCACAGAGGAGAATAGCTACAAGTCTCCCAGAGTCCACCCCTTTCTCACTAATTGACACTCGCAGTCTCAATATTTCACTCGGAGACATTTGTAGGAAAAAAGAATAGAAAACATTTCTTCACTCAACAATTATTTGGAATTCCTGAAGTGTGCCTGCTGCTTTCTTTACTGCACATGTGCTAGCAAACAACCGAACAGACCACCAACAAACAAAGAACACAGAGCAAAGGGAAGTGGGGCTCTCTTTGAAATAAAATGTGGGAAGGAAGGATTGGTTAGTGCTGCATAGTCACCCTAGCCCAGAAAAGTCTTTCTCAGTCACTCCAAAAGCAGGCAGGATGCAGGGTTGTTAAAACTCCCTTCCAACAGTATAAAGAGAAATCTCCCCATATTCAAGTGGAAGGGGGGGGGGGGGGTTGCCTTATATGCTTGCACGTTGTTTCCCATTTGTTTGTTTGGAGAGGGCTGTGTTTTGTTTTTTGTTTTGTATTTTCTCCTGTGAGTGTTTGTGTTTGTACATGTGTACACCCACATGTGAAGACACACTTCATTAGGTTTATTGGGGCTGCAGTGGCTCAGTGGATAAGGAGCTCATCTTGTCTGCGGGAAGGCTGACAAGTCAACAATTTGAGACCTGGGTGCTGCATGACAGCACCCGTCTCTGTCCCAGCTCCTGCCAAATTTGGGCATCCCCAGAGTGGAGTTTCTCCAGCAAACATCATTTCAACCAAGAACAATTTCTGAAACGAAATTACTACTGCTGCTGCTGCTGCTGCTGCTGCTGCTGCTACTACTATTTAATTTTAATTTAATTTATTTTTTCAATTTGTATGCCGCCCCACTCACAGAGCAACTCTGGGCAGCTAACAAAAACAACAACATAATATCACAGTTACAGTACAAAATATCAAGTCACAAGCATTTCAGAAACATTACAACAAATATCCCAACCACCATCACAAAATATCAACCCATCACAAAACACTTCAAAGAATACACAAAAAAGTCACCAACTCAACCCCACCAAGTATGTCCTCCTCCCTTCAGGCCAGGGCCAGCTGAGGGAGCATCCGGTGTGGCGTCGATGGGTTTTGAAGCCCACCCGCCGCACAGCTGCTGCTCCTTCCCTCAGGCTGGGGCCAGCTGAGGGAGAATCTGGTGTGGCGGTGGGGGCGGGTTTTGTAGCCTGCCTGCCGTGCAGCTGCTGCTCCTTCCCTCAGGCTGGGGCCAGCTGAGGAGCGTCCAGTGTGGTGGCTGTGGCATGGTTTTTATGAAGCCTGCCCACCGCACAGCTGCTGCTGCTGCCCTCAGACAGGCGCCAGCTGAGAGGGCAGCCGATGTGGCAGCGGTGGCTGGTTTTGTAGCCCACCCGCCACACAGTTGCTGCTCCTTCCCTCAGGCTGGGGCCAGCCGAAGGAGCGTCTGGTGTGGCAGTGGTGGCGGCGGGTTTCGAAACCTGCCCACCGTGCAGCTGCTGCTCCTTCCCTCAGACCAGGGCCAGCCAAGGGAGCATCCGGTGTGGTAGCAATAGCAGTGGGTTTCAAAGCCCTCCCGCTGCGCGGCTGCTGCTCCTTCCCTCAGGCCGGGGCCGGCTGAGGGGTTGTTGTTGCTGTTGTTATTGTTGTTGTTGTTGATGTTGTTGTTGCTGCTGCCGGCAGTGGTGGCGGCAGCAGTGGCGGCGGCATTGCTTCTGCATTGCACAGAAAGGGAACAGATTTAAAACTTCTTTGCCTTATTTATTTTAACCTATCTTTCACTATTCTATTAAAACTCTGGAAACTATGGTTTGTACAAACCACAGTTAGTTAGCAGTAGGAATGTGTATGGTGAAATTTTTCACATTTGCTTCATCTTGGGTTGTTTTGGAAGGTGTCTTTTCCATGTTTATGTTTTGTGCCCCAGTCCTTTCATTGAAAGTTAGAACTAACATGAAAGCCCCATGTAAATAGCATTACAATAATCAATAGAGAGAGCAGAAAATCATGGGATTTGGGCCCCAACAGTGCTGGCGTTGGAGTTCCCTAGGCTGATGGTTCTGGGGGACTTAAACTTGCCTTCACTGGGGATTGGCTCCGAGGGGACATAGGAGTTCATGGCTTCCATGATAGCTATAGGCCTGACTCAGGCAATTCAGGGCCTGACTAGGGGCAGTGGCCACACGCCGGATTTAGTTTTTTTGTCGGAGCAGTGGCAGAGTGATCTGAGATTACAGAAATTAGACATAACACCTGTGCCATGGTCAGATCACTATCTGGTGGCTCTAGACTTCCTGGGGGCAATGTTTCACCGCAGGGAGGTGGGGCCTATTAAATTGGCCCACCCCCGGTGACGAATGTATCCGGATGGATTCCAGAGGGAAATGGGGATTTTCCTCTGGATCGATGACATGATTCATCTGAGGCACTTGTTGACCTCTGGCATAGGGTGACGACGGCAGCCTTGGATGAAATCGTGCCACTACGGCCTCTCTGAGCCCATGGGGCACGGTCATCTCCATGGTTCACAGAAGAACTGTGTGAGCTCAAACGAGCAAAGAGACACCTAGAGTGCTGCTGGGTGAAGATGCAGAGTGATTCTGACTGGACATTGGCTAGAGCCACTATTAGGGCCTACCTAGTGGTGATGGGGGTGATGAGGTGGCACTACATCACCACCCTTATTGTCTCTGCTGATAATCACTCAACCACCCTGTTCCGGGTGACCAGGTTTTTCCTTGGTAGGGGGCGATGCCCGGTTGGCAGGGTTCAGCTGAGGACTTTGCTGACCATCTGGTTGAGAAAATCACTTAGGTTCGCTCGGGGTTTAATCCTGGCATGGATGGGGAGGGTCCAGAGGAAGCTGGAGCACAGTCTTGCCATGCCATCAGTTTGATCCAGTTGGCCCTGATGACAGACTCCTTGCAGCTGTTCGCGCCACCACATGTCCATTGGACCCCTGTCCCTGTTGGTTGATAAAAGCCTCCAAGGTGGGGACAGGTGGCTGGGTTGGGGCAATAATTAATGCATCTTTGTGGAAGGGGGTGTTCCCTGCACCTTTAAAACATGCCTTGGTGCGCCCCTCCTGAAAAAACCATCCCTTGACCCAGGAGTCCTAAACAACTATAGGCCTGTCTCCAACCTTCCCTTTCTGTGGAAGGTATTGGAGAAGGCAGTGGCGCGTCAGTTGCAGGGGGTACTGGATGAAGCAGATTATCTAGACCCCTTCCAGTCAGGATTCAGGCCCGAATATGGTACTGAGATGGCATTGGTAACGCTGATGGATGATCTCTGGTGGGAGTGGGACGGAGGCTCTCTGTCCATCCTTGCTCTTCTTGACCTCTTGGCGGCCTTCGATACCATCAACCATGGCATCCTTCTGGAATGGCTCCGAGGATTGGGGATCCAGGACACTGTGTGGAACTGGTTTTCCTCATTTCTGAATGGCCAGACCCAGTCAGTGTGGTTGGAGAGTGAGAGATCCAGCCCTAGACCCCTCCAATATGGGGTGCCTCAGTGCTCAGTGCTCTCTCCTCTCCTATTTAACATCTACATGAAGCTGCTGGGTGAGACCATCCATTCCCACGGGGTGCGGTACCATCAGTACGCAGATGACACTCAGTTGTACATCTCAGCAATGCTGTCATAGTCCAATCTGGGTGTCTGAAGGCTGTGGTGGTCTGGATGGGGGCCAATGGGCTACAACTGAATCCCAGCAAGACTGAGTGGCTATGGATTGGGGGCCCTGTGCTGTCCCGGGAACTACCATCTTTGGTCTTGGATGGGGCTGTTTTGCCCCAGACAAACCCAGTGTGCAACTTGGGGGTCCTCCTGGACTCACGGCTGCTGCTAGAAGAACAGGTGGCAGCTGTGGCCAGGAGGGCTTTTTCACAGCTCCAGTTAATCCACCAGTTGTGCCCATTCCTGAACAGGGACTCCTTGCTCATGGTCACTCATGCTCTGATCACCTCCAGACTAGACTATTGTAATGTGCTCTACATGGGGCTGCCCTTGACGACCATTCGGAGGCTGCAGCTGGTCCAGAATGTGGCTGCAGAATGTGGTGATGGGGTGTGGACACTATGCTTGCGCCTTGCCACTACTCCGGGAGCTGCACTGGTTACCAGTGTGCCTCCAGGTGCAATTCAAGGTGCTGGTTTTGACCTTTAAAGCTCAATATGCTAGTGGGCCAGGATATCTAAGAGACCGCATCACCCCAAGAGTGTCTATCTGTCCAACCAGAGTGGACCGGAGGGGCTCTCTGATTGTATCATCAGCTAGAGGGGCTCGTTTCCCTAGCACAAGGAGGAGGGCCTTCTCCGTGTCTGCACTGGCCCTTTGGAACCTCCTGCCAACAGAGTTACATCTACAGATGGAATTGTTGCCCTTCAGAAAAAAACAAAACCTAGCTGGCAGGCCAAGTATGGGGTGCAGGTGGAAGGGTGATCTCTGTTGGGTGGTTGGTGTAGTGGAACCTCCATCCCCCCTCAGTCCCCTCGGTCACTGCACCCTTTTTTAGGGGGTGGGTAGTTTTAATCAGTTTTAACTATGTTGTTTTATTTGTGATTGTGAGTAGGCCTAGGCCGAGTGGGCGGTGTAGAAATCAAAATAATAAATAAATAAATAATAAACAAGAAATCATAGACCACAGACTACTACAGGGGTTCTCATCCTAAGGCCTATGGGTCACATCCAGCCCACGGTGCCATTTCATGTGGGGGCCCCACTCCTCCAAGGGCATTTAAGAAACAAAATGCCCCCCCCCCCCCCCATCATGCAGGCAGGGCAAAATGGCCATCTGGCCCTCAAAGCTGACTGAAATAGTGTGACCTGACCCCTGGTTTAAAAAGGTTGGGAATCCTTAGTCTACTAGTTGGATTTGCAGGCAGAAGATCCCAAACTTGATCGACAATGTCCAGAGTTGATTTCTAGATACGGATAGAAAAGACTCCTGTCTGAAGATGGTGAGGAGACATTGCCAATATTGGACTGAATCTACCAAACATCTGACCTTGTATGGCTTACAATCTGACCCATTTTTGTGCTACATCTCAGACTGGCTGATTATTTTTATCAACTCTTCAAATTACTGGTGCAAATAGGAAAATATATATATTGATTCAAAATATGGAAATTCAGCCTCTGGTTAGTAACACAAGTCTATTAAAACCTGGGATTATCAGAGTTAGGTTTTTGCTGAGGGGGTAGTTTGTCCTCTAGCCAAGGTTTTTAGAAACAACTTTGCTTTTAAAACAGGAGCTTGCATAATTAGTATAGCTCACAATAAGAGCTTAATTTATTAGGAAAAGAAACGACTTAAGCCCCCCATCTGCAATCTGATCCACACAGCTAAATCCTTCCACCTGCACGGAGTCTAAAATGAAGTTAACCGAGCAGTGCACAGCTGCTGGGATGAGTCTGTACAGATTGGATAATATAAACTGTAGCTATTAAAAGCACCATTTTCATTAAAGGGCATACAAATTTTGAGTTAAACTTCCCAGCACTAGAGTCTGGAATTAAACTATTTAATGTTTTTGTGCTGGAGTTAATGTCATGCCCCAATTCCCCACTTCCGACTCCAGTTTTTTCTTCTCCATTTCTCCTTCCATCCAGAAAACATATAGCCGCTTTCTCATTAATGGTGATATAACGATCATGAGAATGCAAGCGCGGCGCCAAAATGGCCGCCGCGCCCTTTGCGGGCCCCCCCCCACAGGACAGAGAATCCGGGTAGTTAGGGGCGTGGCCAGCTCCCTGATAAAAGGGGTGGCCACGCGGCAGCAGAGCTGCCATTTTACCTCAGCGACGGAGCGGAGAAGTTTTTTCCCCGTCGCTCTGTCGGACCCCTGTGGCTCAGGGGATTAAGATCCTGAACTCGCTGCCTGGAGGGTCGGAGTTTGATTCCGGAGCACTGCAAATGCTCTCGTGCTCCGGCTTTCCAGTCAGTGGGTGCTGAGCCCTGGATAGGGATCGTGTTGCTCTATACTCCTTGAATGGCTGGTGAGTGTAAAAATAGAGCGACGGTGAGGAGGAGTTTTTTCCGTCGCTTTATTCCCTTCTGCCTCTTTGCAAGAGGCTTGAGTTGCCAGCCTTTGTTCGAGGCTTCCTTTCGGCTTTCCAGCCTATTGCCTTCAGAGCGCGGGGGAGCAGAGAAGTTTGTTCCGTCGCTCACTGATTTTTTCCAACTTAGGGGTGCCCAAACTTTAAGTAGGACTGCAGTGTATCCAGTGCTACAGAAGCTGACTGGGTTGTTTAAGGTCAGTGTTTCAATTTCTGCGCACGCAGGACAGGATGAGCTCCCGTGCCGTGCCGTTTTCAACCCCAGGCCGGCCCTGCGGGGGATGCGGCCCTTGGCCCACGGCGGCCCGCCAGGGGCCGGGACAGTTGGGGGGAGGGCCTGGTGCTGGCTCACAGCATATTTTTGCCAATTAGGGGCCGGAATTTTGGGGCATGGCTTATTCGGGCACAGGCTCCGAATTCAGGGCCTCTGGCACACTTCCTGTCGGGCCGTCCGGCCCGCCTGGCCCACCTACTGGGGGTTTACTGTGGCTGGGGGTGCCTGGTTGGCACGTTTGGCTGTACTGGAGGCATCCTTGGCAATCCAGTGGGTGGGGGGTACTTTTCCGATCTACCGGGCCCTCTTTGTGTCCGCCGGCTACTTCCACCGCTGTCACTCTGTAACAGGCGGCCGGCTGGGTCGGGCTTATGGAGACAGTCCAGCCTGTGCCTGCCGCTGCCTCGCAGCTCCCTGTTTGTCCGGTACAGCGATTGGAATGCGTTGGAGGTCGTCCTAGAGCTCGATTTCGGTCGCGAGCTCCGACGCCCACGGTGTGCCGGAACCCCCAGTGGGGGCGGCTCACGGGGGTGCAACTAGTGAGTATGGGGTCAAGTTGAATACGCCCACATCACAGTCCACTTTCAGCGGGGTGGTTCAGTGCTCTTCGCCTTGCCAATTAGAGGCTAGTGGGGCATCACTTGTCATTCTATCCCAGTGCCCTTGGTTGCATTATGGCACGACCCTGGGGGTGGGGATTTCTGCCCCGGGGCAGTATGTGGCACTGCATGGGCTATCCAGGTCCCGCTGCGCATGCCTGGTCTACATTTTGTACCGACAACGGCCTTCCCGATGATTGGCTAGCCACCACGCACGTCGTGGTTGGCTTATGGAAAAAAGAATTCCGTACAAGAGTGCCCCTACACCCGGAGATGAAGTGGGATGAGCCCTGTCAGAAGCTGTGGCTTCTGTACATGACCCCACGCGCACTGCGCCTAGGGAGATGTATCATTGTGGAATTGTGGTCCAGCAAGCTGCTCCAGCGCAGGCACCCCGCCAAGTGGCGGGGCAGGGGGTTACAGCCCGCCTGCTGTGCTGGACCTTCTCGGACAATGGCTCCTGCAATGGGAAGAATTGCAAATACAGACAGGAGTGTCCCACCTGTGTTGGCCCCCACGCGGCCTCTGCCTGTCCCAGGCCTAGAGGGATGCGGGGCAGAGGGTGGGGCAGACAGGGGGCTGGCAAGACTGCCGCAGATGGATCTAGTCCACCGAAGGGCTCCCTCCCCAATTAAGGTGGACGTGTTGGAGCGTTGGCTCACATTGTACCCGAAGGGAGAGGATGCGGGTTATCTCCTTCAGGGTTCTAGGCAGGGGTTCCGGATCCCTTTCATGGGTAATAGGTCCCCTCAGGATGCCCCCAGTCTTTTATCCCTTAGGGGGAGGGAGGAGGTGGCTGCTGCCAGCTTTCACAAGAGGGTCTATGCGGGCAGGGTCGTTGGACCTGTCCCTGCACCCCTGTCCTGGGGAGCATATTATTTCAATGACGCCATGCATTTTGGCTATTCCATGGGGGCTCGGTATTCGAGCGTTTCACCACTTTCCTAGAGTGGGCTTTTGTCCGCAGGTCAGGGTCCCGGTCTGTAGCCCATTCCCTGGATGGTTTTATTCGGGGCTGAACGGGGCTGGGACACGTACCCACGTCTCCTCAACACATTTCAGACGCTAATGGAGGAACTTGGTGTCCCTTTAGCGCCCGAAAAGACCGGGGCCCATCTCCACAGCTAGTATTCCTGGGGTGGAGAGTTACACGGTAGCGCAGGATTCTAGGTTGCAGCGGGAGAAGGTGTCAAGGCTAGTGGCCCTTGTCTTGGTCTTGCTGGCCGAGCGCGTGGCATCACTGAGGGAACTTCTGGTCCTACATGGTCACCCCAGCTTTGCTGGCAGGGTCGTCGCACCAGGCAGGGCATTTGCTCTGCGCTGGTGCGACGTCATGGCGAGATTATCCAGGCCCCACCACAGGCTCAGATTTACCCGGGGTATCGGGGCAGACGTGCTTGTCTGGCCATAGGTCCAGAGGTAGTTCAACGGGGTGTCATTTTGGGGTCTGATCTCCTGGCTCCCCCTTGCTTTTAGATGCAGTCCGATACCTTAGGATTCCTGGGTTTATGGATGTACTTCAATGGGAAGTGGGCCTATGGTGGGTGGCCACCATCCTGGGCAGGCAAGGGTCGCCTGCAGGGTCTCACGTATCTGGAATGTTTCCCTACCCTGGGTGCTTTGATGCTATGGGGCAAGGAGTGGGCCAACTCGGTTGTGCAATTTTGGCATGGCAACGCGGCTGTTGTCCGCATCGTCACTCCACAGATTTCCAAATCGCCCGGGGTCATGGAGCTAGTGCGCTGGTTTGTGTTTTGCAACCTGCGCCTCAACGTTCCCTTCAGGGCCAGGCATGTCCCAAGGGTTGATAATGATATTGCTGCTGCTTTGTCTCGCCTCCAGATCTCCCGGTTCCGTGCCTCGGCCCCCGGATGAGGAGGAATTCCCTCGCCACTCCCGTATGTGAGATGGACCGTTGGCAAGGAGAGGTGAACCGGGCGATTGGCCTGTCACTAGCGCCATGCATTAGTAAGGTGTATCACCACGCACTTAGTTCCTTTAGAGTATTATGTACCCGATTCCGACTGCCAGGAACCTGGCCTTTTCCAGTAGCCCATGTTCTGCGGTTCACGACTTACCTGTATCCCCAGGGCCTTGCACCACGCACCATAGCATCTCAGCTGGCGGGTTGGCTTTTAGGGCCAAAGTGGGAGGTCCTGTGGACAGCACCAATGACTTCCGGGTGAGACATGTTGGGAGGGGTGGGTGCGCGTGCCCGGGCGTTCCCTGGGCGACCGCCACCCCATTTACCAGGGGGTTTATGACCCAGTTGGCCCGGGGCTGGCCTGGCCTCTGTTTCGATAGATGAGGCAGCCCACTTCATGCGGCTACAACGGTGGCCTTTTTGGAGCCCTCCGCGTCGGCGAGCTTGAGATGCTGAGTAAGGCGGATGCAAGAGTTTTCCAGGGTTTTTACCCAATTGGCCCGGGGCTGGCCTGGCCTCAGTTTTGATAAATGAGGTAGCCCACTTTATGCGGCTACAACGGTGGCCTTTTTGGAGCCCTCCGCATCGGCGAGCTTGAGATGCTGAGTAAGGCGGATGCAAGATTTACCAGGGTTTTTACCCAATTGGCCCGGGGCTGGCCTGGCCTCTGTTTTGGAAATGAGGCAGCCCACTTCATGCGGCTACAACGGTGGCCTTTTTAGAGCGCTCCGCGACAGCGAGCTTGAGATGCTGTATAAGGCGGATGCAAGTGGTAGGGCACTGGAACTCGAAGATGTCTATGTTGCCAAAGAATCGGCCCAGTTGAGGATACGCTCCTCTAAGACAGATCAGCATGGCGTAGGCAGTGGTGTAAGACTGCTACGATGTTCTTTGGCAGACATTTGTCCGGTTGGTGCCCTACAGGAATTCCTGGCACTGCGTGGCAGGCATCACGGCCCGTTTTTCTGTCACCAAGATGGGTCTCCCCTTAATAAATTTCAGTTTTGGAAGGTGACAGCCAGAGCCCTCACCAGGGTGGGCCTACCAGGTGCCCGTTTTGACACACATTCATTCCGTATTGGTGCAGCCGCTACAGCAGCTGCTTTTGGGTACTCTGGGGCTGACAGACGCAGCATGGGGAGGTGGGGCTTGCAATGTTTTCAGTTTTATGTGCGCCCACTCCCGCCATGAGTACCAATCCAGTCACCTTACCGCCTTTTTTCTCAATTTTCTTACAGACCCTGGGTGTCGTATTACACCGGTGACAGTATGGCTGGTGGGCCACAGCTATGTGCACAGGGCAGCGCGTTACGCTGCGGCGATAGAGTGGACCCCGGCTAGGACTGGGTGAACACGCCAGTCTTACATGGCATGGTAAGCCTGGGATGTTATGGCGGGAGCTGCGGCCTTTCCTTTTTTCTGGCCTGGGTGCTGACCCACCTGACATTCTCATCATCCGCCTGGGGAGCAATGATTTGGGCCAGGTCACCGGCTTATCGCTCAAGCATGCGATTCGCGAGGGACTCGCCTACTTGCATTATGTCTGGCCTGCCACAACCCTGGTTCGGTCGGACATTGTCCCGCGCCATTCTTACAGAGGGGGTGTTAACCTCCTGGCCCTTGGCCGCGCTAGGCGCGCGGTCAATAGGGCGGTGGCGCGGTTTCTTGCCGACGGGGCTTGGGGACGGGTCAGTCATCACCCCGATATTAGCCTACAAAATTATGACTTGTACGCAGGGGACGGGGTCCATCTGTCACGAGGAGGTATGGACCTCCTGTTGGGTGATTGGCGAGCAGGCCTGTTGACCGAGCTGACGGTCTGAGGGGGGCGTCAGGTCTTCTTTGAAGCCCCTCCGTGTGGCGGGTAGCACTGGTAAGGTAAACAGTATGACCCACAAGTATCCGGCAGGTTCGCAATTGACTGGACAACACTAGACAGGAATAAATTAGTTAAACGTTGTCCGGTCAACGACGAACCAGGCGATGGGGTGATGACGATTGCTAACCAGCATGCATCACCCCTGTGATTTCACGGATACGCGTCAGAGGGTGGGGTCATGAGTTAGTTATTGACTACGGTCAACAATTTGTTTGTTGTCAACAAACAAATTGATACAAATTGATACATTGTAACCAATTGCCGTTGGCAATTTTGGGGTGGTACCTTACCAGTGTTACTTCGGCCTGCTTGCCTTAGGAATTATGATTGGTCGTTTTACCAATACAAATTTATAATTCGGACTAGGGCATTGAATCAATAAATGTGGCCCTATGCTGTTATCCACTTTCAATGTTGTCTGTGTCCGTTATTGGGGGGGTGCGCCTGCAATGCAAGCGCGGCGCCAAAATGGCCGCCGCGCCCTTTGCGGGGCCCCCCCCCCACAGGACAGAGAATCCGGGTAGTTAGGGGCGTGGCCAGCTCCCTGATAAAAGGGGTGGCCACGCGGCAGCAGAGCTGCCATTTTACCTCAGCGACGGAGCGGAGAAGTTTTTTCCCCTCCACCCCCTCCCTAGTTAACAGTGTGATATTATGGTCGCTTCGGGGCCGGGTGGGAATTTTTGGTTGGGACCCATATTGGCTTTCGGGTCCTGGCTTTTTTGCCCATCCCACACTGTTGCTATGGTTTGATATAGGGGTCTTTCTGTGTGCCTACTGTTGACTTTGGTCACATTGGCGGGTAGCACTGGTAAGGTAAACAGTATGACCCACAAGTATCCGGCAGGTTCGCAATTGACTGGACAACACTAGACAGGAATAAATTAGTTAAACGTTGTCCGGTCAACGACGAACCAGGCGATGGGGTGATGACGATTGCTAACCAGCATGCATCACCCCTGTGATTTCACGGATACGCGTCAGAGGGTGGGGTCATGAGTTAGTTATTGACTACGGTCAACAATTTGTTTGTTGTCAACAAACAAATTGATACAAATTGATACATTGTAACCAATTGCCGTTGGCAATTTTGGGGTGGTACCTTACCAGTGTTACTTCGGCCTGCTTGCCTTAGGAATTATGATTGGTCGTTTTACCAATACAAATTTATAATTCGGACTAGGGCATTGAATCAATAAATGTGGCCCTATGCTGTTATCCACTTTCAATGTTGTCTGTGTCCGTTATTGGGGGGGGTGCGCCTGCAAAGAAAAGCACAGAGGGATGAATAAGACTGTGCCCACACTAAGTCTCTGAGCAGAGTCATATTTTAAAATTGTCCTATTTTCACTAGTTTCCCACTCCTATGTATCTCCTCCTCCCCAGCACCTATCTAAGTAGATCACAATGGGATTAAGAGTACAACCGTAACTGGACAAGATGGCCAAGGGCTAGCTGAGCCAGCATCAGGCTATCTGAATATGTGTTGAATCCAAGCACCTCACAGCCTAAATGTTGTATGTAAAGTCTGCCCTTGCCAGAGCCTGATTTCATGCTTGAATCTCATTTGAATTCATAAAGTACAGATGGTTTGGATCTGACATATTTTGCTCCTCCCTTGCTCCACCCTCTCTCTGTCCTGTTTTGACTCTGTACTGCTGTCAGATCTTAGAGTAGACCTATTATAAGATTGTTCCAACCAGGCAGTAGGAAAGGAAAAAACCAAACTTGTGCCAATCCTAGTTGCCAATCCTGGCACTAGCCTTTAAAAGCTCTGAGCTCTTTCAGGGTCAGCCCTTTTGACTCTGCATGTGCTCTTAAGCAGAGCTGCTGCTGAGGAGAGCCAAACAAAGGAAGTGAGCACTGGTAAGTTTTGCAGTTGGAGTAGAGCTGCTTTAGAGGCAGCGAGATTACAAACTAGTAACAAAAGAAGAATATAGTCTTACTAGGTAGAAAGGTAGTAAACGTGTACATTTTTGAGGCCCAGAATACTGCACTTGTTAAAATGGATTCTGAGGGAACAGCTGTAGTTACCTTCAATTCTTGTGCCATGTTTGTGTTCTTGCCAAAGCATATGGAGAACTACACTTGCAGCAAGTGCAAGCTGGTTGCACTACTAGAAGAGAAGGTCCAGCAGCTAGAGGCCCGCATATCTAACCACCAACAAATTAAGGAGCTTGAGCTGTTCTTGGACAGAGCGGAGCAGACTATGCTGGACAAAGAATAGACAGGGCACAGTTCTGAGGGAGAAGGCCCTTCACTAACTCAGGAGGGAGATGGTTGGAGGAATGTGACTCAAAGGAGGAGAAGAGTAGGGGATCACTCTGAGAGTCTGAAATTACAGAATAAATTTGAGGCTCTTTCCCTTATCACACCCGATGAGGAACACACAGAGGAACAACTGGTTCCACCTGATGATCTCTCCTTCATCACACTTGATGAGATCCAGGAAGATGAACAACAGGAACAAACTGAGGTTCTCTCCCTTAATATGGTTGATGAGGTGCATGTAGATGAACAGATTGCAGGAGAGAGGCTCCTTGTACTAGGCGATTCAATAATTAGAAATACAGAGAAATGGATTTGTGATGCACATGATAACCGTATGGTGACTTGCCTGCCAGGTGCAAAAGTTGCAGACATCACAAGAAATCTAGATAGATTGTTAGAGAGAACTGGGAATGAGCCAGTTGTCATGGTACACGTTGGTACCAATGATGTTGGGAAGGCCAAGCGGTCTGTCCTGGAAGCCAAATTTAGGTTGTTAGGAAGAAGATTGAAGTCCCGGACTTCCAAGGAAGCATTTTCAGAAGTGCTGCCTGTCCCTCGCGCAGGACCTACCAGGCAGACAGAGCTCAGAAGCCTCAATGCGTGGATGAGGCGGTGGTGTCGAGAGGAGGGCTTCAGATTTGTCAGGAACTGGAGAACATTTTGGGACAAGCCAAATCTGTTCAGGAGGGATGGGTTGCATTTAAACCATGATGGGACCAGATTGCTGGCACTCAACATCAAAAAGGCTGCAGAGCAGCTTTTAAACTGATAACTGGGGGAAAGCCGACAGGAGCTGGGCAGCATCCGGTTCGGGAAAGTGTGTACTTGAGTAGTGAGGAGGATGCAAAAATTACTGAGCAGAGCAAGGAGCTAGTCACCAGCACTCTAGCAGAAGGATGCAAGAGGCAATCTAACAATGCAACTGGACTCAAAAGACTGTATCAGGAAAGCATATATAAATGCTTGTATACAAATGCCAGAAGCCTCCGGAACAAAATAGGGGAGCTGGAATACTTAGCAATAGATAAAAATATTGATATTATTGGTATCACTGAAACCTGGTGGACGGATGATAACCAATGGGATACAGTTATCCCAGGCTACAAACTGTACAGGAACGATAGGAAGGGGCAAACAGGAGGTGGTGTAGCCTTGTATGTCAAAGAAGTGATAAAATCGTATGAATTGGAATATCTAGGTGATTTAGAGTCACCATTAGAAGCTCTGTGGGTAAGAGTACCAGGCCACAAGGATGGTCTAACAGTAGGCATATACTATCGGCCTCCGACCCAAACTCTTGAGGGAGACTGGCAGTTGGAGAATGTTGTAAAGGAGGCATCCAAGAAGGGAAGCCTGGTTATAATGGGGGACTTCAATTACCCTCACATAGACTGGGTGAACTGTTGTTCAGCACATGATAAAGAGATAAAGTTCCTAGATATGCTAAATGATTGTTCCCTGGGACAGATGGTTGAAGACCCAACTAGAGGTACAAGAATCCTTGACTTGATCCTGAGTAATACTCAGGATCTGGTGCAAGATGTTAATGTGACTGATCCAATAGGGAACAGTGACCACAATTCAATTATGTTTTAACTTGATCATAGACCGCAAGTCACTGATAAAATCTAACACAGAGACCTTAAATTTTCAAAAAGGAAATTTCCCAAAGATGAGGAAACTAGTAAAAAAGAAACTGAAAGGGAAAATTGAGAGAGTCCAAACACTCCAAGAGGCATGGAGGTTGTTTACAAAAACAATAACAGAGGCCCAATTGGAATTCATACCCAAAAGGAAAAAGGGCACTGCCAGGTCCAAGAGGACTCCGATGTGGCTTACAGGAGCTGTTCGGGAAGTGGTCAAGAGCAAGAAAAGCTCGTTTAGAAGATGGAAGGCTTGTCCAAATGAGGACAGCAGGCAGAAACATAAATTCTGGCAGAACAAATGCAAGGCAACAATCAGGAAAGCAAAGCAAGACTTTGAGGAGCGTATAGCTCAAATACTCAGAGGAATAACAAAGACTTCTTTAAGTACATTAGAAGTAAGAACCCAACTAGGAAGGCCATTGGACCATTAGATGACAATGGAAGGCAAGGGGTTATTAAAGAGGAAACAGAGATTGCAGAGAGACTCAATGAATTCTTTGCTTCAGTATTCACTGAAGAAGACAGAGACCACATGCCCAAAACAGAGCCTATCTTCATAGGGAGGGAAACCGAAGAATTAAGCAAGATCGAAATAACCAGGGAGGAGGTCCTTGCATGTCTTGTTAAGCTAAACACTAACAAATCACCAGGACCAGATGGCATCCATCCACGAGTTCTCAGGGAACTTAAAGATGAAATTGCTGATCTCCTAGCCAAAATATATAATATTTCCCTCAAATCAGGCTTTGTGCCTGATGACTGGAAGGTAGTGAATGTAACACCAATTTTCAAAAAAGGATCCAGGGGTGATCCAGGAAATTACCGACCTGTCAGTTTGACATGTGTCCCAGGTAAAGTGATGGAAACCATCCTAAAAGATAGAATTAATAGGTACATAGAAGAGAAGGCGCTGCTAAAGGAGAGCCAACATGGCTTTTACAAGGGCAAATCATGCCTCACTAATCTGTTGGAATTTTTTGAGAGTGTCAACAAGCATGTGGATAAGGGGGATCCAGTTGACATTGTTTATCTGGACTTTCAGAAGGCTTTTGACAAGGTCCCACACCAAAGGCTCTTGAATAAACTTACCAGTCATGGAATAAAGGGACAGGTCTTGTCCTGGATCAGCAACTGACTAAGGGACAGGAAACAGAGGGTAGCACTAAATGGACACTTCTCCAAGTGGAGGGAAGTAAAGAGTGGGGTCCCCCAAGGTTCAGTACTGGGACCCCTGCTTTTCAACCTCTTCATAAATGATCTAGAGGTAGGAGTAAAAAGCAAGGTAGCCAAATTTGCTGACGACACTAAATTATACAGGGTAGTGAAAACTGTGAGAGATTGTGAAGAGCTCCAGAGGGATCTCTTGACACTGGGGGAGTGGGCAAAACAGTGGCAAATGAGCTTCAACATCAGTAAGTGCAGAGTGATGCATATTGGGGCAAAAAACCCCAATTACATTTATAAACTGATGGGGTCTGAACTCTCTGCGACAAACCAGGAAAGGGACCTTGGTGTCCTGGTGTACAGCTCAATGAAGATGTCAACCCAGTGTGCCTCAGCAGTGAAAAAAGCAAACTCAATGTTAGGGATCATTAGGAAGGGTATAGAAAATAAGTCAGCAAGTGTCATTTTGCCTCTTTATAAATCTATGGTGAGGCCCCATCTGGAATATTGTGTACAGTTCTGGTTGCCATACCTCCAGAAGGATATTATGGAGTTGGAGAAAGTACAGAGGAGGGCAACCAGAATGATTAGGGGACTGGAACACCTTCCTTACCATCTGAGGCTGCAACGGTTGGGCCTTTTCACTCTTGAACGACGACGTCTAAGAGGTGACCTGATTGAAGTTTATAAAATCATGCACGGTGTGGACAAAGTAGATAAGGAAAAACTGTTTTCCCTATCGCACAACACTAGAACTAGGGGACACTCCATGAAACTTTTGGGTACTAGTTCTCAAACAAATAAGAGAAAGTACTTTTTCACCCAGAGGATTACTGGTCTATTGAACTCCCTGCCAGAAGAAGTGGTGACAGCTGTCAGTCTTGACAGCTTTAAGAAAGGATTAGACAAGTTCATGGAGGACAAGTGTATCAATGGCTATAATTATGGCTACCTAAGGACAACCTCCAGGTTGGAGAGATAGGCAGGATATCTCTCAATGCCATTTCCAGGGAATCCTAAGAAGATGAAGGCATCTCCTTGGGAATACCCTGAAGGAAATGGTGAGCCACTGTGTGAGACAGAATGCTGGACTGGATGGGCTGTGGCCTGTTCCAGCAAGGCTGTTCTTATGTTCTTATGTTCTAATTCCCTGCATGTATACAGTACTGAGTTATTATTACTATACTAGTAAACAGGTTGATGCCAATTTACACGTGAATTTTTACACAAATTAAAATCCTGCATGTTTCACTACATCTTTCAGATTTAACCTATGTCTATGAATTAATGGCCAAAATCCTACTAGTAGATGTAGTGGTTCCCAATGTGGGGCACATGCCCCACAAGGGGACTTCAATTACCAGAAGCATAAGTCAGGCCATTGGCTGATCAATGCTTTAGGAAATTGACTTAGGCTACACCAATGCTCCGGGGATGGGAGCCAGGTGCCGCCGCCACCGCCCCCTCCAATCCACGTCTGCCTGGAGGGGAGAAAAGCTGCGGCCGCTACCGTGCCAGAGGACCCTTAGGCACTCCCCAGAGCCATGCCAATGCTCCGGGGATGGGAGCCAGGTGCGCCAATGCCGCCGTCTCACCCAAGGACTTTTTGTTTTTTTCTGGAGCCACTCATGGGCCCAGGGAATTGTGCTATGTGCTCCGTCCGGACTTCGTTGTGACATAAGCCCAGGCTTTGTATTTGTTTCCTGAATCATATTGATCTTTATGGTATTCATTGTTTGTATTTTTTGATATTTTATGGATTATGCTGTTTTACTGAACTCTGTATTGATATGTATCTATTTTCTGTGCTGACATTCACTGTATCACTTTTTTGCTTTGTTGTGGACCGCTTTGAGTCGCCTTCGGGCTGAGAAAATGCGGTATACAAATAAAAGTGAAATGAAATGAAAAATTAAATCAGGAAGCATTGCTTTCCCACTCCATTTTGACTATGTGTAACAGGGACAAAGGAGCAGGAAAACATGGAGCAGGAACAAGAAAGGTAAATGAAACCCTTTCTTTTTATGCACAGGTTTGGCTTCCCACTTAAATGCATTGGGAACATACAAACAGAAAAGCTTTAAAATACAAGAAATTGATTCCCAATGCATTTAAATGGGAAATTGCGATTTGCGCATGCTTGTGGCCACTTGTGGTAATGGCCCGCCTAACATATGATTTTGTTTCCCCTCTCCTGTGGTGGTGGAGGTCTTTGGTCAGCCCTGGCTGTTGTAAAATATCCTTTTACAACAGCCTTGCTGGACAGCATTTGGACTATAAGACGCACCCTCATTTCCCCCCCACTTTTTGGGGGGGGAGAGTGCATCTCATCATCCAAAAAATAGGGTAGTTCATTATTTGATTAGCTTTTGGAGTTGTTTGGTCCATGCTCTTTTAGAGCAACCTCATGAGTTTTCAGTAATAGCAATCCATCCCACCTTTTTGCAAGCTGTCCTACTCCGTTTTGAAACATTGCTAGGGTTGCAATCTATCTGGTACAATTGGAAGCACTCCAGATTATCCCATTCTGTTGTCTGTGCAGTTGGTTAATCTGCTACCAAATAGAACTGTGGGTGGCATTCACTGTGGTGACCCTCTGTAGCATACGCAGAAGGTTATGACATTGAAAGGGATGATTGGAAAACCCTCTCCTCTAATTTTTGTCTTATCTAACTTTCTTAAAAAATATAGTTCCCTAAATGATGCAACACAATTCTAAATACAGTGGTACCTCGCTTATAGAGCATAATGCGTTCCACGGGACTGCACTTTAAGCAAGTTGCTCTTTAAGCGAAACACTTGGAAAAAGTGCCACTACTGCCATTGTAAGTGACTTCTGATGGGGGGGATTGCGAACCCCGATTTAGTTGTTAAGCGACTTTTTGGTTGTTTTTAATTGTTAAGCAAGGGTAACCATCCAGAGAAAATTCTGCTCTTTAAGCGAGTTAGTCTCTAAACGGGTTGCTCTTTTATGTGGGGTTTTACTATACACTGGAGGTTCCCTTTGGTATTTACGTTGTGTCTGATCCAGCACTGAAACATTTGGAAGAAAATTAACAACATAAAAGTGAAATGTTCCTGTGCCCTGCATTTGACAAAAGGTAGGCTAGGGAAGTGGACATCAATAATTGAAAGGGGGAGAATTTACCTGTAGAACAATCTCAAGTGATGTCTTGATCCTTCTCAAGGGAGAAGAATCATTTGATGTGTGCATGGAAAGACCCCTCAAGTGTGAGAGAAAATAAATCACACCGAAGAAAAGAGCCTTTTAACAAACTGGATTGTTCCAACATCTCCCATTTCATGTTCTTACAGTGCTAAAGTAAGTCAGAATTACAGTAGGCCCATATGAATTAGTGTATGGAATGTATGGAGAAAGTTGACTCACCAAATCCTCATAAATTCAATGGGCTTCCTCTAGTATGATTTACTATGCTCATACCTGTCAACCTTCCCGGATTGGCCGGGATTTCCCATTTTTTGGCGCAGATTTTCACCATTTCCCACCCAGAGCTGCTGAAACCCTGGAATTTGGCAGCGGGGGAAAGGTGTTACTGCGCATCCCTTCTGCGCAGCTCGCTTCTATGCATGTGTAGAAGGCTTTTACGCATGCGTAGAACCCTTCTACGCATGCGTAGAAGCAACCTGCGCAGAACCGTTCTGCGCAGGTCCCGGATTGTCCGGAGTCGCAGTTGACAGGTATGACTATGCTAAGCAACAGGATTTGGGCCAAAGTATTTATAGATTATCTTGGAAAGTTGCCTTCCACAAGGCAGTTTAGCATATGTTAATAAAATTGGAAATAATAAATTACAAACCATGAAATCATAACTGAACACATAACTAACATATCTAAGATATGATTTAGCAGCACTTACGACAGTTTCTACCACCCACATGGATGGAGGTTTGACATCTTTGAAAGTAAAATCATAGATAAATGCAGGTTGGCTGGACATTTTGAAACCATGGTTTTTTCCCCCAAAGTGATTGCAACGGCAGTGGAGGAAGGAACAAAGCTGGCCTCATTTCATGAACTCAGTTTTATAATGCCTTAATAGAGCTTGTATCTGTTGCACTTGTTTTCCAGTGTGAAGAACACATATTCAACATCAAACCACTTCCACCATATTTAGAAAATATGTCCGTCTGCATTCCTAATCTTGTTTTTGCAATATAGCAATTGTAATCAAGCTCCATTTTCTTTCTATCTTTTTAAAAAGTTTTTTTTTTTTTTTTGCAGCTGGGCTGTTGACGCAACAATGTAATGAAATTGGAGAATGTCTGGATGCTTTGTCCCATGTAGTTTGAGAACTATTGAGGGATTCAGAAGCAGTTTTGCTACTCCAAGCTGCATTATAGGTCTAACACTGGTTTCTCTGTATAAATTAGTCATGAAGACATATTTAATGAGCGTGATCTTTAAAGAAGGGGAAACCCTCTTTATTTGGAGTTTGCTATATACAGAAACTGACAGAATAAGAGTCAGTTCCCCTACAAGGCATACATAATCTTGGGATAATTACACCCTCTCAGCCTAATTTACTTTCCTGGGGTTTTGTGTGGATAAATAGGTGTGGTGGTGGCCACCAACCTGCATTCCGTGAAAGTAAAGGAAAATATGCAGTGCGGGACTCTAGATACAGCTTCTATTCATATCATTACAGATATTTGTATTAGGCAACTGAACAAATTTATCAAAAATTTTAAAACATTTGGTTTTAGAGGGAAGTTGAGGCATGTTGAAATTCATGTGTGACTTAGAATCCGTGGGAATGGAAAACTTTGGGCCCTCGACCCCAGTACAAACTGTGGTCCCCCATATTGTACTGGCTTACAAGTCTACTCCATCCCTTCTTATCTTAGATCCAGACACATACCAGGCCTCATTGCAGGGAAGAAAAAGGTGAAGTTGTGGGTTTGTTTTTTTAAAAGGATCACATCATATTTTCATTACCACTTTTGAACTGGCATAATTGTGATTGGTTGTCTCTGTTCAAAAGTGGACATATCTGGCCAAAACTGGTTGAACAACTTTGTGCCTCAAGTGTTTTATGTACAAACAGATACTTCACAAATTCTGTCTTTGTGAATGCCACTACAAATCAGCTTCACCCAAAGGTCATTCTGCCCATCCATCCTTCCTTGTTGGATCAGGGCCGCGAAGCGGCTGGTGGGTCCCGGAGGAGACTGGTCAAGCAAAGACACATGAGGCAAGATGGAGCAATGACCAGTGTTTAATTATCACAAATCAGAAGCATTTATCCTGTTCTGGCTGCGTGCCCATGCATAGCGATACAGTGCGAAACCTGACTTCACACATCATGTTTACACAAGTTAATTGGGGAAGTCTACACCAGGGGAAGTTCATTAACTAACTTAATTAACTACAGGGGAAATACATTGTTCTACGTTATCGGGAGTAAACAAGTGGCCAACATTGACTCTAGGGCTTTAAGGTATCCGCAGACACGAGATTACCTATTACATGCCTAGCGAGTTAGTCATTAGCTCTCCATTGTCCGAGCTGCCTGCCAGATCAGCTATTGATGAATTAAACTCTATCTAATATTCCACTCCCCCAATTTCTGTCCCCTCAGGAACCCGTGGCATCGAGGTGATCTTCATCACCGGGGTTCTGTCAGGGACAGTATACCAATTGCGCTCACGGAACTCACACTTCCTTCCTTACTCTTTCTTTATCTCTTTTACTTTCATGTATTTCTTCCAAAAAAGAAAGAAAGAAGAAAAGAAAATACATTGCAAGCGCGGCGCCAAAATGGCAGCCGCGTTCTTTGCGGGGGGCCCCCACCGGACTTGGACATCCGGGTAGTCAGGGGGGCATGGCCAGCACCATTTAAAAGGGGTGGCCACGAGGCAGCCGAGCTGCCATTTTGCGAAGCGACGGAGAGGAGAAGTTTTTCCCCAATTGCTCCATCGCACTCTCTCCTTCCTAGAAGCGTCAGAGCAGAGGGATTCGCTCCGTTGCTTCCTCCTTGCAAGATTTGCTTTAGAAGCGACGGGGCAGAGGAATTTGCTCCGTCGCTTCCTCCTTTGTTAGCCTTTCTGCAAGCTGCTGGATAGCTCAGTGGTTTAAGTCTTTGTCTTTGGAGACAAAGGTTGGGAGTTCGATTCCCCACTTTTCCTTTGCATCTTTGCGAGGGGCTTAATTAGGTCAGCAGTCTGATACCTAGGCTGCAGCCAGAAAGGTAGGTCTTTGGCCTCTCATTTATGCCTTCTTGAAAGAAGGCTTAGGCGGGCAGTGGTCGGGTCGGAGGACCGCGACTGCACCCCCTCGATAGGACCTCCAACCAGCTGTGGCCCGCGGCCCTCCGCCATCAGACCGGCCCTACAGGGGCTTCGGCCCTCGGCCCTCAATCCCTGGCCACGGGTGTGGAGCAGGGGGGTGGGCCTGGCGCGGTTGCACAGCAGGGCTTCCCCGGCCCTTCATGGGCTGGAGTTTGGGCATGGCCGTTTTAGGGCCTGGCTCTCAAGTAGGGACCCTGGACCATTGCCAGGTGGGCCGTCCGGCCCACCTAGCCCCACTTATGCAGGGGGTTGGCATGCATTACTGGCCCACGTGGTGGTGCTAGAGGCACCCCTAGGGATTGGCCATTCAGAGGATTCGGCACACGCCTGCCGACTATGGGCCGGAACAATTGGGAGGGGGGCCTGGCGCTGGTTCACAGCGCGTTTTGCCCGTTAGGGGCCGGGTTTCGGACAGGGCCCTATTCTGGCCCAGGTTCTCAAACTGGGGGCCTCTGGCGCTATACCGAGCGGGCCGTCCGGCCCACCTGGCCCACCGACTAGGGGTTTTTTCGTGGCAGGCCCCTTTCCGAACGTCGGAGCCCCTTTGTGTCTGCCGGCTACTTTGATCGCGGCCACTATCCACAAGGCAGCCGGCTGGGCCGTGCTTCTCATGACACGCCGGCCTGTGTCCGCCGCTGTCTCGCGGCTCCGCATTTGTCTGGATCTGCGGCGGGAGCATATTGGAGGTCGCCCCAGAGCTCGATTTCGGTCGCGAGCTCCGACGCCCACCGTGGGCCGGAACCCCCGGTGGGGGCGGCTCACGGGGGTGCAACTTGTGAGTATTACGTTCAAGTTGAATGCACACACATCACAGTCCATTCCCGGTGGGGGCAGTGCTCTTGGCCTTGCCAATTTGAGGCTGGGGGGCATCACTCGCCATCCTATACCAGTGCCCCTTGGTAGCATTCTGGCACGACATTTGGGGGTGGGGGTTTACGCTCCCGGGGCGGCACGTGGCATCACAGGGGCTGTCCAGGTCCCGCTGTGCATGCCCGCTGTACATCATGCTCCAGCATGGGCACTGCCGTCAACTGGTTATTCATGCCCCCCCCCCCTAGTAATCATCTGCTCCAGATCGTGAGGGAAAAGATTTGGTGGGGGGGGAGTACGTGGATATATATTATCCCTATGAACTGAGACCCGAATGGGGATGGCGGTACGGGCAGGACGATAGAGACAGCGTGTGGTCCCCCGTAGTAAGCCACCATGCACTGAGGCGTCCGCCCTCGGAGCAGTGTTGGGCATCGTGGGGGCTGTCTGGATCCTGCTGCGTAGGCCCCGTTACACAGGACATCCCGTCGAGGGCCTGGCTGATGATCGGCTACTACTGGCCCCGGTTGATTATTGGCCGCAGGCCATCAGGGGCAAGGGCCGTAGGGGGACATGTGGATGTTCTCCCTATTGAACCAACTAGCCCACTGGCAGGAGAGAGACGGATGGGACGGCTGAGGCAAAGAGATGTCCCACTGTCGTTAGCCACCGAGCACCTTGGGGCCCACTATCCTGGTTGATCGGATGGGCCCATTACAGTTGGCTCATCGTGGGGGATGTGGACGAGGGTGGCTATAGATATCCAGAGAGAGGAGGGACGAGTTCTGTCACCAAGGGTGCTCGTGTACATCAGTACCATGGAACGGTGCCTGGTGATGGGCACCATGGTGGTCATGCTGAGCAGCGGGCTGTTCAGACACTGGCCCCAAGCAAACTGGTCGGGCGGGGGGTTGCGGCCCGCCTACTGTGTTCGGCCTGCTCAGCTGACAATGTGTGTACTAAGCATCACGGTCGTGACCGATGTGCGCAGGGGCGATCAGAGCTCCGTCTGAACCACATATTCTTGTTGTTAGGCCCCCCCGCCCCTATTATAGTCAGCCTGGGGGGATGTCACTCTGTCTCCCAAGAAGCGAGGGGGCGGGAAACCTGCTGGGGGGTTTTCAATGGGTTTTTTTGTATCCATTCGGGGTACTGGGGGCCCCAGGGTGTTACTGACCTGATTCCCTTCCAGGGTAACGGGGAGGGGTCTCCACTGTCCACAACTAGGAAGCTGGGGGCTACAAGAGTGGCGGGGGCACGTCTTGGAACCACCTTTCCTTAGTCCCCATGAAGCTCATACTGAGCTGGTCAAAGGGTGCATATCATTATCCTCCATTCAGCTTACCCTGGGGGTGCTCCGTGCTGGGATGCCGTTCCTGATGGCCTTGTTCAGTCAGGTACTCGTAGTGGCCTCTGCTGCTATGGGTGGGCGTGCCCACGCAATTCTGGTGCTGTTTTGGCACAGTGTGATATTCACTCAGCCTTCAGCTTTTGCCAGTGCATCCCACGATTTAGCCTTATTGGGTTTTAGGTGCGAGCGGAAATTTAATTAGATAAGCCTTACCCCCCTTCTGCCAGCGTTCATTCAGGTTCAGTACCCGACCGATATGGGACTTACGTTCAGTGGGCATCTGCTCACGGGTTGGGGTCTCAGTCACCAGCCCACCGCCTCGACTACTTGGGGTACGGGGTTAAATGGGGCTTGGACACGTGTGCGCGTCTCCTCATCATAATTCAGACACTCAGGTGGGACCTGGGTGTCCCCTTGGCGCCAGAATAGACCGAGGCCCCATCTTCTAACCTCACATTTCTGCCTTTGGCATTGATTGCCAAACATATAGTATGCCCTTCGGGATTGTAGTTCATTTATTGCCTTCTTATTCGGGGGTCACTTGGTGGGATCGGACCTAGTGGTCTGCCTTAAGATATCTGGCGCGGTCGGATGCCGCCGGCCTCTCACTTATGGGGTTTACTCTAATGGTGGGTGCCCGGATTGCCCCCGTGATCACAGTGATAGTGTTTTTCCCCTGTTTTGGGGAGCACTGCGCCTATGGTGCAAGGAGTGGGCCTACTCAGTGGTCCAGTTGCTGCGTGGCAATGCGGTAGTGGTGCACATTGTCAACGCCCTGAAATGCTAATCCCCGGGCCCTGACTGTAGTTTGTCTATTCGTTTCCGAAGCCTACGCCGAAGTGTGCTGTTCCAGGCCAGACATGTCCTGGGTGTGAATAATGACCTTACTGTGGCTTTTCCCCACCAGCGGATCGCCCGTTCCCGTGCTTTTATCCAGGAGCGGAGAAATTCCACTTGCCACTTTGGCCAATAGCTGGAAGTTAGGCGAGCTGAAGGGGACCAGACATGTCATTGGCACATCGCACGCATAAGGCATATCACTATGAGTTCATGTGTCGTGTCAGGGACGGGTGGTTGCGAGAACGTGCCCGCTGCCCCTGCACGCGTCGCTTTTCTGCCCAGCATTTCGACCCACCTCGCACGAGGTGGCATACTCATGTACAGATAGGTAGGAGGTGGCTCTTAGCCACGCGGCTACTATGGTAGCCTTGGGGAGCGCTCCGCATCATTGAGAGGGTCCCAGAGTTGGTACCACATGTGTAAGGCGGAGGTGTCTCGTAGGGCACTGGAACTCGACGATGTCTCTGGCACATGAGTGGGCTCGAGTGGGGATGCGGTCCTCACGGGTTTTTCAGCACGGTAGGCAGTGGTGTATACTGCTACAAGACATTTGAGACATCTGTCCGGTTGGTGCCCTACATGGTTTTTGACAGTGCCTGCTGCGCGCCCCAGCCTGTTTTCTGCCACCTGGATGGGTCTACCCTTACCATAGTACAGTCCCCGAGGGTGCCCGGTGCCGGGTTTAGCGGTACAGAGCCTGTTTTGGCACCTTTTACTTAATGTAGGCATCGCGCTTATCGCGGCTACGTTTGGGATACTCCGAGGTGGATATGCGTCTACGCGCAATTTCAGATAGGTACGTCCCCTCATAGTAGGAGTGCCCGTTTATGCCCTTCACCTTTTGTCTCATCTTTTACAGATCCTAGGGGTCTCAACATGCCGGTGGTAGGGGGCTGGTGGGCCGCAGCTATGTACACTGGGCAGCGGTGCGGGCTGCAGCGACAGTGCGTGGACCCCGGCCGGGCTGTGTGCATCCGCACGAAGGCTATGGTATGGTATGAGTGGCACATGGGGGCGGGGACCGAGGCCATTCCTGCTGTCAGCCAGGGATGCTCAACAGCTCCTGGATTTTAAATTACGTATGGCCTACATACGGTCGCATGGTCTAACATTGTGCCGGGACACGAATTCAGGGGAGATGCGGATCTCCCTCGTTCAGACTTTTTTACATAAATTTCACTAGTAAGCGGGTGAAGGGGTCCACCTGTCGGCCAGAGGTATGTGCCTCGTTCTTGGAGTGTGGCGAGCAGGCCTGGCGACCGAGCTGACGGTCTTGGGGGGTGGCGGCGAGTCTTTATTGAAGCCTCCCCGTGTGGCGGGTAGCACTGGTAAGGTAAACATTTATGACCCACAGGTATCCGGCAGGTTCGCAAGTGACTGGACAACACTAGATAGGCATAAGTTGTTTAACGTTGTCCGGTCAACGACGAACCAGGCAATGGGGTGATGGCACGTGCTAGGCAGCATGCATCACCCCGTTATTTTACGGATACGCGTCAGAGGGTGGGGTCAGTAGTTAGGTTATTGACTACGGTCAACAATTTGTTTGTTGTCAACAAACAATTTGATACAAATAGATACATTGTAACCAATTGCCGTTGGCAATTTTGGGTGGAACCTTACCAGTGTTACTCCGGCCTGCTTGCCTTAAGAATTATAATTGGTTGAATACCAATGGAAATTTATAATTCGGACTAGGGCATGAATCAATAAATGTGGCCCAATGCCGTTATCCACTTTCACCAGTGTCTGAGTCCTTTATTGGGGGGTGCGCCTGCAATGCAGATAGTTAAAGTGGTAATATCAAATAAAACAAATGCAATGAAAACAAAAGGGAGAATAAAATACCTCAACTGAGAGACATCAATAAAAAGATATGGAGATAATATGTGTATAATTATATGAATAATATGCAGATTTCAACACAAATATTGACCAGGTTTCACACATCTTGAATATTTCAATGCAGTTCTTGGCTCAAACACAGCAAAACCAAAGTGCAGCAAAAGTGTGAATTTTGAACAAAAGCATATTTTGAACTCATAATTTAAAAGAGAGATTCTATACAGATTGGAAATCCTAGAGCAGGGGTCCCCAACCTAAGGCCCGTGGGCCAGATCCAGTCCGTGGTACCATTTCATGTGGCCCACCACCCCTCCAAGGGCATTTGAGAAACAAAATAGCCCCTTTGAAGCTGTTGGGACAAAATGGCCACCTCCATTATGCAGGCAGGGCAAAATGACTGCCCAGCCCTCAAAGAGAGTGTGACCCTGACCCCCAGCTTGAAAAGGTTGGGAACCCCTGTTCTAGAGATTAATATGGAAGCAGGACTATAAGGATTAAAAATTAACACACACATAAAACTAATGTAGACCAGAAATAAACTAATCCATCCACTTTTATCCAGGCCTCTAGATAAGGGCTATTTTTAACAGCTAGGTAGGTGAATAAAGTTCTTAAGGAAAAATGCAAAAAAGTTCAAAACAAGTTAAATATCATCTTCTTGTCCAACTAAACCATCTAGTAACACAATAAAAGATTGTCTGGATTAAAAGTTAAACCACAAATTACTTCTAAGACTTAACTGACAATCATGTCCTTTTCCCTCTTCCCTCGCCCTTAAAAATAATTCTGGATCTGATCCGTAGCAAGTGGCACAATCAAGCATCCCAGTATGTTTCTGACCTAGTTGGGACCCCACATCTCCAGGTTAGACTTCAAAACACTGGATCACTTTTGGGGAATATAAATTGTAGGTATGTGCCTCTCATTGAAGACTGGAAGTCTTGAAGGTGGCAAAGAGTTCAAGCCTCCTTCTTCTCTTTCCACCTGGTCCTGGTATAGTCTGGGTTTCCTATAACTTACCTTTCAGTCCAAAAACAAAAGAAAGGAAATTTGCTTCTCATTTTACCCTAACTAGGAATGTGTTGGTTTTCAAATGGCTCCATTACTTTTTTTTTAAAAAAAAAAAACTGTTAATAAGAACTGGAGAGATTAGGTGGGGTGTCATTTATCATTCATTCCATGTACAAGGTCACTGGAACTGAGGGTGTGATTACACAGGAAAGAGATTACAACCTGGACCGTGTGTGAAGAGGTCCAGTGTGATCTTTCACCCAGTGATCACACAATAGATGGAGAAATGTACTTCAGTTCAACCCTGGCCTGTCACCAAACTGTGTAGGTTTTTTGGGGTGGGGTTTGGCCCAGTTGTAGGACTTCTACTTTAAGGGGCTGGGCTGTAGTGATTTTCTGGCAGACCGAAGGATCATTTTTATGGAGATCACTTCCATGAAGTCAACCCTTCCTGGCACAATCAGGCATGTGCCTTGGCTTTTGTCTGATCCCATCCTGATTTGTTCTCCTCCACTTCTCTCTTAGGCATTTCAACTGTGTGAGGAAATGTACATTTTTCTTTGTTTTAATTATCTGCTCACTGTTAACATGCATTGTTTGTGTGGGAGGGTGAAAGATGCTAAGAGATAGCTCATCTGTATGAAATGACCTTGTGTGTGCTTCATCCAAATACTGAAGTACAAATAACTCCTTCCAGACCAGATGGTTGTAATACAAAAAGCTTCATCTAGCCTATCTCAGCCTCCAAGCTATAGTTCTCCTGTCCATCCCACATTGTTTTAGACCTTCTGTCATCCCATACAGAAAAAAGAAATGCAGGAGTTCAAAGCCTTGGCTCTTCCCATTAGCTGGGAGAGATTCTTTCCTTTAGACCTCCTAAGTAGCTTGGAACTGGGTGTTCTAGCAAGTGGTCTCTTGCCAGACAGCTCCAGATTAGGTGATATACCTCATTATTTAACTGCCAATTTGCTACAAGGTAGCAAAATCTTGGCCAGCAGAGGTCCTTTTTTTTTGCTTCTGATTTTCCTCTGATTTTCCTCCATATGGAAGGAGCGAGCAATTTTTAGAGGTATAGAAAAAGCAAGTGTTTTCATCAATCATAACCTCAGTACCAGATTGGTCCATCCTGGCCACCTTTCTTCAAACGCAAGCACACAAAAAGCATACCGCAAGTTGGTGATTGAAAGCTGGGCAGTTAAAATTTAATCCAGATGGTTGAAGAGAAAGCTTAACTACAAAACAGGTGTTGGATAGTGTTGTGTATAGAACAATATGGAAATGAAACTGCTACACTGTGCCTTTAAGTCAAATGTAACCAGTTCCACAGGAAATGTATACTTAAGCCATTTGTAAAGATACATTGTATTCAGCTGCTATTGGAATGTGAGCCTACTACCAGAGATGGAGTAGCGAGCATTCAACTCACATGGTACAAATTTCCCAATTGGGTACAGCCGCGGGAAACCTTTCCCACCACGGACTACCTGGACAAGAAGGGTGGGACTCCGGATGACGTCATGCCTACAGTAGCCAATAGGCTACCATGTAACCAGATTCAAATGTGTGGGTAGCCCAGGTCACTGATTGGTCAGCTACCTTTCCCAATTGGGTCGTCTAGCTCACACACGAGCAGAAAACCAACCGGCCTTTACAGGAGAGGAAATTGGTATGGGCTAATAGTGCATTAGCAGAAGTGACTCCATATTTCCTTGGCTGGGAGCACTGAGTGGATATAGGTTAAGTGTCACCCAAATGTCACAGTGACTAGTAAACAGCACATAGAAGATTACTCACATCCTAGGAGACACCAAACCACAGTTAGACCAAACAACTAGAGCAAAGATGCCTAATGTTTACAAGAACTCCAGATAGGCAAGAACAGTCAGTTCCACTGTTCCTGTTGATTAGCATACCCATGGCTAACCTAGGCACGCAGTAACTTCTTAAACTGGCAAATGTACTTAGCCAATAATATGCTAGGAAAACAAGCCTTCTGTCACGGGGTCTCACACAGGCTGTGCGTGTGAGATCCAGGAATAGAATAAATACAGACCACCCAAGGATTCGGGACTGGCTTTTTCCACCATACTCTCGCCTCTCCTCGCCTTCCTTGAATTCAGCACCTTTACTCCCACAGATCATTACAACATCTGGTGACCCCGAGATGTGATTACTCGAGAGTAACGGAGCAGTTCTGATTGGAAAGCATCTCCAATCGGGACTTAATATCATCACAAGGAAGGCAAAGTAATCGCAAGCCCGGGAGACTCCACGCATGGGAACGGACGCGTTCCAACGGCAGTGAGAGCCATGAGCCAGAAGCAACTAAGGCAGAGCAACACACCCGTGGCCAGCCAGTGCCGCGATCCCGATTCACCGACCAAACCTGAGGGACATCTCCTGTGCATCACCTGCCCTGTCTACCACTACCTTGACTCATCACCTGGATGCATCAATACGTGAGTTGTTTAAGACATCCAGAGATTTTCCCCAAACCAGGTAGTGGGGGGGGGAGGCAGCCTTTGGGGAGGCAAACGTCAGGCAAGAGGCTCTTGCGAGAGCGCTAGGAGTCCTGGCCAGGCAATGTCACGTTACAGTAAGCAGAAAGCATCTGACGGATCTGGTGAGGTGTCTGGGGGAACACAATCTGTTCCACCTAGAAAGCAGGCACGATCAATTTAGAGGTTTGGAATCAAGCAGGGAACCTTAAGCCTTAAGCAACAAACCTCAAGCACCCACTGACATCATGGGGGCTTGGAGCAAGCGTACATAGAGGAGCGCAGTTAGGCCAGTCCAGATAGGGACCAGGTAACAGCCCCAGTGGGTCTCTATCTGACAATCAAACACCAGCATGGGGAGAATTTGGAAGCGCAGGCGCCTCCGGAGCAGTTAGAAGTCCTCCAATGGAGGAGTGAGGAAGATCAATGAAAGACTAGAGAAAGACAGAGAAGGATAAGACATTCTGAGTAAAGGTAGAGTAGAGACGAAAGGACAGAATAAGCAAGTGAAAGAGATTCTAAGGAACAGAACAGCAACAGCCAGCAGAGGAGGGGTTAAACCCAGAGGCATTTGCTCACAGTAGCAGCAGACACACTTGAGCCACTGGCAATGCAGGAGTCCAGTCACCTGAGAAAAGCCTAGGAGTCTGGCAGCAAGAAATAGTCTCCTCATGAGTAGGATGTAGCATTGCAAGACCTGGGAGGGGATTGTACCCAGGAAGGAATGTTTATCCAAGTATTGGATGTGTGTGTGAGATGCGTGTATGAAGCATGTGAATGACTGAACGGTGCACCGGAATGGATGATTTTGAGAAAATTTCCTTGCTATGATATGTGCTTGCATTATTATTGTTGTACTTTAATGCCAAATATTGTATGCTAGATAATTAAACCTGTTTATAGGCTAGACATATCACCTTCATTGATAGGAAAGACTTCCCCCAGCCCCGGTCCATCCAAGAGGGACGGGCTGGAGAAAATGTGAAAAGGACTGGCAGGCAACATTTCCTTGCCTGGCAGCACGCTTAGTAAGTTTAGTACCCAGGGCATGGGAGGTAGGTGTGATGGTAAAGAGAAGGTAGACTAAGAGAGGGGGAGTGAAAGGGACAATAAGGAAGAAAGTGTAAGCAAGGCTAGAAGTAGAAGTGGAGGTCGGAGCAAGGGCATAGATAAGTCGAAGCGAGGGCAGAGGTAAGTTGATAGGAAGGAAGAGAAGCAGGGGTGTCAGTAGAAGTGAAAGAAGTGAAGGACTTGGGTAAGGAAATGCTAGTGAGGAAAATTGGTGTCATGGAATCCTGTGCTGGAGCATCCAGGACGACAGTCTCCCACGAAGTCGCGAATCGGGGGAGATTGCCTTTCTGAGGTTTTTTTCCCTAGCCAGAGAGTTCTGCATAAAAAGAAATTCTGTACATATCTTCATGAAGATGGGTGATAGAAATTTAGGAGCCCTAGGAATGACTGCAGCTCCGGTTTCGCGGTGGGGCGAGGGGCGTCTCTCACGGCCGCTACCTTGGACTCGGAGGGTTTGATTCCGTCCGGGGTTACCTTAAACCCTAGAAACTCTACCTCCCTCGTGAAGAATACGCACTTGTCCCTCCTCAATCGAAGTCCTGCCCTCTCGAACACTGAGAGAACCCCATCTAGCCTCTTGGCTAACTCTAATTCGCTCCCCGCTGTTATCAACACGTCGTCGAAGTATGGGAGGACGCCTGGAAGCCCCTTTAAAAGGCATTCCACGAGGGACTGGAAAATTCCGGGGGCCGAATTCACGCCAAACTGAAGGCGCGTTACCTTAAACACCCCCTTGTGCGTTACGATCGTTTGCGCGGCGGCAGCAGCCGGGGTTACAGAGAGCTGCTGATACGCCTGGGCCAAATCTAACTTGGCGAAAAACCTCCCCCCATGTAGCGTGGCCAGCAAATGGCTGACCACGGGCACCGGGTATGCATTTGGCCGAATGGCCTTATTTATCGTACATTTATAGTCCGCACAAATTCTGACCTCCCCATTTGACTTGAGGGCTGTAACAATCGGTGTTTCCCACTCCGCCGAGTCAACTGGAACCAAAATCCCCTGCCCCACCAATTTGTCCAGTTCCGCCTCAATCTTGTCCTTGAGGGTGAAGGGCACTCTCCTTGGCTTGAGGCGGATGGGCCGGATTTCTGGGTCCAGCTCAAAGGAAACCGGGGGCCCCTTGTATTTCCCGAGCCCCTTCTTGAAAACATCCGGGTGTGCGTCGCACACGTCCCGCATTGGGTCAGTCTCGATGGCGTTAATGCCGGACAGTTCGATCCCCAGGGGAGCAAACCACTGCGTTCCCAAAAGGCAGCACCTCCCCCCTTTTAGGACCACTAGGGGCAGTTTCTCGGAGTAGTTCTTGAACTTCACCTTGAAGTTCCCCACCCCCAACACTGGGATCCCATTTCCCTGCACGTCCCGTAGGTTGGATCTCATGGCCCGCAGTTTGGGCCGTTTCTCTGGGGGAATGCGCATAAACTCTTTTTGGGACAGGATGGAATAAGAAGACCCCGAGTCTATCTCCATCCTCACTGGGACCCCCTGCAACAGTACCTCTATGAAGAACCACCGGTGATCCAGGCCCACGCGGTTCACGCCGTCCTCGCTGTGGCCGGCTGAGACCTTCCTGGTGCCGGCCGCCTTTTGTTGGTGCGTCTGGGAATGGCTGGAACTGCCCTTGTCCTCGACTCGTCCGCGCCTGCATACTCGGGCGATGTGTCCCTTTCGGCCGCAGTTGTGGCACTCGGCCTTCCGGAACGGACACCTCGTGCGGTCGTGGGCCGCCCCACAACTGTTGCAGCGGCGGTCCTGCCGTTCTCGGGTCTGCCGCTTCTCACCTCACTTCTTGATCCTCTGGACGTTGTCGTCCTTGCTGGAGTAGGGATCCGCTGTCGTGGAGGACTCCTCGGACGACGTTGGTGCGGCGGCGGGCGGCTTGGGGGCCCGCCAGGCCGTCTTCGCTAGTGTCCGCCGGGCCGCCTGCACTGGTGACTTGGCCCTCTCGGACGTGGCCCCTCGAGACTTGAATAGCCGGACGCCGCTCCTGGCCTCCTCGGCTGCTTGCGCCTCCCGCAGTACCTCGTTGAACGTGAGGCGATGGTCGCGGGTCATGAGCCTCCTCTGAAGCTGCTCGTCCCTCAAGCCGCACAGCATGCAGTCACGGAGGGCCTGGTCCAGGTCGTCCCACTGGCAATGCACCGCTGCAAGCCTGAGGGCCGCCGCATAGGCGGACACGGATTCGCCCGGTCGCTGGTCTCGCCTGTGGAACGCGACCCGGGCTGGGAAAATCGAGACGGGCGGCTGGAAATGCTCACGCAGCCTCTCCAGGATACGGTCGATGGGCAACTCGTCCACCTTCCGGGGGGCCACCAGGGTCATCAGGATCCGCAGCGTGGCCGGCCCCACCTGAGACAGGAAGTGGGAGCGCATCTTCGCGTCGTCATCGACGCCTGCAGCCTCCATGGTGTGCCGAAACTGGCACTCGTAGAGCTCCCATTGTTTGGGCTCGCTGACATCGAACTGGTACGGCTTGACCTTGGGATTCGCCATCGATCCCATCCTCGTCGCCAATTTGGTGTCTTGCACGGAAGACAAAGAAGGAGTCGCAGGAAGGACTAACACAGGTTTATTCATTGATGCTCAGCAGGAACATGAGGTAGTGGGGCAGATACATCTCATTATATACCATAACACAATACATTTGAATCTTGTTGCACGGTAGCTCATTGGCTGCTACCGGCGTGGCCTCGCCCAGGTCACGCCTCTCTTCTGCAGTTGTTTTCTCTTCTGCAGTTGTTTTCTCTTCTGCAGTTGTTTTCTCTTCTGCAGTTGTTTTCTGTAGCTCCTGATCATGTGGGGAATTTCCCGCAGCTGTTTGTGATTTGGGCAATGTGGACCATGTGAGACTGAACGCTCGCAGATGCCCTCTATGGGCGGCTTGCTCGCGTTCCTTAACAGCTGAGATACATTGTGATTGTGGACTGGTTACATTCATATATTTAAAGTAACATTGTACATGCATACATAACACTTACGAACCTCTCTCCAGAGCGTCACGTTTCAAAAGGCAATTTATTTCCTTACAGCCTTAGCATGTCGGGGACTAGGTTGCTTAACTGCATTTTTTATGGCTTCCTGAGCTACTTAACCCTTTCATTGACAGGAGATGGGATTTTGATGTGTTGTTCAGAGGTATTGTATTTTATATGTTGAGAGTTAATCACTGACTTTTTGTCATCTTCTAAACTCCTGATTATTAGAGTAAATATTTAAGTTGTTTTCTTCGCAGCATTGTATTTCACAGATTTTTCTTGTTGTGGCTGGCTGTTCCCTCCAAGCGTTTTTATTATCTGATAGAGTTAACTACAAATTCTAAACTTTCCCCTTCTCCTACAGTTACACTTTAAATGTTGTATATTGTTTTAACTTGCCTTATCCTTCTAAGTCTTAAGCCTGTCTTAAGTCTTAAGCCTGTCAGGACAGCGACAAATTTTGCAACATAGCACACAGGGAGAAAAATTAGATTAAGCCTATGAGGATTCCGCGTGCCCGGTTGGGCATCGGTGTCCTCTGGCAGAGGTTAAACCAGCGGGCAGGCTCCTGGCCTCTGGCCCCTGTCAGAGAGCAAGGGGGGTGAATTAGTAGTAGGGATTAATTCGGCCGCTTATTGCCTGACCAGCGATTCTGCGGGAAGAGCATTTCGCTGACCCAAGTTACCTATTAGAGTAATGACTTATCTCCTGCCCAAAGGTTATGCCCGGTGCAAATAAGGGCTATGTTTGCCCCTGCCTAATCCCCAAGACAATGAGACTCCTAAGTCCATGTTTGCCCCAGTTAATTAACTTCCCTTTGAGGTGTTCCCCATTAACCCGGGTACGTGGGTGAGGTAACTTTCCTGTCAGATGACAGCTTGCCACCGTTGCTCTTTTTTCCCTATATATGATGTTGCCTTTTCTCAATAAAGTACTGATCTGATCCTGTTTCCTTGCCTCGTGTCGTTACTTGATCAGTCCTCCTTCGGGCTCCCCGGCCCTCAGTGGCCCTGATTCCTTCATCTGGTGACCCCGACGTGATTTACTCGTGAGTAAGAGGACCCTGGAGAGGTCTACTCGCGAGTAGCGATCCACGCGGTCCGGTTCTACGCTTGAACCGCGACCTGTCAGCCCAGAGGACAGCGCGGCGCTCTGACCGGCAGCCAGCCGAGCAGAGAGGTGGCCTGCGGCGAGGCATTCCAGAGAGACATTCCAACAGCTTACTCCCGCTTTCGAGGAGGTTGCCATAGAGGGAAACGCGTTCCGCTCAGGGTAGGCTGTGAGCCCCTGACATCGCAGAGGCCGTTAGAAGGGCCCGTGGCGGAAGGTCCACGCTCCGAGGTCTACCCCAGACTCTAGACGTCCGAACCTGTTGCCTGCAAAGACGCGTCGATCTCCGTCCCGAGGAGGAAACTTCAGAGGACCATCGCAGGTAATATGGGGACTTGTTCTCATAGACCAAGTCTGTCCGCTAGCCAAAGAACTCGTGAGGAAGAGTTCAGAATCCTGGCCAGGGTTTTTCAGTTACGATTTCACAGCAGGGAGCTAGCGAGACTTTTGGCGTACCTCAGGGAACACTGCCTACTTTACCCAGAAGTAGGTACGTTAACCCTGAAGCTCTGGGATCAGATAGGAGACTGCATTCAGCAGCCCCCGAAAGCTCCAGGAGGGATTGTCAAGGCATGGAGGAAGTGTAGGAGACTCTTAGAGCAGATCGAGCCAGTCCGGGTAGAGGCCAATGAACCCCCGTTAGAGCAGTCATCAGGCAAGCCAGTCGAACCGACTGCGCCCACGTCACTCTACCCGTCAATTAGCTATCGGCAGAGCAGCGTAGGGAGCCTTCCCGCGGTGACAGCTGCAGACGTCACCGAAGGAACGCAAGGAATGAGAGGCGCTGGCGCTTCTCTGACAGCTCCAGGTTCCCTAGTTGTTAAGAGTGCCCTTCAGCGCACCGCCGAGATCGAGCTAAGGAAGGGGGAATTGTCAGTTGAACAGCTAGCTGAACTTAGGCAAATTTGTCCAATCCGAATGGAGATGGACGCGCTCACAGGCGCCCAACAAATCGTTCATTCCCCAGTCCCGTACAAGCTTCTCATGGCTTTACGGAAGGCAATCTCAGAGACAGGGCTCCAAAGTCGTTTTACCAGGGGCACGCTTCAGCAGGCGTGCGAAACCACCATGTGGATTCCCCATGACTGGAAGGCCGTCATGAGGATGATGCTAACCCCTAGCCAGTACATGATCTGGGACAGTGAGTATCGGCTCGAGGCTCAGGCCAGAGCCACCAGGATGGGAGGCGCGGTAATTGCTGAACAGCTATATGGTTCAGGTGCCTTTGAGTCCATCCAGGCCCAGATCGCCTTGCCTCTAGCCACCCTAGAGATGTCGGCCGAAGCCGCCTATAGGGCATACTTCAAGGTCCCAGCGACTGGCAAAACGGCCAAAAATTACACCGCGATCAAGCAGGGAGCCCAGGAGCCCTACATGGACTTCATCAATCGCCTGGAAGAGGCAATCACCAGGCAGATTGATAATGAGCAAGCCCAGCAAGAGCTCATGATTAAGCTAGCCAAGGACAATGCCAATTTGGACTGCCGTAAAGTTTTGCAGTCGTTAGGCAATCGTCCTGACTTGACCTTAACGGACATGATCCGAGCATGTTCCGACGTTGGCACGGACTCCTACAAGATGGGTCTGCTAGCGGCAGCGGTGCAAGGGGGTAGAAGATCTCATCCTAATGGAAAGACCAAAGGGGCATGCCACTCCTGTGGCAAGGTCGGACACTTCGCTAGGGAGTGCCGATCCAAGGGAGGCGGACAAAAGTCCGGCCGTCCCAAGGCTCCGAACACCCCCTGCCCAAAATGCAAAAAGGGCTATCATTGGGCCAGGTTTTGTCCGAGTTCGGGAAACCGGAATCCGGGCACGTCTCTGGCCCCAGTCCAAACAGAGGCTTCCTTCACCCAGATCCAGAACTTCCCAGAACTAGACTAGATTCTAGGCACATCCCAGGCACTGCGAGGGCGCAGGCCAGCCCCAAGGGTAGTACAGGGCTAGAACTGACTTGCCAGGCAGACGTTACATGCGACCTGCCAGGCACAGTCTATCTGGTCGATTCCCAGTACATGGGTCCCCTGCCCAGAGGCTTTTTAGGTTTAGTTTTGCCCCGTAGTGTAGCTGGTGCACGTGGAATCTTCATAATTCCAGGAGTCATTGACTCAAATTTTTCAGGCGTTCTCTAGGTTCAGCTCTGGACACACCTGCCCCAAACAATTCATAAGGGAGACACCTTAGCGCAACTGATCATGGTTCCTTGTCACCCGTCAGCAGGCAGCCAGGGAAGGCTCAGTGACAGCGCAAGTGAGGCAGTGCAAGGATACCAGGTCTTAGCGACAGTGGAGACCAACATTGAGTGGAAGCAGCGCCCCGTTATCGAGGTATTTTTGAACAAAAGAGTGTTCTCAGGGTTACTCGATACCGGAGCGGATGTGAGCGTGGTAAGCAGGAGTCAGTGGCCGAGGGAGTGGGCCATTGAGCCGGTCTCTGATGTGTGGGGGGTAGGTGGAGTTCAGGAAGCGTTTAGGAGCCGAGAGTGGGTGGAAGTCACAATCCCAAGGGCTGAAGGCACGGCGGTGATCCGACCGCACATTCTTGACATGCACGTCAACCTTTGGGGGCGAGACATTCTCCAGCAGTACGGTGCCACCCTTACCTTCGGGTAATGGCGTTGCCGCTTAAATGGCTCACCGATACTCCGGTCTGGGTAGAACAATGGCCGGTGGTGGGAGAGAAATTAGTTGCTCTCAAGCAGCTAGTGAAAGAACAGCTAGACGCAGGACACATAGAGCAGTCCACGAGTCCCTGGAACTCGCCAATTTTTGTTATTAAAAAGAAGTCGGGGAAGTGGCGACTCCTCCACGATCTCAGAGAGATCAATAAATGTATTCAGCCGATGGGTCCGCTTCAATGCGGCATCCCTAATCCTAATATGATTCCCGAGGGGTGGGAGATTCTTGTCGTAGATCTCAAGGATTGCTTTTATACAATCCCCTTAGACCCCAGGGACCGGGAGAGGTTTGCCTTTACGGTGCCGGTCGTGAACCACAGTGAGCCCACGCTCCGTTACGCGTGGAAATTTTTGCCACAGGGCATGCTCAATTCGCCCACTCTGTGCCAAATTTACGTTCACGACGCACTGGCAAGGTTTCGAAACCTCTACCCGCAAGCCATAGTTTGTCACTTTATGGATGATATTTTAGTAGCGTTGCCACAGCTTGGCAGCACAGTGTTTTCAGACCTCCAGGCTAGCCTGGGGGACAAGGGTTTACTCATTGCCCCGGAAAAGGTGCAGAAGTCCGAGCCCTTCTCATACTTGGGCCATCGGCTTCTCCGCTCTTTTGCAGTGCCCGTTTTGCCTCAGATAAATCTACAGGACTCAGTCACCCTCGTGGAACTACAGCAGATTTTAGGAAACATTAATTGGGCCAGACCGTACTTCCGATTGGATACGGATCTTCTAAAACCGCTCTTCTCGCTGCTAACTTTAGGTAAGCAGCCGGCAGACCGGATAAAAATCTCTCAAGACGCGCGCTTGGCGCTCGAGAAAGTGAACCAAGTTCTCAGCCAGAGGTGGGTGGATCGGATCGCCCAGGGGCCATATGCCCCGATCCTGAATTTGTACATCGCACGGTCAGGATCCATGTTCACTGGGGCGCTAGGAGTAGACTCGGAGAAGGGAGCGAAAATTGTGGAATGGGTCTACTTGCCTAATACATCTTCACGGAACATCGTCCCGCCCCAGGAGCTAGTTTCCGCGGTGATTTACCGCGGCAGGCTGAGAGCTAGGGACATTTCAGGAAATGATTTGGCCAAAATTGTGGTTCCGTTTACCAAGGAGCAAATTCATCAGTTAATGCAGCTAGGCGACTCGCTTCCGATAGCTTTGGAAAGCTTCACTGGCAGCTTAGCCTATCATTTGCCCAAAGACCCCAGACTTGTTTCACTTCAGACAGGAACAGTCAGCTTGTTCGAATTGCTCTCGCTGGTCCCACTTCAGGGGGCCAAGACAGTTTTCACCGATGGGGGACGCACATATGGTGTCCTGACCTGGCAGGAGGGCGAAGCTTGGCGCACGCTGCTAACTCTTCCACAGAAGTCCGCCCAGCGGGCAGAGTTGGCAGCCGTGAACCTTGCCTTGCGCACCTTCGCCAAAGAACGGTTAAATATCATTACAGACAGTCTGTATGTCAGGAATTTGTTGCACAGTCTACCGGGAGCCTACATCACTCCTGCGATAGACAAGAATCTGCTTAGCCTGTTTCTCACCGCTCAATTTCATTTGCGAAACCGCACGGAGCCGCTCTATATTGCCCATATTCGAAGTCACCAAGACCTACCGGGTCCGATTTCCGCGGGCAATAGCAGAGCGGACGCGGCCGCAAAGGAAATTCAGCAACGTTCAGTTTTGGGAGTTTTTACTACTCCAATCCAAAGTCATGCCTTTTTTCATCAAAACGCCAAGGCGCTCGCCCGGCAGTTCAATCTGCCACTTTCTCAAGCCCAAGGCATAGTTCGCTCTTGCCAGCATTGTGCAGGGGCACCGGGGGGGCCCTCGTGGGGGGTCAACCCACGGGGGACAGAGGCTAATCAGGTATGGCAGATGGATGTCACGCATGTGCCGCAGTTCGGCAGGTGGCAATACATGCATGTCTGCATTGACACCTTTTCACAGTTCGTTTGGGCCACAGCACAGAAGGGGGAAACTGCGACCCATGTGGAGCAGCACCTCCTTTCCTGCATAGCTGCCATGGGCAAACCACGGCACGTGAAAACAGATAACGCCCCGTCCTACTGCTCTAGGCAGTTGGCCACTTTCATGGCCACATGGGACATCAAGCATACGTTTGGGATTCCCTACAATCCGCAAGGGCAAGCGATTGTAGAGCGGGTCAATCGGACGCTAAAGTCCTATATTGACAAACAAACAGAAAGGGGGGAGCCACCAGCCCTCCCCAAGTCACAGGGAGAAGCTCAGTTCTGTCTCAACAAGGTATTGTTCACTTACAATCACCTTAACGTTTTTTCGGATTGTACGCCGCAGGAGAGGCATTTCCGCCGTTCGGAAGCTCTCCCGCGACCTATAGTCCGGTACCGAGTGCCACCAGACCCTTCTTGGAGGGGCCCGGTGCCGCTCATAACCTGGGGAAGAGGGTATGCTGCAGTTATGTCTCCTACAGGTGTCGCTTGGATTCCAGCCCGGTGTGTCAAGCCCCACTTGGAACCTCATGGCGTGGACCCAGACCGACCCGAGTCCGATCCCGGAGATGGAGGACCTCACCCTGACCGAGGAGACCCACCGGGAGAAGCGGCGGACGCGGGCCCCGGTACAGAGGATCACCTGGGGGATGGTCAAGACCCTCTGCCATGAGGCCCAGGACGCCCTCCAGCGCGAGGAGAAGGAGCCGACACCGGAGAACTTCGTTGCAGCAGTCTTTGCCCAGATTCACATTAATTCCAGGATCTTCACCATCATCCTGGCCCTCCTCCTGCTTCTGGGGGGAGGCGTCCAGGCCGCTCCAATCCAGGCCAACGGCTTGCCGCCTGGAGAAGATCTTTCTACACGAATGCAGTACAACTTGTGGGAAAGGTTGGCAGGTCTCGTCAACCAGTCCGATTTTTGCTTAAAGCAGGACATTGGTTCTGCATCCATCCTCAGCACCTGTCTCATCCCCGTGTGCCACGCTCTGGATGCACGCGCCAAGGATGGCGACTGGTTGTTGAGGGCGTTCTTTGGCCCACACACTCCTACCACCTTCTCAGCATATGCACGCTGGGGGGGATCGCGACTTGTATCAACCTTGCCGGCTGACGCAGCCACTCTTCATACCCCTCGAGTGGCGGTCAGCCCGGACGCTGCTTGCACCCGAATGACCGGCTGCACCTCAGGCGGTCCGACTCGGCGCCGCTGCCTTGACCCCGGCAGCGGCAACTGGACTTGTAATAAACCAGAGACACTCATTTCGCTGTACGCTCATGTCACCCTACCTTCAGGGTGGTTTTTCACCTGCAACCAGTTCACATGGAACTATATCCCTGCAAATCTGTCAGACTCAATGTGTTGTATCAGTCGCTTGACACTGTTACTTCCTACTAAGGACATGATTGCCCCAAGTACAAATGACACAAGTGTATCGCATGTTGATGCTTCCCCACTCATACGGCACACACGCACAACCCAGTTAGGCAGCTCTTGTGACAGCAGCTTTAGGGTAATGAGTCCCGCTGAGTATGTATCGCTAGCAGTCAGCCTTGTCGGCGTGCCAGGCTTGGCCGTCGGCAACGCACGGAGGATTGGTCGCTTGGCTTGCGGTTTGACTAAAGCCATTAACCATACCTCCACAGTGATAGCGCTCCTCAATCAGGAGCAGGCAGAACTTCGCCATGCCGTTCTCGACAATCGAGCGGCTATTGACTACCTCCTCTTGCTGCACCACCTGGGTTGTGAATCTTTTCATGGAATGTGTTGCTTCAATCTCACTGATAACTCCCGTAGGATCCAAAGCCAGATCACGGATCTCCACACCATAGTTGCAGGCATTACAGAAGGCTCCGCGTGGGGAGCATGGTGGAGTTCCCTGTGGAATTGGATGTGGTCATGGATCCCATGGGGGTGGCTCCAGACAGTGCTTAAGGTGGTGGTGGGGGTAGTCATACTAGGCATTGCGATCTGTTGCTTTGCTCAGTGCATTCCCTCACTGATCTCTAAGTGCCGCCCCAAAGGGGAACCCCGTGACGTCACTCCCGCCCAACAGCTGATGCCGCTTTTGCGCGGGATCGCCAGTCAGGCTCTTAAATTAAACAGAAAGGGGAGATGAGGATTCCGCGTGCCCGGTTGGGCATCGGTGGCCTCTGGCAGAGGTTAAACCAGCGGGCAGGCTCCTGGCCTCTGGCCCCTGTCAGAGAGCAAGGGGGGTGAATTAGTAGTAGGGATTAATTCGGCCGCTTATTGCCTGACCAGCGATTCTGCGGGAAGAGCATTTCGCTGACCCAAGTTACCTATTAGAGTAATGACTTATCTCCTGCCCAAAGGTTATGCCCAGTGCAAATAAGGGCTATGTTTGCCCCTGCCTAATCCCCAAGACAATGAGACTCCTAAGTCCATGTTTGCCCCAGTTAATTAACTTCCCTTTGAGGTGTTCCCCATTAACCCGGGTACGTGGGTGAGGTAACTTTCCTGTCAGATGACAGCTTGCCACCGTTGCTCTTTTTTCCCTATATATGATGTTGCCTTTTCTCAATAAAGTACTGATCTGATCCTGTTTCCTTGCCTCGTGTCGTTACTTGATCAGTCCTCCTTCGGGCTCCCCGGCCCTCAGTGGCCCTGATTCCTTCAAGCCTAGTTCCTGAGAAAGTGCAGAGCACTTTATTTCTGGAATTTAATCCTTTGCAGTGCCAGAGCTGTTCAAGGTACTTTAAAGATTCAGTCTGGACAGTAGTACTCCAGATTGGGGAACACTGATTAGACTAGATCAGCATTTTAAATAGACACAGCCTCTCTAAGCATTTTTTCTTCTTTACTTTCTCTGCTAGCCATCACATGCCAAGACCAGGTTAAGCAGAAATTGTAGGCAGTTTTAGCCCGTCCTAAATCTGTGCATGATTAGAACTGGTACCCTTTTCTGCTGGACCCTCTCTTGGACTCCGGCAGGGGTGGGGAATTTGGTGGAATGGTTGTTTCTGCCGAATCTTTCTTCTGCAGTGGGAGTCAGGACATTCTGCATACCAGGCAGGACACTGCATGTGTGTAATAACTTGACCCACGCTGTTTGTTTTTTCTTGTTTTTTCTTCTTTTAGACAGTAATGAAGGGGGGAGGAGCCCCCCCCTCCGCATCAAAGACTAACCCTCAGTCCTCCCAGTTTTCTGCCTATTGTGTAGACAATCCCCTCTAGCCATTTCATCTTTGGCTGTCTTTTCTTCTTTTGCCCTCCACCTTTCCCAGCATCAAGGCTTTCTCAAGTGAATCCTCCCTTCTCATTTTTTATGTATTATTTGACGTTTCAGTAAGCAATCAAAGTTGGTCTCTTCCAAGATTGACCTATTTGTTCTCCTGGCTATCCAGAGTACTCTCAGTACTCTTCTTCAATGCCATGTTTTATAGGCATCTATTTTTCTGTGTTCAGCTTTCCTAATTGTTCAGTTTTCTCACATCCATACGTTACCACTGTGAATACCATTGCTTTGACTATTCTACCTCTTGTTCACTGTGTGATGTCTCTGATTTTCAATATGTTTCCAAGGTTTCTCATATCTTGTCCCCCTAGACTCAGTTTTTTCTTTTCTTTCCTTTTCTTTTATGGCTGCAATTTCCATTTGCAGTGATCTTTGATCCTAAGGATGTAAAATCTGTCATGCTTTTACTTCTTCCCCATTTATTTTTCAGAAATTAATGGGGCCTGTTGCCATTATATTAGTTTTCTTGATACTGGGTCTCAGTTCAGCTTTTGCACTCTCCTCCTTCAGCCCAATCTAGGGATTCTCTAGGTCTTTCTCACCTTCTGCCATCAAGGTGGTATCGTCTGCATGTCTCAAACTGTTGCTGTTCCTCCCAGCAATTTTGATCCCATATTGTGATTCCTTCATCCTTGCATTGTGCATCATGTGCATATTTTGGGGAACAGTTATTTGGCCCGGTCACATTCTTACACAGGGCAAGAATTTTTTTCTTTTCTCCCTCTTCGCTGCCAACTAGGCACGTTTCTATTTTGGCTACGCAAGGATTGCTAGCAGTATACTGTCTTCTCAGCCCATCGCTGGGTGGACGGGCTTGGCCAGAGGCCGCATTAGTGTGTGGATGTTTCTACCAAATGCCTCTTCTCCTGCAGGCAGTTGGTAGCCACAGCATCTCAGGCACCTTAGCCAAAATAGTCACATTTTCATTGCATAATTTTTTTTCCAGCATTCACAGTGTTCTTCGACACATTTTACCTTCTTACTTTCAAGTAGGAGTTAGAATCCCAATGGTATCCTTTAGTGCCAAGTCCAGCTATTCTGGAATGAATTTTTTTTCTATTTAATCTAAGGAAGGGGGGAAACCCCTGGTCCACAGTTCTATTGACATATAATTACAAAACTAACTTATCTCTCTCAGACTTTTCCCAGAAGGCTGCACTTGCAGCCAGTTTTTTATTTTCTATGCAGGTCCGTTTAAACCAAGCCAGAACCAGGCGCCCATCTGAGAAGATCCGGCCAAGCGCAGGCACTGCCAAAAGATGACATCACCTGTCCATTTCCTTCCACTCCTAAAGATGATTTCTGCATGCCCTTTTTCACCTTAAGGGGGGGAGGATTTGGGTTGGACATTTTATCACATATGGACCTGCCATGCTACTTTCATGAACAATGCTTTCAATGGACACATTACCATGCCTGAATGGACTGTCACCTACAATTCCCTGATGGTTGTCTTGATCCTTTCCCTGCTTTTGGGGGGAGGAGTTTGGGCTTCCTCTGAGGAACCTGTCGCCTGGCTGGGACTTATCTGCCAGGCTCCAGTACAAAATTTGGCAAAACTGGCCGGACTTGTCTACCAATCTGACTTTTGCTTAAACGTACACTTGACACTATTTACTGCATGACATACGGGACTTATGCAAACTGGGGTACTCAAGTAACAATGACGCCCGCTGATGCAGTCACTCTAAACACACCCTGAGTGGTGATCAGCCAAATACCACCATTGTCTGAAGCCCCGGTCAAGAGACTTGGAAATGTAATCACCCTGACATTATGTATGATCATGATATTCTGCCCACCGGATGGTTTTTCACTTGTAACCAGCATATTTCAATGCCTTTTCCATGCTTTTGTATTATGCTCAAAGCTGCTTTTCTAGGGTATATGAATTCTGGTACACATGATTGCATATTCCTCACACATTTGCCCCTTCTGATACCATCCCTCATTAGGATAACATACCCTCACCATGGGTGGGAGAAAAACCAAACAGACATCTACAAAAGATTGGGTTTCCTGGAGCCATAGAGACTTCTTGGTTATTGTAATTCACCATCTCAGTGTCAGTAACACCTCCATTGTGAGAGAGAAGCATTTGTCCAATCACCCAAGAAAAAACCAATTCTTCCAGGGGGGTGGGAAAGAAGTCAATCACCCCAGTGAGAGATCCATGACAAACCTCATCACATTGTCTGGCCAATAGAAAGCAAGCCACGTTCTTGCACAACTACACAGTTATTTGGACATTATTTAAGATCAAGACACTGCTGACCCAACCTGAAGAACATTTCTCACAAAGACCCAGCACCAGGTAACCAACTCTGACACCTTCCTCAAGGAGCACCTTATTGGGCAAACACCATAGTCATAAGGTTGTTTTGGGGCAGGTGCAAATTTTACCCCAAACCTACTGGGGGTGGGGGGATGAACTCTGATCCTGGGTGCCATGAAACTGGCCACAAACAGCGCATAAAGTCACCATTGGCTTTGTGGTATGCTATGCTGTTTTGTGCAATGCATCCCCTTGTTCTAGTCCATGTGCCACCCAAGACAGAGACCCCAAGAAACAATCATGTCTCAACAGATTATTCCTTACATCACTCAGGCTTTCAGCCAAGTTGCTTTTAGAAAATTAAATAAGGGGGGATGTGGGTAGCCCAGGTCACTGATTGGTCAGCTACCTTTCCCGATTGGGTCGTCTAGCTCACACACGAGCAGAAAACCAACCGGCCTTTACAGGAGAGGAAATTGATATGGGCTAATAGTGCATTAGCAGAAGTGACTCCATATTTCCTTGGCTGGGAGCACTGAGTGGATATAGGTTAAGTGTCACCCAAATGTCACAGTGACTAGTAAACAGCACATAGAAGATTACTCACATCCTAGGAGACACCAAACCACAGTTAGACCAAACAACTAGAGCAAAGATGCCTAATGTTTACAAGAACTCCAGATAGGCAAGAACAGTCAGTTTTACTGTTCCTGTTGATTAGCATACCCATGGCTAACCTAGGCATGCAGTAACTTCTTAGACTGGCAAATGTACTTAGCCAATAATATGCTAGGAAAACAAGCCTTCTGTTACGGGGTCTCACACAGGCTGTGCATGTGAGATCCAGGAATAGAATAAATACAGACCACCCGAGGATTCGGGACTGGCTTTTTCCACCATACACTCACCTCTCCTTGCCTTCCTTGAATTCAGCACCTTTACTCCCACAGATCATTACAACACAAATGTATAGTGACTATATAAAAAGAGTTGTATTGCCACCATTACCTCGTGTTCGTACTGTACTCCATGCAATAAAGATGTGTTAAGCTAGTCTACAGCTGCTTCAAGCATCGTGATTCCAGAACACCAAATTGGCGACGAGGATGGGATAATGGCTTCCCACAGCCTAAACATCCCTCAGTTCAACCTCAAGATGCCGGAGAGATGGGGCCTCTACAAGCACCAGTTCCAGCATGCAATGGTGGTTGACGACATCCAGGATGAGGAAAAGATGCGCTCGCACCTCCTTGCACAGATTGGGCTACCCACAATGGAGTTGGCCATGCACATCCTGATGCCCAGAGACATCGATACAGTGCCGCTCAAAGAAATCCTGGCAGCGCTCAGAAACCATTTCCAGCCACAGATGTCCATTTTCCCGGTGAGAGTCGTGTTCCACCGGAGGGACCAGTACCCGGGTGAGTCAGTGGCTGACTACGCCGTGGCCCTCTGAGTAGCTGTGGTCCCTTGCAAGTAGACTGACCTGGACGAGGCCCTGCGGGAACGTCTGCTGGGTGGTCTCAGGGACGAGGAGGTCCAGAGAAGGCTGATGGACCGGGACCACCTGACGTTCAACACCATCCTGAGGGCAGCGCAAGCAGTGGAAGCATCAAGAGCCGGAGTCAAACTGTTCAAGGCAAGGGCCCCACAAACTGACGGGGCACCGACTCCAGTGTAGGCGGCCTGGCGGGACCGTCGATCCCCAGCATCCCCCTCCCCCTCCCCCTCCTCCTCCTCCTCCTCAGAGGCCAGCGAGGATGAGGGCATCCAAAAGGTACGGAAGGCGGCAACAGAGAAGCATGGCAAGGAAAGTCGCTGTTGTGATGGCTGCGGGGCATCCCACAACCGAAGCAAGTGCCCATTCTGGAAGGCCGAGTGCCACAACTGCAGACGGAGGGGCCACATCGCCAAAGTATGCAGATGATGGCGAGGAGATGAGAAGGGCCCAGTGGTGCGTCCCCAGAGGAAACCAGACGGCGTTGTTAGAGTCTCCAATGACAGTGACCCAGAAGTGCATCGCGTGTACCGACGGGTCTGCGGCGACAGCAGCACGGCTGTCCACAGCGTGTCCTTGGGACACCCCCATTATTTTGTTGAGGTACAGTTGCAGGGGGTCCCAGTTAGGATGGAAATAGACTCGGGGTCTTCCTACTCCATAGTATCCCAGCGGGAGTTCCTACGCATTCCCCCCAATGAGCGACCCAAGCTCAAGGCCCTAAAGACTCAGTTGCGGGACATTCAAGGGGTCGGGATCCCAGTGTTGGGGGTGGGGGAATTCAAGGTGAAATTCAAGCACCACAGGGAGAGGCTGCCCTTAGTAGTCCTGAAGGAGGGGGGTTGCTGTCTCCTGGGAACACAGTGGTTCCAGCCCCTGGGAATCTCCATAGAGGGTATCCATGCCGTCAGGTCCGACCCCATTCTGGACGTGTGCAATGCACACCCGACGGTTTTTGAGAAGGGAATCGGGAAATTCAGGGGGGGGGCAGTTTCATTCAACCTAGACCCAGAAATCCGGCCCATTCGGCTCAAGTCAAGGAGGGTCCCATTCGCCCTCAAGGACAAAATAGAAGTGGAATTGGACAAACTGGTGGGCCAGGGGATTTTGGTTCCAGTGGACTCTGTGGAGTGGGAAACTCCTATTGTATCTGCTTTGAAACCTAACGGGGAGGTTTGGATTTGCGCAGGAGCTGGGTAGCATCCGGTTCGGGAAAGTGTGTACTTGAGTAGTGAGGAGGATGCAAAAATTACTGAGCAGAGCAAGGAGCTAGTCACCAGCATTCTAGCAGAAGGATGCAAGAGGCAGTCTAACAATGCAACTGGACTCAAAAGACTGTATCAGGAAAGCATATATAAATGCTTGTATACAAATGCCAGAAGCCTCCGGAACAAAATAGGGGAGCTGGAATACTTAGCAATAGATAAGAATATTGATATTATTGGTATCACTGAAACCTGGTGGACGGATGATAACCAATGGGATACAGTTATCCCAGGCTACAAACTGTACAGGAAGGATAGGAAGGGGCAAACAGGAGGTGGTGTAGCCTTGTATGTCAAAGAAGTGATAAAATCGTATGAATTGGAATATCTAGGTGATTTAGAGTCACCATTAGGAGCTCTATGGGTAAGAGTACCAGGCCACAAGGATGGTCTAACAGTAGGCATATACTATCGGCCTCCGACCCAAACTCTTGAGGGAGACTGGCAGTTGGAGAATGTTGTAAAGGAGGCATCCAAGAAGGGAAGCCTGGTTATAATGGGGGACTTCAATTACCCTCACATAGACTGGGTGAACTGTTGTTCAGCACATGATAAAGATATAAAGTTCCTAGATATGCTAAATGATTGTTCCCTGGGACAGATGGTTGAAGACCCAATTAGAGGTACAAGAATCCTTGACTTGATCCTGAGTAATACTCAGTACTGAATACTCAATACTCAGTACTGAATACTCAATACTGAGTAATACTCAGGATCTGGTGCAAGATGTTAATGTGACTGATCCAATAGGGAACAGTGACCACAACTCAATTATGTTTCACTTGATCATAGACCGCAAGTCACTGATAAAATCTAACACAGAGACCTTAAATTTTCAAAAAGGAAATTTCCCAAAGATGAGGAAACTAGTAAAAAAGAAACTGAAAGGGAAAATTGAGAGAGTCCAAACACTCCAAGAGGCATGGAGGTTGTTTACAAAAACAATAACAGAGGCCCAATTGGAATGCATACCCAAAAGGAAGAAGGGCACTGCCAGGTCCAAGAGGACTCTGATGTGGCTTACAGGAGCTGTTCGGGAAGTGATCAAGAGCAAGAAAAGCTCATTTAGAAGATGGAAGGCTTGTCCAAATGAGGACAGCAGGCAGAAACATAAATTCTGGCAGAACAAATGCAAGGCAACAATCAGGAAAGCAAAGCAAGACTTTGAGGAGCGTATAGCTAAAAATACTCAGAGGAATAACAAAGACTTCTTTACATTAGAAGTAAGAACCCAACTAGGAAGGCCATTGGACCATTAGAAGACAATGGAAGGCAAGGGGTTATTAAAGAGGAAACAGAGATTGCAGAGAGACTCAATGAATTCTTTGCTTCAGTATTCACTGAAGAAGACAGAGACCACATGCCCAAAACAGAGCCTATCTTCGTAGGGAGGGAAACCAAAGAATTAAGCAAGATAGAAATAACCAGGGAGGAGGTCCTTGCATGTCTTGTTAAGCTAAACACTAACAAATCACCAGGACCAGATGGCATCCATCCACGAGTTCTCAGGGAACTTAAAGATGAAATTGCTGATCTCCTAGCCAAAATATATAATATTTCCCTCAAATCAGGCTTTGTGCCTGATGACTGGAAGGTAGCGAATGTAACACCAATTTTCAAAAAAGGATCCAGGGGTGATCCAGGAAATTACCGACCTGTCAGTTTGACATGTGTCCCAGGTATAGTAATGGAAACCATCCTAAAAGATAGAATTAATAGGCACATAGAAGAGAAGGCGCTGCTAAAGGAGAGCCAACATGGCTTTTACAAGGGCAAATCATGCCTCACTAATCTGTTGGAATTTTTTGAGAGAGTCAACAAGCATGTGGATAAGGGGGATCCAGTTGACATTGTTTATCTGGACTTTCAGAAGGCTTTTGACAAGGTCCCACACCAAAGGCTCTTGAATAAACTTACCAGTCATGGAATAAAGGGACAGGTCTTGTCCTGGATCAGCAACTGGCTAAGGGACAGGAAACAGAGGGTAGCACTAAATGGACACTTCTCCAAGTGGAGGGAAGTAAAGAGTGGGGTCCCCCAAGGTTCAGTACTGGGACCCCTGCTTTTCAACCTCTTCATAAATGATCTAGAGGTAGGAGTAAAAAGCAAGGTAGCCAAATTTGCTGACGACACTAAATTATACAGGGTAGTGAAAACTGTGAGAGATTGTGAGGAGCTCCAGAGGGATCTCTTGACAATGGGGGAGTGGGCAAAACAGTGGCAAATGAGCTTCAACATTAGTAAGTGCAGAGTGATGCATGTTGGGGCAAAAAAACCCAATTACATTTATAAACTGATGGGGTCTGAACTCTCTGCGACAAACCAGGAAAGGGACCTTGGTGTCCTGGTGCACAGCTCAATGAAGATGTCAACCCAGTGTGCCTCAGCAGTGAAAAAAGCAAACTCAATGTTAGGGATCATTAGGAAGGGTATAGAAAATAAGTCAGCAAGTGTCATTTTGCCTCTTTATAAATCTATGGTGAGGCCCCATCTGGAATACTGTGTTCAGTTCTGGTCGCCATACCTCCAGAAGAATATTATGGAGTTGGAGAAAGTACAGAGGAGGGCAACCAGAATGATTAGGGGATTGGAACACCTTCCTTACCATCTGAGGCTGCAACGGTTGGGCTTTTTCACTCTTGAACGACGGCGTCTAAGAGGTGACCTGATTGAAGTTTATAAAATCATGCACGGTGTGGACAAAGTAGATAAGGAAAAACTGTTTTCCCTATCGCATAACACTAGAACTAGGGGACACTCCATGAAACTTTTGGGTACTAGTTCTCAAACAAATAAGAGAAAGTACTTTTTCACCCAGAGGATAACTGGTCTATGGAACTCCCTGCCAGAAGAAGCGGTGACAGCTGTCAGTCTTGACAGCTTTAAGAAAGGATTAGACAAGTTCACGGAGGACAAGGGTATCAATGGCTATAATTATGGATACTTAAGGACAACCTCGGGGTTGGAGAGATAGGCAGGATATCTCCCAATGCCATTTCCAGGGAATCCTAAGCAGGTGAAGGCACCTCCTTGGGAATACCCTGAAGGAAATGGTGAGCCACTGTGTGAGACAGAATGCTGGACTGGATGGGCTGTGGCCTGTTCCAGCAAGGCTGTTCTTATGTTCTTATGTTCTTATAAATGTACGATAAATAAGGCAATCCGCCCAAATGCATATCCGGTGCTGGTTGTTAGTCACCTCTTAGCCATGTTGCATGGGGGAAAAGTCTTTGCTAAATTGGATTTGGCACAGGCGTACCAACAGCTGACCGTAACTCCAGCTGCCGCTGATGTGCAAATGATTGTAACCCAGAAAGGGGCTTGTGTGTAGTTGCGCTCTGCCTTTAACAGGGATCTGGAGTAGAATGCAACTGGGGCTTGTCACCCATTGTCTAATACGTGGCACAGCACCGCCCCCACCCCTAATGGTGAGGTGTCGCAGACTAGAACTACGGGCTTTCTGGGGTCGAAGTGGGTCACATACCTGCAATTCGGCGTAAATTCGGCCCCCGGTATTTTCCAGTCCCTCGTGGAACGTTTGTTAAAGGGGCTCCCCGGTGTCCTCCCATATTTTGATGATGTGCTGATCACAGGGGGGAGTGTGTCAGAACTGGCTAAGAGGTTAGACAAGGTTCTGTCAATCTTTGAAAAGGCGGGGTTGAGGTTAAAAAAGAGCAAGTGTGTGTTTCAAGCAAGGGAGGTTGAGTTCTTTGGGTTTAAGATAACCCCCAATGGAGTAAAACCCTACGACTCCAAGGTTGCGGCCATCCAAAATGCCCCTCGCCCCACCGCGAAACCGGAGTTGCAGTCATTTCTTGGGCTCCTAAATTTCTATCATTCCTTCCTGCCAAGAAAGGCATCAGTTGCGGAGCCACTGCATAAGTTACTTAAGAAGGATGCGGTTTGGCGGTGGGAAGACAGTCAGGAGAAGGCGTTTAAAGAATTAAAGTGGCTTCTGACCTCAGAAGCGGTCCTGACCCACTTCGACCCCAGAAAGCCCGTAGTTCTAGTCTGCGACGCCTCACCAGTAGGGGTGGGGGCGGTGCTGTGCCACGTATTGGACAACGGGCGAGAAGCCCCAGTTGCATTCTACTCCAGATCCCTGTTAAAGGCAGAGCGCAACTACACACAAACGGACAGGGAGGCTCTTGCCATAGTTGCTGGAACAAAGAAATTCCACGACTTCCTGTATGGTCAGCCGTTTACCGTTGTAATCGAACACAAACCCCTTCTAGGCATTTTCACCACAGGCAAGCCCACGCCACAGATTCTGTCCCCCAGAATGCTCCAATGGGCTATCTTCCTCAATGCATACCAGCACACACTGGTCCACTGCCCGGGGAAAGATATTAGCCATGCAGATGCTCTTTCCAGGTCACCCCTACCACAGTTAGGAGACCCTAAGTGCGAGGTGGAGCGAGATCATCAAGTGCTTCTGATCGAAGCCCTCGACTCACCCCCGATAGTTCCCGCAGACCTCGCCAAAGCCACGGCGAAGGACAAGACCCTTGCCCGAGTGAGCTCCTGGGTTCAGAAAGGGTGGCCAATGACTTCCCCCGGGGAGGAATTCACAGCTTATGTGAGAAAAAGGGATGAGCTTTCCACAGAAAGAGTCTGCCTCCTATGGGGCCAGGGGGTGGTCATTCCCGAGTCACTGAGATCGAGAGTGCTCAGGTTACTGCATGTCAGCCACCCCAGGATTGTACGCTCTAAAGCGTTGGCCAGAAGTTACTTCTGGTGGCCCCAAATGGATGCTGACATAGAGTACATGGTCGGCACTTGCGAGAGTTGCCAGAGTTCTCGACCCAAAGAGTCCCGACTTCCCCAGAGAGAATGGGACACAGCCAGAGGACCATGGTCCTGGATACACATAGACTTCGCGGGTCCCTTCAGGGGCACCCTTTTCCTGCTACTAGTAGATGCATACTCCAAGTGGTTGGAGGCACTTCCAATGTCAACACCTAATCAGCCACAACCATAAAGCAATTGTGCAAGGTTTTTAGTTGTTTTGGGATACCAGACGTGCTTGTGAGCGACAACGTCAGTACCTTCACGTCTGCGGAATTCCAGACATTCATTGAGAAAAACGCCATTCGGCACATCACCTCTGCCTCTTTCTACCCTGCAACAAATGGCCAGATAGAACGCCAGGTGCAGACCACAAAAGAGGCGCTGCGGCGCATGGGCCCTGGGGACCTAAACCTACAGCTGTGCCAGTTCCTGCTGTGCTATAGGGTGACACCACTCACATCGGGGCTCTCACCTGCAGAGCTCCTCATGCGCAGAAAGCCAGCATCGCTTCTAACTAGGTTGGATCCCACAAGGGTGGAGGAAAAAGGGAGGAACATAGAGATAGGTAATACCAAAAGTTTTGGAATTGGGGAACCTGTACATTGCAGGAATTACACAGCCACAGGGCCAGCCTGGGTCCACGGAGTAGTCATTGAGCAAACGGGGCCAGTTTCGTACTGTGTAGAGACCAGCACTGGTCTACTCTGGAGGCGGCACACCGATCAACTCCGGCATAGGGTCACCAGTAGGCAGGACACAGACATCCAGCCACAGGATTCAGCGTTAGGGTCCTACCCCACCCATTCAGCCCAAGGGGGAGAGATGGGGTACCCTTCGGGTACAAATGCGGATCATCAATCCCAACCTAGGGGGGAGGGGATTGATACAAACCCATATCCTGTGGACACCAGGGATACTTTGGGAGAGAGGTATGAGTATGAGTTTGATGGGGAGGAAGAGTTTAACTTTGATTTTCAGAACTGGGTTTTTTTTTCGGAGTTGTCCCCCACCCATCCAAGCAAAGAGTGGGGTTTTTCGTTAGTCCCAGGAGCCCCTGGTTTCTCGACATTAGAATTCACCCCTACCCCAAATTTCCAGCCAGGGCCCCCCCCAGTCAGGGCCGGTGCAAATGCGAAACCCCAGTTCCCCACGTTTTTAGTCAGAGGCGGCACAACCGCAACAAACTGCTAACGAGTCCATCCCTCCTATTGCAGGGCAAGAACCAAGAGAGCTGAGAAGCACAAGGGCCCCCGAGCCAAGCCTAGCAGCCGCATGCCCCAAACGTACATGCGGGGAACCACATTGGTTGAGGGACTTCGTCCCATCCTAGGGGGGAGGGATGTTGTGTATAGAACAAAATGGAATGAAACTGCTACACTGTGCCTTTAAGTCAAATGTAACCAGTTCCACAGGAAATGTATACTTAAGCCATTTGTAAAGATACATTGTATTCAGCTGCTATTGGAATGTGAGCCTACTACCAGAGATGGAGTAGCGAGCATTCAACTCACATGGTACAAATTCCCCAATTGCGTACAGCCGCGGGAAACCTTTCCCGCCACGGACTACCTGGACAAGAAGGGCGGGACTCCGGATGATGTCACGCCTACAGTAGCCAATAGGCTACTATACAACCAGATTCAAATGTATAGTGACTGTATAAAAAGAGTTGTATTGCCACCATTACCTCGTGTTCGTACTGTACTCCATGCAATAAAGATGTGTTAAGCTAGTCTACAGCTGCTTCAAGCGTCGTGATTCCAGAACACCAAAGATAGTTAAGAAGAGTGTCAGATAAAAGCTCCTGCTTCAAACATCAGCTCAGCAGCCAACCTGCTGAGTCACTGTAGCCAATCATAATGCCCCTTATGTCTCTCCGTAACACACAGTGGTGTAATGGTAAAATTTGAAACATAAGAGTTCATCTTGGCAGTCTAATAGTTCCATGGATAGTCCAAAAATTCTAATAGTTAGCGTAGTCTATTAAAACCAATTCAGGAGTAGGTCTCTGGTAAAACTAATGGATCTTTAGCTTTATTTTACAAGAGGAATTGCAACACTAAAGAGTCATGGAAAATCTTCCCTCCTGCAGCTATTCTGTGGATTACACTTGCTGTTTAAAGATGAGCTCTCATCTGTGTTGATGTGAAAGGCATTTTTGTCACTGATCCATTACTCTGGCTCTGTTATTCTGCTACAGTAAAGTGATTGCAGTTATCGCCACAACTTCAGGCTTTCATTTGAGCTGACAGGACTCCAAACATGTTCTAAAACAGCAATTGAGAGGATATATAGTGATGTAGGGGAAAATTTCACCTCTTGGATTTCAGCCTTTCATTCAGTTATTAGGGGGGGGAGTATGAGAGACATGCAAGAAAGTCACCAGGAAACATAAATGGGCCCAGTAAATTCTCAGCTTGCTTGATGCCCCAGTCGATAGGTGATCACTTAACTGCACTAATAATCACTGTGCTTTTGCACAGAGACATAAAGCCCCCTTTGCCGTATCCTTAGAAAAGCAAGGAATTGCAGTACGCTTGAAGGCATTGCAAAGATGGCAGAGAATATCCAAGTGCTCTGGATTGCTTTGGCTCCATCAGGGACGTGTAAGCCATGGGGTTCTGTTTTGGGGATGTTGGTGGCCGAGGGATTGTGTAAGTAATTATGCTATGTTAGAACTTAAATGTTTTTTTTGAGACTGATATGTTTTCTTTTCTGATTTCATTAGTGTATTGTATTATTATTGTATTGTTGTTCAATTCATGACTTATGTATTTGTTGGATCGGGGCCGCAGAGCGGCCGTTGGGTCCCAGAGGAGACTGGTCAAGCAATGAGACACGAGGCAAGATGGAGCGAAGACCAGTGATTTAATGAGGGAAAATCATCAGTATATATTATGTCCAGGCTGCGTCAGAAAGAACTGCGATCCACATGACATGTTTACACGAGTTAATTGGGAAACTCTTCAGAGGAAGTTAATTAACCAAATTAAACACTGACAGGGGAAATCCATTGTTCCAAACTATCTTGGGGTAAACATGTGGCTGTTATTGGTTCAGGACTTAGGGTAATCCGCGGGTGCGATATTACCTATTACATGACTAGTGAGTTAGTCATTCAGCTTCCTATTGTCCGAGCTGCTTGTCAGGTCAGCTGTGGGTGAATTAAACCCATTGGCTGGATACATTTATTGATCTCTCTGAGATCGTGGAGGAGGCGCCACTTCCCGGACTTTTTCTTGATGACAAATATGGGCGAATCCCAAGGACTAGTGGACTGCTCTATATGTCCTGCGTCTAGCTGTTCCTTCACCAGCTGTTTCAGGGCGACTAATTTCTCCCCTACTACCGGCCATTGCTCTACCCAGACTGGCGTGTTGGTCAGCCATTTAAGCGGCAGAGCCATTACCCGAAGGTAAGAGTGGCACGGTACTGCTGCAGAATGTCTCGCCCCCAAAGGTTGACGTGCACGTCCAGAATGTGTGGCCGGATGACCGCCGTGCCGTCAGCTTCAGGGATCGTGACTTCTACCCAATCTAAGCTTCTAAACGCTTCTTGAACACCGCCTACCCCCCACACATCAGAGACCAGCTCAAGAGCCCACTCTCGTGGCCACAGACTCTGGCTGGCCACGCTGATGTCAGCTCCGGTGTCCAGCAACCCAGTGAAAGGTTTTTTTATTTAAAAATACCTTTCTAACTGGCCGCCGCTTCCACTCTATGTTGGTCTCCACTGCTGCTAAGACCTGGTATCCTTGCACTGCCCTTCCTGTGCTCGAGCGGTCTTCCGACCCGGACTCTGAGCTGTCCCTGAGCCTTTCCTGGCTGCCTGCTGGCGAGTTACAAGGAACCATGATCAGTTGTGCTAACATGTCTCCCTTGAGAATGGTTTGGGGTAGGTGTGTCCAGAGTTGAACTTGGAGAACACCCGAAAAATTGGAGTCAACGACTCCCAGAATTACAAGAATTCCTCATGCTCCTGCAACACTACAGGGCAAAACTAAACCCATGTAGCCTTTAGGCAGGGGTCCCATGTACTGGGAATCGACCAGATAGACTGTGCCTGGCAAGTCACATATGACTTCTGACTGGCAAGTCAAATCTAGTCCCGTGCTGCCTGTAGGGCTGGCCTGCGCCTCCGGAATGCAGGGAATGTGATCGGAATTTAATCCAGCTCTGGCTCTCCCAGAGCGATGAGGTCTCTGTTTGGACCGGGGCCAGAGACAAGCCCGCGTTCCGGTTTCCCAAATTCGGGCAGTTCCTGGCCCAGTGGAAGCCTTTATTGCACCTTGGACACGGGGTGGTCGGAGCTTTGGGATGGCCAGTGTGTTGGCCGCTGCCCTTGTTGGATCGGCATTCCCTAGCAAAATGACCGATCTTGCCACAATTGTGACATGCTCCCTTGGTCTTGTTCTTGGGTTTCCTACCACCTTGTACTGCCGCTGCCAACAGACCCATTTTGTAGAAATCTGTACCAACATCAGCAGAAGCCCTAATCATGTCCGTGAGAGTCAGTTCGGGACGCCTGCCCAGTGACTGCAAGATCTTATGGCAGTTAAGATTGGCGTTGTCCTTAGCCAATTTCATCATGAGCTCTTGTTGGGCTTGCTCATTATCGATCTGCCTACCGATCGCTTCCTCCAGTCTATTGATAAAGTCCATGTAGGACTCCTGGGTGCCCTGTTTGACTGCTGTGTAATTTTTTGCTGCTTTGCCAGCTGCCGGGACCTTGAGATAAGCCCTGAAGGCTGTCTCAGCTGCGATGTGAAGGGTGGCGATTGGCAGGGTGATCTGCGCATCAACGGATTCGAACGGACCTGAACCATATAGCTGGTCAGGGATTACTGCTCCGCCCATCCTGGCGGCCCTTTCCTGCACTTCGAGGCGATACTCGCTGTCCCATAGCAGATACTGGCTGGGGTTGAGCATCATTCGCATGACGGCTTTCCGGTCGTACGGAATGAGCATCATGGTTTCGCACACTTGCGGAAGCGTGCCACTAGTAAATTGACTCTGAAGTCCTGTCTCTGTGATGGCCTTCCGTATAGCCATGAGCAGCTTGTACGGAACTGGCGAATGGACTGTCTGCTGCTGGCCCATGAGGGCATCTACCTCTATGCAAACTGGGCATATCTGCCTAAGCTCAGCTAGATCTTCTGCTGGCAACTCCCCCTTGCTGATCTCTTCCTCATCCATGCGCTGAACCGAACTCTTGGTAGCTTGGGAATCTTTTACTGTCAGAGAAGCACCAGCGCTTCTCATTCCACGCATTCCATCGGTGACGTCTGCAGCTGTCACCGAGGGAAAGCTCCCTACACTACCCTGCTTGAGCTGGAATGACGGATAGAGAGCCATTGGGGATGATGGCTCTGACTGCACTGGGGGTTTCTGGGTCTCTATCCGGACTGGGTCTACCTCTGCTAAGAGCTTCCTTCACTTGCTCCATGTGCCAATTATGCTAACTGGAGCTCTCGGTGCTTGCTGAATGCAGGCTCCTATCCAATCCCAAAGTTGGAGATTAAGCATACCCACTTCTGGATAAAGCGGACAATTGCCCCCCAGGTACGCTAAGAGTTCCACTAACTTAATGCTGCGAATGGGTGTTTAGTATACCCTGGCCAGGGCCTTGAATTCCATTAAGTGTATTCTCTGGTTAGCGGTCGGACATTGCCTCTGAGGACAAGTTCCCATATTACCTGCCGGTCCTTTGAAGTTTTCCTCCTCGGGACGATGCGATGCATCTGAGTTCTAGGTAACAGGTCTCAGTGCTTACGAACCTCTGAGATGGAGCTCGGAGCGTGGACTGCTGCCACGGGCCCTCTGTGGCCTCTGCGCTGGAGTCAGGGTTTCACAGCCGACCCTGAGCAGAACGCGTTTCCGTGGAGCAAGCTGTCTCAGAGCTTTGGAGCACGCTGTGGAATGCCTCTCTAGAATGCCTCGCCGTGTAGCTGTCACTCAGGTTGGATGGCTTTCCAACCAGTGCTGCTGCGCTGTCCTCCGGGACGATTCGGACATGGTTCTGGCGTAGAACCGGACCACGTAGATCGCTTACTCACGAGTAGAATCACGTCTTGGGGTCACCAGATGTTGGATCGGGGCCACAGAATGGCCGTTGGGTCCTGGAGGAGACTGGTCAAGCAATGAGACACGAGGCAAGATGGAGCGAACACCAGTGATTTAATGAGGGAAAATCATCAGTATATATTATGTCCAGGCTGCATCAGAAAGAACTGCGATCCACATAACATGTTTACATGAGTTAATTGGGAAACTCTTCAGGAGAAGTTAATTAACCAAATTAAACACTGACAGGGGAAATCCATTGTTCCAAACTATCTTGGGGTAAATATGTGGCTGTTATTGGTTCAGGACTTAGGGTAATCCGCGGGTGCGATATTACCTATTACATGACTAGTGAGTTAGTCATTCAGCTTCCTATTGTCCGAGCTGCTTGTCAGGTCAGCTGTGGGTGAATTAAACCCTATCTAATATTCCGCTCCCCCAATTCCTGTCCCCTCGGAACCAAGGCTCAAAGGAGCGTTCTTCCCAAACCGTGGTTCTGTCAGGGACAGTATGCCAATTGTGTCCACGGATACCACATGTATTCATGCTCTGATTATTGTATTTTTGATGTATTTTTGCCTGATTGCTTTATTTTTGTTACTGTGTTTCAGGGTTTGCTGATACTCTGTTTATATGCTGTTTTTTATAGGAATTGTGTTCATTGCATTTTGTCCTGATTGTATGATATTTATTTTTATTTACATTTTGTATGTTTATTATATTTTGTTTTGTTGTATCTCTAATTATGTTGGAAGCTGCCCTGAGTCAACCTACAAGCTGAGTAGGGCAGGGTACAAATTAAAATTGAATTGAATTGAATTGAGTTCTCATACAGGGAGAATTGCTCAAAAATGCTAAATTTTATACAAACCTAGAAATCCATTTCCTTTCTTTCTTCTTTTGTACAGGGTATCATATAATATATGAACTTGAAGCACTAAATGGGTTGTTTGCATTTTTGTTAACAGTGGGCCAGTCCTGTGTATATATGTGTATGTGTGCATGTGTCTGCAAGGACATGGACACACACACACACACACACACACACACACACACACACACACACACACACACACACACACACTTCACTTCTTAAAGAGAAAGAGACACTAGAGGCCTATAGATCACAGAAACTTGAAGAGGCAACTTGAGTTCTTTTTTCCCCTCTAACATTCCTTATCAAGTTATCTGATTTTTTTCAACACAGTCTGTAGTTGATTTTTTTTCTCCCGTAGAAAAATTATTTGATTGATGTGTAAAATCTCCTGGCAATTCATCTCATTCCTCTCCCATTGGAGACTGCCTATTTTCACCTTGGACGCAGCAGCTCCAAACAATGAAACTGCGTTGCTTGCAAACCAGTCTGTACAGTTTTTCAGTTTAAATGTTCTTTTCCTTCCTGCAGTTAGCTTCCCATTTATTTTGCTATGAAAAATTATCTTTGTTGTTTGTGTCAGAAGTGATCCAATGGTGTTTGTGGAGTGGAAGGATCAGCTGACAGGGAGCTGCCGTTGCCTGGGGAAACCAAAATGGGGTTCCTTTCCTGATGATTTCTGGGGAGGTTCCTTCTTCATTCCCTTTTAATAATTAGTTTCAATAATCATAGAGTCACCTTTCTTGTGATATGACCAAAAGTATCCCATCATTCTGTGTTCTATACATTTTATGATTTCTTGGTCCTGATTCTTTCACATTGGTTCTTCTTTGTTGTTCTCCTTCTCAGTCCATGACAAGCAAGCTCTACTAAGCTCCTGCATATATTACACCATCTTCTCTCAACAGAAATTATATACAGCTTTAAGAGTCATGAGTAAACATTTCACAAGGAGTGATGTATGTGGTTGATCATTTTGTATATTAGATGTGGAAGAACTTGTATTGAAATAAACTAACATGGACGCAGGGAAAATAAGAAGCATTTTATCCATCCCAGTCTTACTTTTAATTGGCAAAGCATATAAATTGGCAAACTCAAACAGCAAATATTTTGAATTTTTCACAACAACGAAGAAGTCTTTTTGGCAGCTTGCTCTATTACAGGATGATGAAGACAGTAGCCCTGTGTGTGCACTATTGATGCTGGCCCTGTAAACACATTGAGAGAAGAGTGCCTACTTCTGCCTCTTCCGTTGTTGTGATCTCTATGCATTCAGTGCACAGTCTAAATAGGAGAGACAGCTGTTTGCACATGGGCTCTGCACATGAGTAAAGAGCCCCAGGAAATCTTGGTTCTTGTTTTCATGTAAAGCTTGCCTGTGAGCAGAAATCTCTCTTTTCCACACTCAAAGTGAAAGAATGAATTACAGTATAAAGCAATGCAGAGGGCAAGGCAAGCTACTACCCTGTAAGCATATTCACGGCATGAGCTTAAGTAATACCTGAATTGGGTGAAAAGAACAAGACTCCTCTTTCCTCTGGATGAAATTTTTGAGGTGCAGCTGCTCCTCATGACATACCTGGCCCAAACTATTGGCACAAAATGTCATCATTTCTCCAAAGTTTCAGGTAGGATTAAAAAAAGATCTAAGCCAGTGGTTCCCAACGTGGGGCTCATGTCATGTCCCACTGGTGGACTTCAATTCCCAGAAGCCTAAGTCAGTACATTGGCTGATCAGTGCTTTGGGGAATTGACTTGGGCTTTTGAGAATTGAAGTCCCAAAACCAAACATTGGTAAGAACTGCAAGTTTAAGCCAATGTAGGGATGGCTGTAACTGAACCTAGAGTCTTGTGTGGGGAAAACATGTGTTATGCCACTCTCTACAGCCTTCTGCTCTGATTCCTATTCCACCGATTAATGTTCACATGCTTCGGAACAAAGTCAAAGGCAGACCTCAATCTAACCATCTATGCCCATCCAGGAGCTTTTTTGTTATATTCTGCTATTGACCTGGGATGTGGCTAATGCATTCCTTCATGAATGCTGAGCCTATCCTGTTTCCCTCTACACAGTGAAGTTTAATTATAAGACTCTGCCACACACAAGGTTGTGGAATAACATCTGCCCAGTTAACTACATTATAATTTGCTCCTGTTTAAAATGACTTCACTTAAAAAAAACAGAGAACCCACTGCTCCCTAATATGAATTTTATCATTCATGGGAAGTAAACAAGTTAATGCATAAAAAAGTGACAACCATCTACTAAGATGGGAATAAGGAGATACACTAGTCTAGAAAAGCCATCAAAGGATGAATCAGATGCAGCAATGATGCCCTCAAGCAGTCTGTTTTTCATCATTTACAATTGGCAAACAGGCTTTACATTGCTTTGGGAGTATTTACAAATATTACTCAATTTTCTGAAATCATGTTTCCACATGGTGATTCATCTGAATTATGGAATACTGCCTATGCAGAAAAACACAAGAATGCTTCCAAAATTTGCTTTGTTCCTATTGCACCACAAATGTACAGTATCCTGCGGAGAGGCAGAACAGTAGAAAAGAGAAAGAATTGTGGAAAATGTCCGGCATTCATATTAATGTGCTTCCTGATGTACAAGCAGCATATTGTGTGAGATTGTGTGTACATCAAGGGTACTTTGTCTGTCTTATGTCATTACTTTATGACTGCTACCTTCCTGATGACTAGCCATGCTGACCAGACCTTGCTGAGAGTTGGTGGTCAACAGCCAAAGGTTGTATGCCCCAGGCTCTTCCCAGCAGTCCATTCTGCCACTGGCCCAACACTTTTCAATGCAGGGTTCTTGACAGCATGGAGCACCTCACATGTTTAAACCTATGTGTGTAAAGTGCCATTTACTGACCTTTCAACTGATTTATATGAGTCTGGAAGTAGAATCGATGAGGATGAATCTAGTGGGTGGAGGCTAATTTTTCCTATACTGTACATGCTTACCATGACAGTGGAGGCAATATCCAAGTAGGTTTAAGACTATTTAAGCTCTTAAACATAGGAAGCTTTCCTGCTGGTGAACTGTCTCTTGTGAGAATGCCAACTACTCAATTTTGTTCATTTTTTGGTTCACTTTGTTCCTCCATTTTTGTTCATTTTGCACCTGAGAAACCTCTTTTACATTACAGAAGGCAAATTACTTATCTTTTCCCCTCTAAACAAATCCTGCATCTTTGATACTAAGGTAAATCCTCCAGTGTTTCCCAATCTTTGGTTTTTAGACTTCAATTCCCAGAAGCCTAAGTCAATTCTCCAAAGCAGTGATCAGCCAGTGTACTGACTTAGGCTTCTGGAAATTCAAGTTCCCTTGTGGGGCGTGGGAACCATTGCTTTAGACCCATTCAAATACATATAACAGACAGCATGTCCAAAAGTGAATGGTAATCACCCAAGTCTGGAAAAGTTACTTTTCTGAACTACAACTCCCAAATGCCTGCTGCAAGTTCCTGTGAATTATAGTTCAGAAAAGTAAATTGTCCATACTCTGGTGGGAACTATACCCTAACCCAACTCTCACCGATAAATATGTTCTCTGTGTGGAAGGAAGTTTTATTTATAAGTTGTTGTCCTTAAATCATTATAATTTTTTAAAAAAAACACAGAGGAAGTAAGTATGGATCTCAAATGTCACAGCAATTATAACTGGATTAGCTTTTTTAGGCTACATTAATCTCATGGGACAATCCAGAATTGGAAAAAGGGAAGAAGCCATTCTTGTGGAAAGTATGGGTTGATAGGGAAATTCTTACTAGGGCCAATTGATTGGACAAGATGATAAAATTCTCCCATTTTCCCTAAGCAGATGTCCAGTTATAATTTGCCAACTTTTGCTTTATGGCACTCTTTAGAGTTACAACATTTATTGACAACCAAGGATTGCCCTGTGTCTTTGAGTGCACCAGCATCTATCTCACTTTTAGATATATTTATTGAATCAGTATGGAGACAGAAACCCATTAAAATTGTTTATAAATAGCTAATGTTGGTCAATAAGTATGATATAAATGGCTGAAGGGAAATATGGAGTGAAGAATTGGATTGTCCTATTCTCGCCAATCAATGAATGGTGGCTCTGCCTCTATATCCCCCATATTGATGAATCTAAAGTTGCAGCTTATTCCAAAGGAAATTGGTTTGTTTTTTTAAATAGTAGACATATCAATAACTTTTCAGTAGAGGCATCTGTACATCTGCTACTTGTTGGTGATGTAATACACCCTAGTTCAGGAGTGGCCAACCCTGGTGCCCCAGGTGTTCTTGGACTTCAATTCCCAGATGCCCTATCACCAGGTGTGCTTAATTGGGCTTCTGGGGCACCAAGGTTGGTCACCCATGCCTAGTTTATATCCTCCAGGTTAAGCTCAAGCACTGTTTCCTTTTCTTATTGTTATGTAGTACAATTCACTTTGAATTGATAGAGGGTCTATGAATTAATGGCCTCCAGAAGATACTGTACAGTGATACCTCATTCAACAAGTTTGGACTTTATACGGATTTGGATTTTGTATGAGGCATGCAAAATCCTAGCCGCAATGCCTCATACAATGTCCAAATCCTTGCCGCAATGCCTCGTACAACGTCATTTCCATAGAGATACATTGTATCACAGACTTCAGGGCAAAGTCAAGGAAACAGACAAGAAACTGACAAAACTTTAAGAAATCATTGTCTAAAGGCTAAATACATTACAAAAACATGTCAAACAACCCTGATTTTAGGGGACAAGCCATACAACAAGTTTTTAACTTTTGAAAATTTTATGAAGTGCAGGTTTAAAAGTTAACATATCCCATCATGCAGCACAGTGTTAATCTGCAGCTATGCAGCCAATCATCCATTTTGTATAAGCTACTGTAAACAATTACTGGATGGAAGCAAGGACAAAATGGATGCCAATATGTCCCATCATGCAGCACAGTGTTAATCATCCAAACAGCAACAAACACCAAATAATTGCCCACCCCTCCAAACAGTGCTCCCCCAAAAAAGACCAACAGAAGAAAAATTATGGAGCATGCAATCTGTTTTTTAAAACCATAGCAGCAAACACCAAACAATTGCCCACCCCACCAAAAAAATTGCCCTCCCCCATCCACCTCCCCACCCCAAGCCAATCGGAAACAGAAAACCTAATTTACCTACCTTTCCGCTGTGCCAAAGAATGATCCAAGAACCTGAAGAATACTCTTCGCCTCGTGCAAAACCCACAAGAGCAATGCACGCATGTGTCCTGCCTTTTATACTGCCCAGGCACAATGCAACCTGAGAAAAACTCCAATGCCTCATACAAAGTCGCAGTGACTTTGTGTCAGGCAACCTTTTTCAAGAAATTAGGCTATGTTTTATGAATTCGATGTTGTATGAAGCGGACTTTGTATGAAGTATTACTCTAGCATTAACAGTTCTGCTCAGCTCTTGCAAACTCAGTGTGGTGCCTTCATTTACTGAATCAATCCATTTATTTAGTGTTTCTCTTTTCCTGCTACTTTCAACTTTCCCAAGCCTTACTGTCTTTTCCAGTGAATCTTGTCTCCTCGTGGTGTGCTCAAAGGACAACAGCCTCAGCTTAGTCATGCTTGGATTTTGGAGAAACGTCAATTTAGAACTGCCTTTCCAGAGAACCCTGGTGTTAGTAAAACTCTCCCTCCAACTCTTCATTTTAAATTAGTCATTTCCCTCTCCTGGTGAGCTTTCTTCACATTTGCTTTTTGGGAGAAAATTTTTGCACAAATTAACTTAGCACTGGTACAAAATAAAGTTCATGTGCATACAACCGGTAAGTGGGCAAGAACAATAGATGCACTATTCTTTTATTAATTTATGTTTATTGGTTTATTTATATTAGTTTAAAGGAGTATGAAACCTAATCCTGAATCTTGATATGCAAATGTTCCGATCCAAACATTTGTGTGCACTTTGACCCACAAATGGAACTCTCTTATACATGGCGGAAGAGATGTCCAGGCATTCACTTCAAAAATAGGATCTGTGAAAAGGAAAAGGAAGCCCACCTTGCAGGGACCAAGAGGAGGGCCTTCTCCATGTCAGCCCTGGCCCTGTGGAACCTCTTGCCACTCGAACTACGCCTCCAGACGGAGCTACTCCCCTTTAGAAAATGACTGAAAACATGGCTATGTCAACTTCCCAGTCCTGCTGGCTTATTTAGCCTATATTGGTTTTTGTCCTGATCGCCTTTTATTTCCGTGGGGAGGGGAGGGATTTTTATATGGGTTTAAAATGGGTTTTTAATGGGGTCTGTTAAATTGTTTAATTGTTGTATTGTCATTTTTTAATCATGTTGTTAAACCGCTTTGGGTCACTCCTGAGTGGGGGAAGCGGGATAGAAATATTTTAAATAAATAAATAAAATGTGTGCTTCAGTTTGCTTTGTATTTGGCAATGGCTTGGGGAAATTCCAAGAATGCTTCTGGGCAGGGCAGATATCAGCTGCCAGTAGGGGGCTGAAATCCCTTAGCTCCTGCCTGGAGCACCACCTACCCTGTATGTCATTACTGCCACCATCTTCACACTTTCACTACCTCACACCCAAGTTAGAGGAGATCTCTCTCACACAGAGAGAGGGGGAAGGGGGAGAGAGAGAGAGATGTCACCTTCTGTCCCTGCATAGTTACCTTCTAGATGCTCCAGTTTGCAATCCTACATGCTATGGTGCACAACTTTTTGTTTCACTGGCCCTGAAAGAGATACCCAGAGTTGGCTAAGGGTCTCTCTCTCTCTTTCATAGAATGCAATGGCTTACTGTTAAACCTGTAATTGCTAAATAGCAATAACCAAAAGGACAAAAGAAGAAAAAAAACTTACTGTCTGTAGCTAATATAACTCTGCTTATAACTAGGAAAAGGATTCTAAACTCATTTGCCAAGGTTTAACAGCTTGCTTCTCTGTGTGAAAGTTTTCCTGATAACTGTTGAGAAGAACTTATGTAAGGCCTGTATCTGACTAACAGAGGAAAAGGAAATATGTTACCTCAGATGAAGAAGAAGGAAATAAGTGAGTCTAGGAGAGGAGTTCTCAACCTTTTTAAGCTGGGGGACAGGTCACGCTCCATCAGAGAGCTTCCGGGGATGGATGACCATTTTGCTCTTCTGGGTGTGGTGGAGGCACTGGGAGGCCACATGAAATTGTGCCATGGGTTGCATTTGGCCCACGGCCTGCAGGTTGAGACTCCCTAGTCTAGGAGCAGTGATCTACACACATATTAAGAAAGCAAGGGGGGAAATAATTGGATTAACTGTCTCTTCCTGCTTACACACTAGTTTTCATTCCTTGCTACGTGTGTATTTCCAAAGCCTACTGGTGCTGCAGCCACGAATCAGCAGCCATTTACTCTCTTCTTTAGACATGCTTTCCTAGTAGTACTGGAAACTAGGTAGTTGGTTAGCATCCATCAGCAGCATACAGTGAGCATGTTAATGCAGAATCCCATTCAGGTGTGGTGGCAGAACTATGTCATAACTTTACTACTCATAAGACTGTTGCATTGGAGTAGAATTGTTAATAGCATCAAAAGTGAGCAATAAAAACTTAGCCAGAACTGTCTGAACTCAACATAATTGTTCAGTATGCATTGTTCTGAATATACAAGAAGGAGGCTTTCCAGAATACATGATAATTTTTTAAAAATGGGAAACATTTGCTTTGTTGACTGTTGGCATAGCAGTTTCTTTTTCAAAACATGATACAGAAAAATACTGATTTGGAAACCAGGGCTTTATCATTTATTCTTCTTAATGTGATTAGAAGGAGGAAATACCTATATTGAAAATGATTGACTCTTTGCTAGGCTTCACTTGATGTAAGATTTAGAACCATCCTTTCTCTGAGTGAAGCATGACTTGATTTCTTTGGCAAAAAGCCACTGAAAACCCCTACAGTGGAACCAAACTGAAATATGTGTAATTTGTCCTCTTTTTTATCCCTGCCACCACATCCCTTTTCTTGGTGTTGTTCAGTCGCACAGTCAAGTCTGACACTTTGCGACTCCATGGACCACAGCACACCAGCACATGGACCACAGCACACAGCACACCCATCCTTTGCCATCCTCTGCAGCCCACGCAGATCTACACCCATTGCATCAAGTGATGACATCCTTTTCTTACTCTTGCATTTTCTTTGTATCTCTGAGAGGATAATAGGAAACTGAACAGCTTATGGTTTTAAAATTGTGTGGATGGTGCAGCAGCATCTTGACTTGCCTTCAAAATTCTTTCTTAATGCTCAAAACATTATTCCTGCCTTGCCAGTTAGATTCTTCCTCCTCCCTCATGTATCCCAAAGTTAGGAGCATGGTGACTATTTCAGATATACCTTATAGTATGTTCTACTGAAAACAATGACACAATAGTTAAACAGTTTGTTTGGGGCTTCTCTCCCTCACATTTGGGTGAGAGAAGTCCAGCTGCTTTTCTTGATCAAATAAAGTTGCATAAAGAATCCTCCTGGCCTGATTATTTAATTGGGATGCAAGTAATCAGGTGGTCACAAAAATGTAGACCATGGGGAAGGGCCAGCATTGAGAAGCTGATAGGCAAGGTCCTACAAGGGTCAGGTAGTGCAAAACACACAACATTACTGCTTAAATTCAGCAATACAACTGGGCCACAGGCTTTCAGACAATGTGATATTAGAGGCTTTCTCATTCTTCCCCTTTCTTTAAAAACTCCTAAGAAAGAGTATTGGCCTTCTATGCAGCAAGGCAGACCAGAGCGTAAATATGTGACCTTTTTACTCTAACATTTCCATCATCCCCCAACCAGCATAGTCTTTAATTATTCTGACTGGAGAATTCTGGGAAAAGTAGCCCCAAAATGTTAACTTTCCCAAGGTCTGAAAATAACAAGGGATTATCTAAGATGTTCAAAGCTTTCACCAAAGGCCTTGAACCGTTTAACAGCAGAAGGTGTTTTATGAGCAGGTGGAAATTCGGTCAGGGCGCCATGCTCCCTATATAGCCTGCAGCTGTGTGCCTTCTATTTGTGTCGTAGTCGGTTCAGTGGCACACTATTTCTTCAAATTGTTTCCAAATCCTTCTGTAAATTTTTACTGAGGACAACTGCACCCCTGCCCCATTACAATGGAAAATGTGGATAGAAATAGAGATGTTTAATCATAGGGGCTCCATGTTTTTAAATAAGGTGAACTGTGTGCTAAGAACAAAAAATGCATTATTCATGGAATCATACTGTTTCTAAAGCTTAATAAAGATTTTGATTAATAGTCTCAGCACATGTCCCACATATTTTCACCCTGGTATGCATATAGATGCAGTGAATAAGAGACATGATTTGTAATCTCTTCCTGCCATTTTCCCTTTTCAAGAATGTAGGATATGAAGGAGTCAAGTCAGATGGCAAAGAGGAGTAAACATAGCACTACATAGTTTTCTTTCTGGTAAAGGAGTGGACGGCCATTCTCCATTGTGACTTCTCTGCCACATTTATTGTGCAAGATTTCCATCTTCCTCAGTGGAGAACCCACACCTTGACCAGTGCCTCATTCCAGTGGTGGGCATCAGCAGGTTCACACCAGTTCGCCAGAACCAGTAGCAGAAATTCTGGCTGGCCCCACCTATCCAAGTTTTGAAATAAAGTACAGTAGTCCTAATTTGGGTGCAATGCAATGCTTTCCCCCTGGCCATGCCCACCATACCATGCCCACAGTGTGGTAGTAAAATTTTGGAGTCCACCACTGCCTCAGTGGCAAACAAGACTGAAAGGGAGTCCAGTTTGAAGCGTGGAGATCAGAAAAACCATCCAAACCGTTCACAGAAATGTCACAACTTTTGTTCAAGTGAGGGGCCAACTCTAGACTAAATTCATGACCTGACAACCTAGCTTCTGTTTCTGTGTTTCAGTCCTTTAAACCAGAAATGCCAGGGATTCCAGCTGGGATCTTCTAAATCAGGAGAAGTTGAGCAAGGCCTTACACTCCCTCACTCCCTGGGGGAAAAATTGATCTGTAAAGGTCTTTTTTGCTGGGGATATGGGAAGACCATCTTGTTATGTCCCTCAGAACTGCTGTAGACCTGAGGCCTTTTCCAAAACTCTTTGGCGGGGCAGGGTGGAGCTTTGCCAATGTTTAACTTTGGCCAGGTGGAGCAAAAAACATTGCAAAATCATTTCCTGTACTTCTGAAATGATTTGAAGTCTAAAATGTTAGAAGTTACAAGAATTATTATCCGTCGTTGTAGAGGCGAGCAGCAAGGACCTTTTGTTATACATACTGTTGATAGATTTATTTTGTATATTGTGCTATTTTGTATCTACTGTGTTATTATGTACTGTATATATTTTTCATGTGCTATGTGAGCTGCCCTGAGTCAGGTTCCCCTGAGTGGGTGGCATATAAATGCAAACATTAAATTAAATTATAGGGGCACTAAGGCCCCTGTCTTGAGACCCCCAGCCCACGAGTTTCATTTGACCATTCTTGTGCTAATTGAGTAGCATATGGCAAGGATGTTCAAACTGTGTCCCCTCAAGCAGTCTTAAAAGACTTAAATATATGTTGCCTCCAGGAGGGTGGCTCTCCCATTATTTGGGAGGAGGCACCCCTCCTGCTCTCTGGATTACGCGCTACTAAGTATTCCTCTCAACATTTGTTGGCTCCTGAGCAGAAGCGTCCATCCTTGCCTCCAGATTTTAATGTAAGCAAAATCTTTGTACACACGTCTGGGAAAAATTAGTAGTCTTACAAAAACACCTTTTTGACTTTCAGGACATCTTTCTGATGTCTTATTCAAGTAAGAAGGGAAAGATTCACCTCATGTGTTTGCTTCATCAAAATTTAAACAGCATTATGGGTCTATCAGTGAGCTGTAATTCCCTCATAATGTTTGATTACTGAGTGCTGGCTTAAGAGTATTCTATTTTATGCACCATTTCATGCTGCTGATTTCTTTGGGGGTTGCAGCTGTTGCATTATCTTCCAAATTTTGCTCTAAATATTGACATTACTTTAGTTCCCAACACCCAAGCAGGGATGAGGTGATGGGGTTGGGGAGACATTTTTTTTTTTTTGAAGTTGGAGAGAGCTTATAGTGTGAATACTGCTGCCTGGAATTTTTCCCTCTATTTCAATACAGTGGTACCTCATACAATGATTTTAATCCGTTCCACGGGGCAATTGTTGTACGAAACAATTGCTATACAATACATGCATCGTATAGCGATTTTCCCTATGGGATGCATCGTACAACAAGGGGTTGTTGTTGTTTTTATGCTAATTGGTTTTTCCAATTGAAAAATTGTTGTACGATTTTTTCCATAGGGAAAATTGTTATGTGGGATGCCATTCCCCCCCAAAAAAAACCTTATTGTTATGCCATTTCGTTGTTATACAGGGTGATTGTTGTATGAGGTTCCACTGTATTTCAAAAGACACTGTCTCTTAATGGAGAATATCTTCTTTGGCTGTTACATCCTGCATCATAGGAATGGAAAAATGACAATATTGAGGGCTTTAATTACAATTGGAATTCCATACCTTACAAGGCATATGTGGAAAGAGGAGAAAGACAAAGACAATGAAGCAGACCCAGAGGAAGGTGGAGAGATAACGTCAAAGAAATATTACAAGAACACCAAGTAACATTAGAGAAGGCCGCTAGAAGTGCCAGAACAAGAACCTTGCATCTCCCTCAACATCTGATGGGGTAAAAGAAGAAGAAGACATGGAAGAAGAGAAAGAAGAAGAAGAAGAAGTATTATTAAGGAACAGAAAAGGGAACTGTCATATACTGGGACGTAGCATGCTTATGTGTCCCAAGGCACCTGACAAGGCTGGCCACCAGGGCATCCTATCACCCACATAGCTAAGCTGAGTAGATGGACTAGCCTGAGAATGCTAACAAGTAGAATTCTGAGCCTAGATATAGCTTGAACATGCCATAGTGGCATGTGTTATGTGCCCTCAAGTTAGAAGTGACCCTAATAGGGCTTTCAAGTTAAGAGAAATATTTTAGGAGTGGTTTTATCAGTTTCACACTCCCAGTGAGCTTCCATGGTGAAGTGGAGGTTTGGACACAGATCTCCTGAATCCTAGTCCATCACCCAATCCAAAATTGCTATCTGGCTTAATAGTAGGTAAAGGTTTCCCTTGTTCGAAAGCCTGTCTTATCCGAGTCTAGGGTATGGTGCTCATCTCTGTTTACAGCCAAAGAGCCAGCGCTGTCTGCATTTGCAGACATTTCCATGGGCATGTGGTAGGCATGACTAGACCCTTAGGGCAAACAGAACTCTTTTATCTTTCCTGCTGAAGCAGTATCTATTTATTTATTTGCAAATTCTTGCTTTCTGACTGCTTGGTTGGCAGGAGCTTGAACAGATGACGGGGGCTCACTCTGTCATGCAATGTTTGGACTGCTGACCTGCTAACCTTCTGTTCATCAAGCTCAGTATCTTAATTACTAAAGGTAAAGGGTGCATTTTACTTCCACTTCCAGGAGCGACGAGGGCAGTGTGGGCCGGATGAATCACAGTAAACCCATTCATGTGGATTCACAGGCTGCTTGAGCTACTGGGAATTGAAGTCCAAGAACATCTGGAGTGCAAAAGTTCACCATCATGGATATATGAGTTTGGAAGATGATGCAAAGAAGCTTACTAGTGGTGGTGGCAGCCTCAATAGTGCACAAGGGGCTAAAGGGAACAGAGGAAACCCACCTCTACCATTACCATTTTTAAAAGGAAGGGAAGAAGCTCAAACTGCTGCTGCCATACTAGCAAGCCTTTCTAAACCTGGTGACATTGTTCATGTCTACAACCTTCCCCAGAATAATCAAAAGAGCCATTCTGAGTTATCCCCTTTATAGGAATGTGCTAAAACAGGGCAATGGTTTCAGGTCAGCTGTATTTTTACTTCAACTTCTTTTCTGTTCAATTTTCAGGAATAATCTCTTGAAACTAAGAAGAATTTAGCATCAGTGTCCTCTGAGAATCCATCCATTTTGACTGAAAAACATAAAAGAAAAATATTTACTTGAATTATTTTCTAATTTCTCTATCCTCGTGGTCAAAAAATTCAGCTTCTTCAAGACAATGCATAGTTATTGCATCTATTTTATTAGTGCTTCAAGTATCATTTTTACCACCTTCCCCCCCCCCCTGGTATTATTATTTTGCTCTCCTAGCCTGATTCTACCATCAGAAATTGTATATATACTAGATGTAATAATTTCAAAATTCTGTATAAACAATCTGCTTGGGCAAATGAAACCACAAACAGTTGTTCCTGATCTCAAAATGGGAGCTATGTTGCTTCATTCAAAACTAGATTCATGAGGAGACACCATCTCCCTGATTATGCTTCTGAAGACATAAAAAATGAGGTCAAGTTTTTTACTCGCTAAAAGCTTTTTGCAAAATATGTCCTGCTTTTAGCTCAGCCCTGATATTTACTAGCCTGTAGAAAAGCAGACACATACCTCTTTTGTTTACCAGGAATTATGATAACTATGAGAAGGTGTCCTTTCAGTGCCAAGTCATTACCGGATGGCAGAGAGAAGAAAGAAAAACATGTTTTCGAAGAGCAGAAAAATCCAACTGGAGATCTGTGAGCCAAATTTATCTGCCCCCATCCATGAACTTATCAAGTTTGCATAAAGTCAAATATTATAGCTACTGTACCTTTTCAGATATGTAACAGAATACAGTAAAACAATGAAGATGCTGCATACTTTCCCCACTATATTTCACTTTTAGACTCTGTAAACAATAGGGGTAATAAAAGTTTGTCTCCACGCTTATCTCTTTTCCTAACTTTTAACCATCACAGGAAGAGGGAGAGTACCTGCATGGCATTAAATCCCATGGCACAACTGGATCCCACAGGCCTCCTGATTATGATTGGACTATAATCACCATCAGCTGTAGCCATTGTAGCTAATGGTGAGAGATGAGAGGAGCTATGGGCAAACTTCATCTACAGAGCCAAGAGTTGTCTATCTTTCTTCAAAAGTCTTGACTATATAGATCATGGGTTCCCAATCTTTTCAAGCCAGGGGCCAGGTCACACTCTCTCAGTCAGCTTCAAGGCATGGATGGCCATTTTGCCCTGCTTTCACAATGGGGGCAGCCATTTTGTCCCAATAGCTTCAAAGGGGTAGCCATTTTGTTTCTCAAATGCCTTTGAAGGGGTGGAGGCCACATGAAATGGTGCTGGGGGCAGGATCTGGCCCACAGGCCTTAGGTTGAGAACCTGATATATCTTTTGTTAGTTCACAGCTTGTTGTGCCTTCTACTGTAGCACTGAAGTTTGTTGACTCAATGTGTGCATGTGTTTAAAACAGGGATTCTCAACCTGTGGCCCGTGGGCCACATGCAGCTTGTGGCATCATTTCATGTGGCCCCTCACTGCCTCCACCACACCAGGAAGTACCATGTGGTATAGGAAGGGCAAAATGGCCATTGCCCCCCCCCCCAAAGCTGTCTGAGGGAGCGTGACCCAGCCCCCCGCTTAAAAAGGTTGAGAACTCTTGGTTTAAAATGTTCTCTTCTGGGTGTGGGATTCATTCTTTCAAGCTTCTGTTCTATTTAATTTAGCCATTCTTTGTTGCATAACTGTTCTCTTCAGTATATAAACATAAAGGTCAATATAGCATAATGTCCAACGGAACATTACATCATGTGAAAAATATCAAAACAAGGACAGATAATCTATGTGTTGTTTCATTTTTCTTCCTTTTCCTCTGGCTCAAATGTTTTATAACACTTAATTTTCCTTGAGCCCTAAGGTTTTATAACACTCAGCAATATCCTGTCTTTTCACAGTTCCTGTTATGGGTGATCATAGGAAAGATACTTGGGACATTGCAAAACTATGCATGTTGCTTCCTCTGATTTTCTTAAATGAAATGATTTCTTTTCTTGTCTTGAAATGAAGGAAAACACATGGAACAGCTGCCTGTAATTATGCAACACTGAGTTTAGTCATTCTGGCTCTCTTCTACACAGATCTTTTTGCTTTTTCCTCCAGAAGCCAACACACTCCAAAGCCTTTACAGTGACCCTCAGATAATCCCATGAGTGTTATGCTATCCACCTCTAGGCCTCCCCGATTTATACATGACTTAGAACAGACAAGATGTCCAGGTTTGAGTCAGCAGCACTTTCTAGGGATGGGTAATTTGTGGTTATTGCTTTTTAAACACTAACACCCAACAAGCACCTTTCTCCAAGGGAGCACAGTTTAGATGTGGGTTTGGAAGTTTCCTTTTTGAGCACAGCTAGGCTGGAGTTTGGCCCATCCTAGGCTATGAAAGCCTCCAGCTTGGTTCTCCTCCCCCACTCAGACTCCCCCAGCTAAACATAATTTAGGTATGGGTCTAGCAAGAGGAACTCAAAAAATGGAAAATTTTGGGGTTGAGAACCCAAAATAATAAAAACAAATGGCACATGCCTGATATATTATTCTTCCATAATTAATTGTGTGTGGCCTCTTGAAACTTACAACAGGTGAATAGGAGAGAATAGTATAAATGCTGGATCTTTTGAGACCACTTAGGCTAGGAATTCTCAACCTTTTAAAGTCAGGGGCCTGGTCATGCTCCCTCAGACAGCTTCAGGGACCGGATGGTCATTTTGCCTTTCCTCCACCACATGGCACTTCCTGGTGTGGTGGAGGTGGTGGCAGGCCACATGAAATGGTGCTGCGGGCCTCATCTAGCCCATGTACTGCAGGTTGAAAATCGCTTAGGCTGAGTGTATTTAAGCACTTTTATTTTAGTTCTCTTTCGTGGCTTGTATAATTAAGTGGCTTTTTAAAAAGACTTCTAATTAAAATAATGGATATTTATTTCAGCTTGTCCTTGGAGGAGAAGTACCTGGCTGCCAGTGATAAATCTATTTTTCACAGGTTTTCTACCACATGACTTTTGTCTCCTTAACAAAGATAGACTGGATGGATAGTTGATCTGAGCATGCAAAAAAAAAAGGGTGAGTCTGTATATTGTCTCCAGCAGCCCTAATTAAAAGGCAGGCAAACAATGACCATTTATTAAGAGGAACAGTTTGCATTGTCATATATTTGTGTGCACCCTCTCATTTGAAAGCAGAACATGTTTAATTCATGTTTAAGAGCCCTGGTAGTGAAGTGGTTAAACTGCTGTACTGCAGCCAAAAATGCTGACATTGTAAGTTCAATTCTGACCAGAGCTCAAGGTTTACTCAGCCTTCCATCCTTCCAAGGTTGGTAAAATGAGTGCCCAGCATGTTGGGGACAAAAATGCTAATTAACTTGTGAATTGTCCAGAGAGTGCTCTAAGTGCTATGGGATGGTCGTCGGCTGCTACTCGTATCCAAGTATACATTTTCCCTGGAAATCATTTTCACATTTGATGGAATGACAAACAGGAAAAATGCCACTGGTGTGAATTTGTTTAAGGTGGATCGCAGCTTGCCATGAAGTGACTCACACACTGTGATCATGGAGCCAGCTCCTGCAGTACATATGGAATGGAACACACAGGATTTAACACCAGGACTGCAATGGACTGCCACAGCCTTGAGGACATTAACAAGGTGCACCTTCATAGCCAGTCCATCTAGCATGGCCTCTTCCGCCTCCATGACCATTGGAAATCAGAATAGTGACTTGGTTCCTCCTCTGCTCATTTTGCCATTGGGTCCAATATGATGGTTTCCAGTGAGATTTCCTCCACTGAGCCCACCTAACAGGGCTCATCCGCCTGTAGCCTTTGACTCCTTTAGGGAGTCAGGTTATTTATCGCTGCCCAACACTCAGCATTGAGTTGCTGGCTGCACGGTCTACTCCATTACCATAGCGGGATGTCCGGCCAAACATTGCTATTGCTAATCCAGAATGTTAGCTACTTCTGCTATAATACTTGCATGCTGCCAAGTCAGTTCTGAGTAATAGTGAATGTTTCCCAGATTCTTCAGGTAAAGAATCTTCAAAAGAATCCACAGCCAGATACTTAACTGACTGAGCTATCCAGCCAACTTCTATTATATGTCACAGCATTTCAAGCCAAATTAAAAACAGAGAACTGTGTAAAAAGTTTGCATATCCCAACTGCACCATTATGGTGAACTAATGCCAACAAAGAGATGGATGACAGGGGAGCCTGGCTTATGCTAAGCCTGATCACTGTTCTGTCTAGCCCAGTACTGTCAACTATTATTGCCAGGATTACTCCAGAGTTTCAGCAGAATTATTTCCTTGTACTGCCTGGAGATACTGGACATTGAAGCTGAGATCTGCATGAGAAGTTTATACTCTGCCACTAAATGAAAGATGCTGCCCAACCACCAGTTGCAATTTCATGGTGGACTTCCATCCAACTGGGAGCCAATCCTGACCCTACGTAGCTTCTAGAACTAAGGAAAAATGGGTTTGTCCAGTGTAGAATGCTAGCTCATGACAATAGTTATGGCTAACAGGATTAATGATGGTTTTCCAACAACAGGCAACAGAAAGTATACCATTACTTTATTCTAAAATCCATTAAGATTTGACAAGTATTAATTGAGGACTGCTGCAAAGATTTGCAAGGGAGGAGGAAATTCCCTTCAAACCTCCTCCTCTGGGGCATCTGATGCTTTGGGTCAGCTATCAAGGAAAAGAATAGTCCAGAAGAATAGTCCTCCCCTGAACCCACAAATCTGTCTTTGTTCTGCTTCTGGGTAGGGGTTGTTTTTAGTCTTAGTAATAAGACAATAGCAAGGATGTTCTCCTGGCATGTTGATGTTCTTACCACTGCCACTGCTGCTGTTTTTAAGGTTTTTTTTAGGGCCTTAGTGCAAGGGATGAGGAGAAGGTGAAGGAACAGAGGTAAGATGAAAAATGAAGCAGGCAGAGTAATTTTTTATTCTGCTTCAAGGGGAAGTCCTTCCCAACACATACATTTTTGCCCCTGATTTTATACAGCAAGCCTCTTTCTAGGGCCATTGATTTACCTTGATCTGTGACATTTCCTGCAGGTGTCAACATTAATCCATGAGATTTTTCAACCTTTTTAAGATATTCCAGAAGTTTATTTTCTTGGGTGTTTTGAAAAATATTTTTCCATCTCCTGAGTCAAATATCTGTCAATGCTTACTTTTCTTTCTACCCTAAGAACATGGGTGGCAGCCACAGTGGTGAACACTTCTCCTTCTCCTCCTCCTCCTCCTCCTCCTCCTCCATGTCTAGTCCTGACATGAAACTGGCAAAATGAAGGCACTTTTTGGTGAGTTCATTCTGCAGTACCTTTCACCTGATATGGTGTGAGAAACATTAGCCAGTAACACAAGATTGTTGTTACCAGGGTACGCCTGATTGTGGTTCACAAATACCACAATCTTCAAGGAGACTCTTTCTGTGTATGCTAACTGCCTACTAGGGTATATTTGCTCCTGGCACTGAACCAGTTAACCAATTTTGATGAAATTTGGAGAACAAGTTAATATTAGACCTAACATTTATTTCAAAGTGATACCCCACCCCCACCCCTAAGAAAGCCAAAATGGAAAATTACAAGATAATCTCCAATTGCAATTTTTGAACAAGCTGATGTAAAACAGATATAAAAAGCAATTGTAGGAACAAGTGGAAATCATAAAGAGTTGTTCTGAGATAGTATCAGATACTGTTCTGGTAGATGGAACAGTTTATTATTGTTTTGATGACAAAATTATGCATATATTTCAATTTTAATTGAGATATAATGATTCTGGCAGTGATTAAGCATTGTTTTAATACTTTACAGCTAACAAAAATGACTTCATAATACATTTTGAACAGATTTTACATGAACAGTGTGCATACAATATTATACTGGATAAAGAATTGGTGTCAATTATTGCAACAGCCACCCTTGGTTTTAGAGCCAAGCATGTATTGTATTGCTTGCATACAGACGGGTTTTGATTCAACAGCAGACAAAAAAATTAAACAGAACCCTAACAGAGAAAAATATTGAAGGTAGAAAAATCCTCTTAAATAGCTAGAAACCAGCCAGTTCCTGGGGAACTGTTAGCCACCCACTAAAATGTGATATTAGCAGAATCAACACAAGTGGGCACATCAAAGCCAACAAATGGTGCCCTGGGAAGAGACCAGAGAGAGAAACTCACACCGCTGTCCTCAGTGCAGACATACCACCCATCCTTCCTGTGAGCCTCACAGATGGGACCAGAAAGACCTATTCCAGTGAAAGACCTCTAGGCACAATTCCTCCTTGGTGGAGGTAACCAGAAGGGTAGAAAATGTGGACCTGATAGACCTGGAAATTAGAACCTGGAGAATGACAGAAACAAATCTGAAGAAGAATAAGAAAAAGGAAAAATAGGTAGAAGAAGAAGAAGAATCTTGAACAACATCATCAACAACAAACAATAGCACCTGGACCTCAATGACACTAGGATGTGAAATCTGGAAATACAAATGAAAGAAAAAAATCAATCAAAAGAGGTGGTTTTTTAGTTTATGGATTTTTTTTTTAGGTTTCCAGAAATCTGGTAATTTTAGCTTCCAGAAAGACAGCATCCTCAAAATATCAAGGTTCTTCTGTCTTGTTACCTCCATTTGAAAAGTACAGTGGAACCTCATACAACAATCACCCTGTATAGCAATGAAATTGCATAACAATTAGGTTTTGGAGGGAATTGCCTTCCTGCATAACAATTTCCCCTATGGAAAAAAAATCATACAACAATTTTTCAATGGGAAAAACCACTTAGGAAAAAAAAGTACGATGCATCCCATAGGGGAAATCGCTATATGGTGCATGCATCGTATAGCAATTGTTTCGTACAACAATGAACCCCATGGAATGGATTAAAATCATTGTATGAGGTACCACTATATATAAAATGATAGAATAATGGAGTTGAAAGGGTTCTGTAGGGACATTGAGTCAAATCCCCTCCTCCATACAAATTCCTTCCCTTCTATCATTTATCTTGTGTATGCTGTTCTTCAATCCCCTTCCTTCCCCATCTCTTTCATGTCATTGTCTTACCACCACTATTTCCCAAGCCCTGGTCCTTTCGCTCTCCTATCTTTGCCTTCTGCTGCTACTCTTCTGCCTGTCCTAGACTCTTCCTCAACTCTCCCATCTTTGACTTCCTGACATTGGCATTCTGCCAACCCTAGTCTTTCCCTACTCTCATCCTCACCTTCTCACCAGCACTATTCTGCCAATACTGGTCTTTCTTCTCCTTCCCCTGTCCTTGATTCCACCTTCCCCCATTCTGCCAGTCCTAGTCTTCTTTTCATCTTCTTGTCTTTGCCTACTAGCCATCAATATTCCCCAAGCTCCAGTCTTCCTCTGGCTCTCTTGTCATTTCCTCACCTCTGCCGTCTTTTCACCAACCTCGGTCTTCCCCTGGCCATCCTATCATTGCCTTTCCACTGATGCTTTTCTGACAGGCCCAGTCTTTGATAGTAGACAGCTCTGGTAGGACAACGACTTTGATGGTAAAGGTAAAGGTCACCCTTGCTCAAAAGCCAGTTGTATCTGACTCTAGGGTTCAGTGCTCATCTCTGTTTCAAAGTTGAAGAGCCAGTACTGTCTGCTTCTGCAGATGTTTCTGTGGTCATGTGGCAGGCATGACTAGACACCAGAGTACACGGAACACTGTTTACCTTCCCACCGAAGTGGTCCCTATTTATCTACTTGGCAATTTCTTGCTTTCGAACTGCTAGGTTGGCAGGAACTTTGATGGTAGGCAGTTTCTAATGAAGAATTACCTTTCCATCAATTTTAAATTTTGTTCTTTTTCAATAAGATGATAAGATTTTGTTATTCAGAAGAAGAAATGGCAGTTAAGCTTCATGGAATCACTAGACCAATATTTGATCTGGCATAGGCCAAATGAGATGTGCTCAAAATATTCTATGTTTACTAACCATGTTTCCTAAACAAATGTTCCAGCTTCCCTAGGGTATTTTGTTCCTGACATTCATTCTTGTCACAGATATAGGTGAGTTGCTCCCTTCCATTTTGCTAGAAAAGATAAATTTAATCACACACGCAAAAAGAGGACATGAAAGGAAACAACTCTGCATAAAAACTTTAGGGGCAGAGAGATTATTACTAAAGTACACAAGCATGTTTAGACATTCTAAATGTGTTTTAGTTTAAGTAGAAAGACGTACAGTGCAGCTCACTATAATATGGGTGTCTGTGATTAGGTGATTTTAAAATCTGCTTTGAAAGTCCTAACTATTGACAAGACTACTGCGGTGCATCTTCTGCATCTGAGCAAAAGGGAGGCAGTCCATGAAACCTGATACCAAAGAAACCCTTATGGCAGGGGTGTCCAAACTTTGGCCGGTGGGCCATATCCGACCCTGTTGTGTAAGAATGAATGTAGCACTGCAATGTCCGAATGTAACCTAACAATGATCACAATGTATCTCAGCTGTTAATGGAATGTGAGCTAGCTACCCATAGAGGGCAGCTGCGAGCATTCAGCTCACATGGTACAAATTCCCCAATTACCATCAGCCACAGGAACCTTCCCGCGCAAGGAACATCTGGAGAAGAAGGGCGTGACTCAGAATGACATCACGCAGGTAGCAGCCAATACGCTACCGTGTAACCATGTTCAAATGTATTGTTGCAATTGTTGTGTTCTAATGGTTTTATCTTCCACATGGATTACAATGTATCTGAACCAATGTAACCGTGCCTATAGCAACAATGTAACCTTCACCTGTATCATATGAACCCTGTAATAGGACGCGAGCTAATGACCACCAGCTGGCAGCAGCGAGCGTCCAAGCTCCCTTGGTCCAAACTCATCAAAGGCAACAGCGCGGGAAGTTTTCCCGCCACACCTACACCTGGACAAGAAGGGCGTGACCAGCAATGACGTCACGCGGACAGTAGCCAATGGGCTACCATGCAACCACGTTCAAATGTATTACTACTGTATATAAAGAGCTATCGATCCGCCATTACCTCATGTTCCCTCTGTCCACGATGCAATAAACCTGAGTTAACCCAGCCCGAGGCTGTGTCCTGTGTCTTGGTCTCCATACACCAAATTGGCGACGAGGATGGGATAATGGATCCCCAAGGAGCAGCCAGGGCACAGAGCGGGTTCAACATCACCAAACCGCAAGACTGGGAGCTGTTGGAGATGGACTTCCAGGCGGCGCTGGTGGAACTCAAAGTCAAGGAAGACGATGAGGAGCGGAAGAGGGCCATCCTCACCAGAATGCTCGGGGTGGAAACCAAGCGGACGCTGGTGGGCATCATCGCTCCGAAGAAGGTGAGCCAATTTAAGGCGGACGACATCATGAAGCTGCTACGGGAGCGCTTCCAACCCTCGAGGGCGATGTTTCCCGCTCGGAGCGCGTTTTGGAGGCGAGTCCAAGCGCCGGACGAGTCGGTTGAGGCATTCGTGGCCGCCATGAGGGTAGCCGCCGTCCCCTGCAAATGGGGCGACATCCTAGACATGGCCCTCAGGGACGGCGTGCTGTGTGGCCTGAAAGACAAGGAGGTGCAGCGCAGCTTGATGAACAAGGAGCCGCCACCCACGCTGGCAGAGGTCGTCGAGGCCGCCGAAGCCGCGGAGTCCACGAATGCTGGAGTAGACGAGATGCACCAGTGGCGTGAGTGGCGTCCCAGGGCCGGCAAAGCAGAAAATTCGGTGCACGGGAAGTCCGGACAATCGGTGCACGCAACTCGGCGGGCCTCAAAATCGTCCTCGGAAGGCAGCGACGGCGAGGAGGTCCAGAAGGTCCGAAAAGGGGGGCGCCGCTGCGATGGTTGCGGGGCGGCCCACGAACGCGCGAGATGCCCATTTAGAAAGGCTGAATGTTACACCTGCGGCCGTCGGGGGCACATTGCCAAGGCATGCAGAAAAAGAAAGGAGGGCCGGAGGCAGTCACCAGACCGTTCGACCAGACCGGACCGTCCCGCGAGGCCCAAAGATGGCGCCCAGACCACGAGGAAGAAGGACGGCGTGGGCCGCGTCTCGGACGGCAGCGAAGATGACGCCCCGGTGTTCAGCGTGTCCACGGGACAGTCCCATTACTTCGTTGAGGTACTAATACAAGGGGCCCCTATCAGGATGGAAATTGACTCAGGGTCCTCCTATTCCATAATCCCCCAGAAAGAGTTCTTGAAAATCGACCCCCACGTGCGGCCCAAACTTAAAACATTGAGGTCCACGCTACGAGATGTACAGGGAAACAGCATTCCGGTATTGGGGGTCGGGAAATTTCGGGTTAATTTCAAGAGACATTCTGCGGAACTGCCCCTAGTTGTCCTCAAGGGGGGAAGTTGTAGCCTCCTTGGGACACAGTGGTTTCAGCCTTTAGGCCTGTTCATAGGGGGAGTACATTCGGTGGGGGGGGATCCAATACAAGCGGTGTGCGACGCGCATCCCGACGTTTTTAAAAAAGGACTGGGAAAATTCAAGGGACCCCCTGTAGCCTTCGACTTAGACCCGGAGGTCCGCCCGATAAGACTCAAACCGCGCAGGGTGCCCTTCGCACTAAAGGACAAAATAGAGGCGGAACTGGACAAATTGGTGGGCCAGGGGATTCTTATTCCTGTTGATTCCGCGGAGTGGGAAACTCCAATTGTAACAGCTCTGAAGGCTAACGGGGAGGTGCGCATTTGCGCTGATTATAAGTGTACAATTAACAAGGCGATCCGCCCTAATGCATACCCGGTGCCGGTGGTCAGCCACCTGTTGGCCAGGCTAAATGGGGGAAAGTGTTTCGCTAAGCTCGATCTAGCACAAGCCTATCAGCAACTCCCCGTAACTCCCGCCACGGCCGCGGCCCAAACGATAGTCACACATAAAGGAGCGTTCCAGGTGTCGCGTTTACAGTTCGGCGTGAACTCGGCACCCGGCCTTTTTCAGTCGCTTGTGGAACGCCTCCTGAAGGGGCTGGAGGGGGTGTTGCCTTATTTTGATGACGTGTTGATAACAGGGGGGAGTGAGGCCGAACTGGCAAAAAGATTGGACAAAGTACTAACTGTGTTCGAGAAAGCGGGGCTGAGACTGAGGAAGGACAAATGTGTCTTTTTCGAAACCGAGGTCGAGTTTTTAGGGTTCCGAATCACACCCGAGGGTATTAGGCCATCCAAATCCAAAGTGGCAGCCATCAAGAAGGCCCCTCGCCCCACATCCAAAACCGAGCTACAGTCATTCCTGGGGCTCCTCAATTTTTACCATACATTCCTTCCGCGGAAAGCGTCCGTAGCCGAACCGCTTCATCGGTTGCTTAAAAAGGAGGAGACATGGATGTGGGGTGACGAGCACGAGAGGGCATTCAAAGAGCTAAAGCAACTCTTGACTTCTGACGCAATTCTAACGCATTTCGACCCCAAACGGCCGGTGGTATTAGTCTGCGATGCATCACCGGTGGGGGTGGGGGCGGTGCTTTGCCACGTGTTGGATGACGGAAGGGAGGCCCCGGTTGCGTTTTATTCAAGGTCCCTGTCCCAAGCAGAGCGAAATTACGCACAAACCGACAGGGAGGCATTAGCCATAGTAGCGGGGACCAAAAAGTTCCACGATTTTCTGTATGGCCGCCCGTTTAAAATCGTAACGGATCACAAGCCCCTGTTAGGGATCTTCACGGCAAGCAAGCCCACGCCGCAGATCGCAGAGTCGAGGATAAAGGAAAAAACATAGGGTTGGCAGTCTCGAAAGGTTTTGCCGCCGGCGACCCTGTTCACTGCAGGAACTATGCCAGCGCAGGGCCAGCCTGGGTACCAGGGACGGTTGTAGAACAAACGGGGCCAGTGTCGTACCAGGTCGAGACTAGCACCGGCCTCCTCTGGAGGAGGCACGCAGACCAACTGAGGCACCGAGTGAGTGGGCCAGTCAGTGGGGCGCAGCAACAAGATTCAGCGTTAGGGTTCTCCCCCACCCGTTTAGCCCAAGGGGGAGACAGCAGCGGACAACAGTCCCAAGCAAGGGGGGAAGGCAGAAGCAGCGGCCCCGACTCATACCCTTTGGATACGCCAGTTCTACCAGAGGTCGGGGAAGGGGGAGAGGAGTTCGCGACCGCTGCCCCCGAATGTAATTTTGATTTTGATTTTGCGAGCCGGGGGGGTTTTCAGGAGTGTTCCCCCACCCATCCAAGCGAGAAGAGGGGTTTTTCGTTAGCCCCCAATGCCCCCGGTTCTTCCCTAAGAATGAGCACACCTCCAAACAACGCCGCGGAGCCGCGGCAAGTCACTAACGAGTCTCCCTCTCCAATTACAGGACAGGAAACCAGGGAACAAAGAAAAGGTAGCAAACCCGGGGAAAGGCAGCCTGCATCGAGACCCCAACGTGTTCGAAATAAGCCATCTTGGCTGAGAGACTTTGTCTCCTAGGGGGGGGAGTGTGTTTAAGTGTGGGCTCGAGACTTTGTCTCATCCTAGGGGGGAGGGGTGTTGTGTTCTAATGGTTTTATCTTCCACATGGATTACAATGTATCTGAACCAATGTAACCGTGCCTATAGCAACAATGTAACCTTCACCTGTATCATATGAACCCTGTAATAGGACGCGAGCTAATGACCACCAGCTGGCAGCAGCGAGCGTCCAAGCTCCCTTGGTCCAAACTCATCAAAGGCAACAGCGCGGGAAGTTTTCCCGCCACACCTACACCTGGACAAGAAGGGCGTGACCAGCAATGACGTCACGCGGACAGTAGCCAATGGGCTACCATGCAACCACGTTCAAATGTATTACTACTGTATATAAAGAGCTATCGATCCGCCATTACCTCATGTTCCCTCTGTCCACGATGCAATAAACCTGAGTTAACCCAGCCCGAGGCTGTGTCCTGTGTCTTGGTCTCCATACACCAAAGCAATATAAAAGGAGCTGTACCTCCGCCATTACCACATGTTCAGTCTACCGGTGTGCCAATAAAGATGTGTTAAGCCAGACTTCAGCTGCTTCTATTGTTTTGGTTCCAGTACACTAAAGACCCCGATGCTAATTCATTGGGCCCCTCGTTACTCCTGGAAGCGGAAGTAAAACATGCCCATACGAGCACATTTTACTTCTGTTTCTGGAAGCAACGAGGGCTTCATGGGCTAGATGAATTGGCATTGTGGTCCAGATCTGGCCTGTGGGCCATAGTGACCGCCCCCTGAACCATGTGACCGGCCCACAGCCTGAAAAGTTTGGGCACCCCCACCTTAAGGTATCACATGACCTTGGGTTGTTGCTGCTGCGACCTACTCTTTGGAAACCCCAACCTGTAGTTCTTTCACCACATGCGGGTCCCACAGTCTTTCAAATTCAAACAGATGGCACTTTCAGACATGGGAGGGGTGAGGAACAAAATGTTGGATTGCAACTCCCATCTTCCTCCTCTGCTATTATTATTATTATCTAGACCCCTTTCAATCAGGGTTCAGGCCCGGGTATGGAACGGAGACGGCATTGGTCGCACTGATGGATGATCTCTGGCGGGAACGGGACGGGGTTGTCCATCCGTCCTTGCTCTTCTTGACCTCTCAGCGGCCTTCGATACCGTCGACCACGGTATCCTTCTGGAACGGCTCGAAGGACTGGGGATCCAGGGCACTGTGTTGTCCTGGTTTTCCTCTTTTCTGGAGGGCCGTACCCAGTCGGTGTGGTTAGAGAGTGAGAGGTCCAGCCCTAGGCCCCTCAAGTATGGGGTGCCTCAGGGCTCTGTGCTCTCTCCTCTCTTATTTAACATCTACATGAAGCCACTGGGTGAGATCATTCGTTCCCACGGGGTGCGGTACCATCAGTACGCGGATGATACTCAGCTGTACATCTCGGCCCGTGGGGACCCCAGTGATGCTGTTGAAATCCTATCCGGATGCCTGGAGGCCATTGGGGTCTGGATGGGGGTCAATGGGCTTCGGCTGAATCCCAGCAAGACAGAGTGGCTGTGGATAGGGGGCCCCGTGTTATCCAGGGAGTTACCACCTTTGGTACTGGATGGGGCTGTTTTGCCCCAGACAGACCCAGTGCGCAACTTGGGGGTCCTTCTGGACTCACGGCTGCTGCTAGAAGAACAAGTAGCGGCTGTGGCCAGGAGGGCTTTTGCCCAACTTCGGGTGATTCGCCAATTGCGCACGCTCCTGGACCGGGGCTCCTTGCTTATGGTCACCCATGCTCTGGTTACTTCCCGACTAGATTATTGTAATGCGCTCTACATGGGGCTGCCCTTGACGACCATTCAGAGGCTGCAGCTGGTCCAGAATGCGGCGGCCCGGGTGGTGATGGGGTGTGGGCGATATGCCCATGCCTCACCGCTACTTCAGGAGCTGCACTGGTTACCAGTTTGTCTCCGGGTGCAATTTAAGGTGCTGGTTTTGACCTTTAAAGCCCTATATGGCAGGGGGCCAGGATACCTTAGAGACCGCATCGTCCCAAGAGTGTCTGCCCGTCCAACCAGAGCGGACCGGAGGGGCTCTCTAATAGTGCCATCAACTAGGGGTGCACATCTGTCCAGCACCCGAAGGAGGGCCTTCTCCGTGTTCGCACCAACTCTCTGGAACCTCCTGCCAATAGATCTAAGACTCCAAAGTGAACTGCTGCCCTTCAGGAAAGGAGTGAAGACCTGGCTGGCAGGGCAGGTGTGGGGCCCGAATGGGACTATGGTGCCCGCCTGCTGGCTTTTATAAGAACTCTCTCTTCTTTCCTTTTGTATAGTAGGTGGGATGGGTGGGTGGGATATGGGTTTTTTAAAGGGGGTGGGATGTGGGTTTTTTATAACGTTTTTTTATGTATTTTTAGAATTGTTGTAATGCCGCCCTGAGTCGGGTTCTGCCTGAGTGGGCGGCATATACAAATATGACTATAAATAAAAAAAAAAAATTATTATTATTATTATTATTATTATTATTATTATTATTATTATTATTATTATTATTATTATTATTATTATTATTATTATTATTATTATTATTATTAATGTCAGAAATTATTCTGGGTTGAAAGGATTTTTGCTGGAGAAACTCCGCTCAAGGGATGCCCGAAGGAGGCTCCATTCATGTCCCCAAGAGCTGGGACAGAGTTGGATGCTTAATCCATCATGCAGTACCCAGGTCTTGAACTGCCGACTTGCTGGCCTTCCAGATCAGAGCAACATAGCATCACTCTGCATGAAAGAAGCATACAGGTAGTTCTGAAAAATATGAAGTTACCTTATGGGGTTCTGCTGCTTGTCTGTTCAACAAGAGAGTGAGCAATCCACTGACATGGTGGGTTGGTTCCTAGTTGGACTTGGCATGATGGTTCAGCCTCCTCCTCACCCACTTGTGAAAACAGACCTAGCAATAATTTTGCCTCTTTAGAGACCCTCCTCATACTTTGAGAACCAGCAATCTGGAAACTTATTAATGTGTTAAGTATGTATTACGAAATTATAGGTCATCTTGGCTGGCTGCATTTATAGTTAATGTCAAACATGTGGACTGAAAAGGATGCTAAAGAAAATGGATGGTGGGGGTATGGTTCCCCTCCCCATCCCCCAAGAGCTAGCCTTATGGAGAACATTTAGTGGGAAGTGAGTCTTGGATTATTATTTTTAAGCCAGAAATAGTGATAAAAATAGCAATAACAGGTTTTAGGTTTTCTTTCTGTGAGGTTTCTGGAATCCTGGCTAAAAAGCTCAGTAGAGGGATTGCAGAGACCATACATCTGGAGAACATAAAATAGGATTTATTGCTCTGGAGGAAATGACATGTGTAGAAATGCCTGTTTCAGCACAGTTCCTAAGCAAATGCATTTGGCAGGGGAGTAAAAGAATTAGGCAATCTTTACAACCCAGGTTTTGATCCACACTTGCATAATAAATAAGATAACACCACTTATGCCTCCTACCCCTGTGCACACAAAATATTTGGCTTTTTAAATACACAGAAGGCCTTAAAGTGCCCATATATCCTCTTTCAAGGAGTAAAGCCCCTGATTCAAAAGGTTACCAGAGAACAATCCTGTTTTTGAAGATGTCTTCCATGTGAAGGGTTGCTCAGGCCATGTCTGGATTAAAGAGTAAGAGCTCTAAGGAAGCAAAGGAACGCCTTGAATTTGCCTCTACCCTGTGAACCGACCCAGGATGGGCACAGGCTCCTTGGTCATTCTTCCCCATTTAAGTGAGATGCACAGTAGTACTACTAAATTATTGGGGAGGAGGATCTTTCCTCCCTTTGTATCTGTGCATATGAATTAACATGGACAAATTTATGTAAATCAAGCTCCTGTTTTGTCCTTTTGGGTAATGTGGAAATGGCTTCCCTAACATGCCCCCCTCTCTGATGCTGAAATGCCGTAAAGCTCTTAGCTGCAGCCCTATGACCTCCTATGCTAAGAGAGTTGCCACCTGCTCTTTTCATGACACAGCGGTTGCATTTAAGGAGGAGAAGCACTGGAAAGAGTAGATGAACAACATCCACTGACTGCTGTAGGTCCGTGAAAGTCACATAGCTGGAGATAAACCTTTGCCCACCGCAATTTCAGCCACACGTCTGGTAACAATTTCCTCTCCAAGGAAGAAGAGCCAACTCAATTTACCCAGGAAACTAGCCTAAGAACAGTGGCAAGTTTCACAAAATAGGTGCTTTCCAGGGTCTTAACCACTAAGCTACTGCAGTCCCTAGAATAGGCTTATTGAGTCAGTGAAACTTATATAGGTGTTGATTGATTTAGAGGGCCTGCAGTGGCTTAGTGGTTAAGACAATGAATTTGATGACTTGAAGATCAGTAGGTCAGCAGTTTGAGACCTGAATGTTGAATGATGGAGTGAGCTCCTGCCAACCTAGCAGTTTGAAAGCAATAAATTGCAAGTAGATAAATAGGTACCACTTCAGTGGGAAAGGTAACAGTATTCCGTGTACTCTGGTGTTTAGTCATGTCTGGTACATGACCACAGAAATGTCTGCAGATGCAGACAGTGCAGGCTCTTTAACTGTTGATGAGCACTGCACCCTAGAGTCATATATGAATGGCTTTCAAGCAAAGGCAACCATTATCTTTACCTAAAAGTGCTTCTACTCCATATTCCTCCTCTCTAAATATACTCTGGGAACAAAGAAGTGCATGAGGTGGTCTCCATATATTTCAGGCCAGTGTTTCCCAACCTTTGGTTTTTGGACTTCAATTCCCAGAAGCCTAAGTCATTTCCCCAAAATACTGATCAGCCAATGTACTGATTTAGGCTTCAGGGAATTGAAATCCTCCTGTGGGGCATGTGCCCCACGTTAGGAACCACTGTTCCAAGCCTTCTAAAGGATACCTTTTTCTCTATAAATCCTTAGATCAACAACTGGAAAAATGCTCCAAACAGTTGTGGCCTCTGTTCCCCCTGTGATGCAGGCAACTTCTGTGGACAGATCAAGGGCATTGAAGTGGTAAGAAGAAGCAACAAAGGAAAGCTTGCCTTTGGCTGGAAAATTTTGTCTTCTCCTTATACCTGTCCACAGGGCCGACATCAGAAATTACCGGGCCCAGTACGCCCCCTCCATTTTGGCCACGCCCCCTGTGGTTTCTGTGCATGCGTGGTCTGTTTGCGCATGCATACATCGATGGTTTCCCGGCGGCGTCATGCCCCCATGGTTTTCTGCACATGCGTGGTCTGTTTGCACATGTGCACACCGTTTGTTTCCTGGTGCCGATGGGCCCCCGTCATCTCTGGGCCCAGGATAGGAGTCCTACTTGTCCCCCCCTAATTGCGGCACTGCCTGTCCATTTGGAAAGGCAGGCATGATTTTCTGCTGAGGAAAATTCCAACTGCTTAGCTGTTGTTGGCCAAGCTGACAAACTGTTATGCTGCCCGATGTGTTCTGAAATAAATAACATATTGTGAAACAGTAAGCAATCAAAGAATTCAGTGTGTCAGAACATGAACAGTAGCTTATTAGACTACACTTTGCGTATTAAATTAAAATTGGCTTTTGCGGCAATGTTATCTCTTAAATGAATGAGGGCCAGTATTCTTTCGAGTCGCCACTGAATGAAAAGTCATGCCAGCACAGTAAAACCGGGTCACACCACTTGTGCACAAACAATGAGGCCTGTGAAGAAAATCTCATCTCCCCTTGCTAACAACAATGTGTGAGCAAGCAGCATAATCCTGCTTTACTGGAGTGGCGAGACTCCATGCTCAGCAATAGCTCAGTAGGATCCTGAGGAAGGTTCATAAATCACGGGAGTCATTTCAGGGCCAGGTTAAATCCTTTTTGTGTGTCTGGGCATTTTAAAAGCCGGTCAGTGTAAAGATATACAAGGTGAATAATTTCCTTTGGTCTGATGGTATAACTGGATAACCAACCAAAGTCTTTGCTTATTGGTTTGCAAGGGATTAAAGACATAGATATGAGTCTGAAGAAAGAATTTAAAGCAGGGGTGTCAGTTCTCAACGTGGTAGCTAAAGGTTCAGGAAATTGCTGGGCTTCTGCACATCCCTGGATAGGGAGGCAAATCACAGAGTAAGCAGCCCTAGAGCAAGAAAAAGTGAAATAGTTAAAGCCTGGGTGCCCATTTCCCCACCACTCCAGGGGACACCAGGGTTCACTGACAATATGTGAAGGTGTTTGCCTGCATCACATTTATTTTGGAGATGGTGCGGGTAATCTACATTGTTTGTCTCACTTTCACTCTTTCATACACATTACCTTGCTGTTGCTGCCCAAGAATCCTCTCTGTGACATGACACATTAAGTAGAGAATGGTAAACCATTTGTGAAAAAGGAACTCTGTTAATTGGTTAGTGGCAGGAGACAGAATGCCCTGGCTTGTGAAAGCCCTCTTCTCACTTGTGTCCATCGTTAGAAAGCATGTGAAATTGTTAGATTTCCAAACAGATTGTGACCAGGGATTTAATAGGTAAAGGTAAAGGTTGCCTTTGTTTGAAAGCCAGTCATATCTGATTCTAGGGTTCAGTGCTCATCTCTGTTTACAGCCAAACAGCCAGTGCTGTTTGCATTTGCAGACGTTTCCATGGACATGTGGCAGGCATGGAATGCTGGGTGTATTTCTTTAAAGCTCAAAAGTCACCTGCCAAAGGTACTGTATGTGGAGATACACTGAGTTCAACAGCTGAGGGAACCAATCTTTCCAACTGGAAAGGAACATGGAGTTTGGAAAGGGCCAAATGTTTCTTTAAGAGTTCTAAATCAGCATACACTTATAATTAGGAAAGTGGTAGCAAACAGTGCAGAGGAGGGCAACCAGAATGATTACGGGACTGGAACACCTTCCTTACCATCTGAGGCTGCAACGGTTGGGCCTCTTCACTCTTGAATGACGGCGTCTAAGAGGTGACCTGATTGAAGTTTATAAAATCATGCACAGTGTGGACAAAGTAGATAAGGAAAAACTGTTTTCCCTATCGCATAACACTAGAACTAGGGGCATTCCATGAAACTTTTGGGTACTAGTTCTCAAAAAAATAAGAGAAAGTACTTTTTCACCCAGAGGATTACTGGTCTATGGAATTCCCTGCCAGGAGAAGTGGTGACAGCTTTCAATCTTGATAGCTTTAAGAAAGGATTAGACAAGTTCATAGAGGACAAGGGTATCAATGGCTATAATTATGGATACCTAAGGACAACCTAGGGGTTGGAGAGATAGGCAGGATATCTCTCAATGCCATTTCCAGGGAATCCTAAGCAAGTGAAGGCATCTGCTTGGGAATTCCCTGAAGCAAATGGTGAGCCACTGTGTGAGAAATAATAATAATAATAATAATAATAATAATAATAATAATAATAATAATAATAATAATAATAATAATAATAATAATAACAACAACAACAACAACAACAACAACAACAACAACAACAACAACAACAATAACAATAACAATAATAATAATTTTTATTTATATCCCGCTTTCCTGGCACGCATGCCACTCAAAGTGGACTACAACATAGGAAAAGGAAAGCTTTCTTCATAAAAGAAACCCTTCTCACAATATATAAAACAATACATAGAAATAACAAACACAGCAATACAAAATAAATACAATGCAATTATTCCAAATCAAGATACACAATACAATATTCAGTATTCAATAGCTATCAAAAATAAGTATCACAAAGCAATACAATCAAAATATCAAAATACAATACAGTATACTATAATATAATAGAACAACTATCTATTCCTACCCCAGGTTAGAAATCCAACCTGTCCCCGCCTTTTAAGTCCGAGGGGGAGGGGGCGAACATCCCGGCAGGTGCCGTGGCTGGGGAGGGCCTCTTCACCCCAGCCAGGGCCAGGAAACGCAGTGCTGGTGGCGGTGGCATCCAGCCTGCCCCCCACCTTTTAAGTCCGGGGGTGGGGCCCGAACATACCAGTAGGTGGGGTGGCCAGGGGGGGCCTCTTTGCCCCAGCCGGAGCCAGGAAACGCGGTGGTGGTGGTGGTGGTGGTGATGTCCAGCCTGCCCCTGACTTTTAAGTCCGAGGGGCGGGGGTGGGGGCCGAATGTGCCAACAGGTGCAGTGGCCAGGGAGGGCCTCTTTGCCCCAGCCAGAGCCAGGGAATGCAGTGGTGGTGCCGGTGGCATCCAGCCTGCCCCCGGCTTTTAAGTCCGGGGGGGGGGGGGGTGAGTGTCCTGGCAGGTGGGGTGGCCGGGGAGAGCCTCTTTGCCCCAGCCAGGGCCAGGAAACGTGGCGGTGGTGGCGGTGGCATGCAGCCAGCCCCCCGCCTTTTAAGTCTGGGAGCATGCGTCCCGGCAGGTGGGGTGGCCAGGGAGGGCCTCTTCGCCCCAGCCGGGGCCAGTAAACGCAGCGGCGGCAGCAGAATGCTGGACTGGATGGGCTGTGGCTTGTTCCAGCAAGGCTGTTCTTATGTTCTTATGTTAGTCTAAGAGCTGGGAGTTCTTGGGAGAAATTAAACCTGAGTCACAAGACCCAAGAAGAGGGCTTGAAGGCTTTTATAGGATCCCATGTTCTGTATTTTAAGAACAGAGTGTGAATCAGAGTTGACTACCAGCCCATTCTGTTTTGCTTTTATGGTCACAATTGCTATTGCTTCCTCTCCTGTTGCTAGCTGCCACTGTCAAGATGGCTGATTATAGACAGAAGCTTGAGGCATCAATACAAAATATTTGCTAGGAGGTATGTTTGTTCATAATGGAAGCCAAATAGCCCAGGAAATGCATAAAGCAACACAAACAAAGGACAGGTAGCAGGTCTCCTTAATACCTTCTCCAAAGTTCACTGGGATTCTCCACAGCTGGAGAGAGAACAGTCTGTGAATGACAGTAAAAGGTAAAGGTTTCCCTTGTTTGAAAGCCAGTCATATCTGACTCTAGGGTTCAATGCTCATCTCTGTTTCAAAGCCAAAGAGCCAGTGCTGTCTGCTTCTGCAGATGTTTCCGTGGTCATGTGGCAGGCATTACTAGACACTGGAGCACACAGAGTGCTGTTTACCTTCCCACCGAAGTGGTCCCTATTTATCTACTTGCAATTTCTTGCTTTTGAACTGCTAGGTTGGCAGGAGCTGGGACAAAGATGGGAGCTCATTCCGCCCTGCAGTACTCGGGAATCAAACTGCTGACCTCCCGCCTTCCAGTCAGCATCTTAGCCACTTGAGCAACTTGACAAATGTTATACTGTCTTAAATTTGGTTGATATTCTTTAATTTCAGAAGCTAGGTAAGCTCAGGCCTGGTTAGTACTTGGATGGCAAGCAACCAGGAAAGTGTAGGAGCCTCCAGGACAGTAAACAGTCATGGAATTCTGAGGTGTAAAGAATGTTGGGCTTGATGGAACAGTTCTCTAACTAATTATAAGGCAATTTTTTATGCTTCTATGCTCTCTTTGGGGTCTTGGTGGCTTAGTGGTTAAGACACTGAGCTTGATGACTGGAAGACTGGCAGGTCATCAGTTCGAGACCTGAGTGATGCTTGACAGAATGAGCACCCACCATGTGTCCCAATTCCTGCCACTCTAGCAGCTTGAAAGCAAGAAATTGAAAGCAAATTAATAGGTACTGCCTCAGTGGGTAAGGTAACTGTTGTGTTCTAATGGTTTTCCTTCCACATGGATTACAATGTATCGGAGCCAATGTAACCTTGCCTATAGCAACAATGTAACCTTCAGCTGTATCATATAAACCCTGTAATAGGACGCGAGCTAATGACCACCAGCTGGCAGCAGCGAGCGTCCAAGCTCTCTTGGTCCGAACTCATCAAAGGCAACAGCGCGGGAAGCTTTCCCGCCACTACCTACACCTGGACAAGAAGGGCGTGACTCGCAATGACGTCACGCAGGCAGTAGCCAATGGGCTACCATGGCACCACGTTCAAATGTATTACTGCTGTATAAAAAGAGCTATCGATCCGCCATTACCTCATGTTCCCTCTGTCCACGATGCAATAAACCTGAGTTAACCCAGCCCGAGGCTGTGTCCTGTGTCTTGGTCTTCATACACCAAATTGGCGACGAGGATGGGATTCGACACATTCTTTCGAAAAAAGCTAGAGCTGTCCCTAGAAAGGGGGTGCCTGTTGTGGGGCCAACGGGTGGTGGTCCCTACATCCATGCGGCCGAGGGTGCTCAAGCTGCTGCACGTCAGCCACCCGGGGATCGTTCGTTCGAAGGCGCTGGCCCGCAGTTATTTTTGGTGGCCACAACTGGACGCGGACATTGAGCACATGGTCGGCACTTGTGAGGCATGTCAGGGATCCCGTCCAGAGGAGGCTCGCCTCCCGCATAGGGAATGGGACGCAGCAAGGGGGCCGTGGTCCAGAGTACACATAGATTTCGCTGGCCCATTCCGAGGAACCATGTTTCTCCTGGTGGTGGATGCGTTCTCCAAGTGGCTGGAGGTTATCCCAGTGAAGAGCACGTCCTCCGCCACGACAATTAGCCAGCTACGGAGAGTCTTTTCCACGTTCGGTTTACCCGACACGTTAGTCAGCGATAACGCGAGTTGCTTCACCTCCTCGGAGTTCGGAGCATTCATGGCGGCGAACGCAATTCGGCATGTCACATCCGCACCGTTTCACCCGGCCACGAATGGCCAAGTGGAACGGTTGGTGCGTACAACAAAGGATGCGCTTCGGCGCATGGGCCCGGGGGACCTAAATCACCAAGTATGTCAGTTCTTATTAGCGTATAGGGTGACCCCCTTAGCGTCAGGTTACTCGCCGGCAGAGCTCTTGATGCGGCGAAAACTGACCACGATTCTGTCCAGGCTAGACCCGACGAGAGTCGAGGAGAAGGGAAAAAACATAGGGCTGGCAGTCTCGAAAGGATTCGCCGCCGGCGACCCTGTTCACTGTAGAAACTATGCCAGCGCAGGGCCAGCCTGGGTGCCGGGGACGGTAGTAGAACAGACGGGGCCAGTGTCGTACCGGGTCGAGACCAGCACAGGTCTCCTCTGGAGGAGGCACGCGGACCAGCTGAGGCACCGAGTGAGCGTACCAGACAGTGGGGCTCATCAACAGGATTCAGCGTTAGGGTTCTCCCCCACCCGCTTAGCCCAAGGGGGAGACATCAGCGGACAACAGTCCCAAGCAAGGGGGGAAGGAAGAAGCAGCGGCCCCGACTCATATCCTTTTGATAAACCAGTTCCATCAGAGGCCGGGGAAGGGGGAGAGGAATTCGCGACCGCTGCCCCCGAATGTAATTTTGGTTTTGGTTTTGCGAGCCGGGGGGGTTTTCAGGAGTGTTCCCCCACCCATCCAAGCGAGAAGAGGGGTTTTTCGTTAGTCCCCAGTGCCCCCGGTTCTTCCCTAAGAGAGAGCACACCTCCCAACAACGCCGCGGAGCCGCGGCAAGTCACTAACGAGTCTCCCTCTCCAATTACAGGGCAGGAAACCAGGGGACAAAGAGAAGGTAGCAAACCCGGGCAAAGGCAGCCCGCATCGAGACCCCAGCGTGTTCGAAATAAGCCATCTTGGCTGAGAGACTTTGTCTCCTAGGGGGGGAGCGTGTTTGAGTGGGGGCTCGAGACTTTGTCTCATCCTAGGGGGGAGGGGTGTTGTGTTCTAATGGTTTTCCTTCCACATGGATTACAATGTATCGGAGCCAATGTAACCTTGCCTATAGCAACAATGTAACCTTCAGCTGTATCATATAAACCCTGTAATAGGACGCGAGCTAATGACCACCAGCTGGCAGCAGCGAGCGTCCAAGCTCTCTTGGTCCGAACTCATCAAAGGCAACAGCGCGGGAAGCTTTCCCGCCACTACCTACACCTGGACAAGAAGGGCGTGACTCGCAATGACGTCACGCAGGCAGTAGCCAATGGGCTACCATGGCACCACGTTCAAATGTATTACTGCTGTATAAAAAGAGCTATCGATCCGCCATTACCTCATGTTCCCTCTGTCCACGATGCAATAAACCTGAGTTAACCCAGCCCGAGGCTGTGTCCTGTGTCTTGGTCTTCATACACCAAAGTAACAATGTTCCATGTGCTTTGGCATCTAGTCATGCCTGGCACATGACCATGGAAATGTCTGCAAATGCAGACAACACTGGCTCTTTAGCTATAAACAGAGATGAACACCATACCCTAGCATAGCGCATGACTGGCTTTTGAGCAAGGGACACCTTTACTTTTTACCTTTTATGTTCACTTCCCTTTACCTTTTGAGAGCTAAATGCCAGTGTTGAAGGTAGAGACTGATCAAAAAAGGGAAGGCAGCTTTGGAGAGTGTACTACTAAAAATGGCATCCCTGGGGAAGCTTATTTGTGTAGTCAGAATCATAGGTCTGATGTGCATTTTGTATTTATGATGAAAACATTTTGGAGTTCTTTGGACAGGGGCAGGGCAAATACCCGACTGCTCATGGGCACTAAATTCTTTGAGACACAAGAAATTTAAGGAGGTATTTAATTACACACATCCAAAGTTACTGTGGCACTGAGCCTTTTCAACTGACCTTTGTGAGCCACAGGAGGTGTAAATCAACACAGCAACATTGGGGTCAATGGGGTTCTGCTGATTTATACAACTTGAGGGTCTGGACTCTGTCCCACTGAGTATAATCCAAGACTAATGACTCTCGCAATCACTCCAGCCCTAGCAGTTCCAGCAAGTGCTGCTTCATGGTAGTTATGTATACCTCCCATCCACCCACCCTCCCCACACACACAGAGTTCCAGCTTACTGTAAATAGAAATGAGAGTGCCTGGTTCCTGAATAATTTATTGCACATTAAAAACTGCCCAAGGCAAGAGACTTTTCAGGTCCCACAAAGGCCTTATGTACTTCCTCCTGGTGCAATTACATAAAGGAAATGCTGACTTTCTGAATTATGAAATATAGATTAGCCATTCAGTAACAGATCAGACGTGCATCCCCTCCCCCACATTATAGCAGAGAAGGCCTTCTTCATTGGGGATTTTGCAGCCATTGCCAAGTTTTATTCACTTGCAGTCCATCAGAAAGCAAGAGGAAAGGCATCACAACCAACTCTGTACAGTTCAATGGAAGCAATTATTGTTTCTGTTGACAGCATATCGAAGAGGATGCTGATGCCTCAGCGTGAATGTAAAAATGACTGTATGAAAGCAGGCTTTTGGAAGAACAAGGTGACACTTGTGTGCTAAATTCTTGGAGACACTTAAGTATCAATTAGATAGACATTGGCTTCTTTTCACAGCTATGACTAGTCCTCTCTTCACCAAGGGCAGACTGCCAGTTATAACCACTTCTATATCAAGACAAGCACAAGATAGATTCAATAATGGTTGAGAACTCAGATCCCAAAATGCTAGGTTCTCAGCGCTTCATGTCAGAGCCTGGAAATGTTACTTTTGGGGACTACATTTCCCAGAATCCTCCAATCATCACGTACCATGGTTAGAAATCCTGGGAGAAGTAGTTCAAAAAGCACCGGGGTGGGGGTGGGGGTGGATTCTTTCTTCTTCTTAGATAGATTATACCTTAATAATTGTGTCCCCATCGCCTGGAGACATTCTATTTTACATTATAAACTTATGTTTGTTTATTATTATTAATGCAATTACCTATTGTAATTCAGGGTTATTTTTCATGTGTGATCTCTGTATTATGTATTATTTTAAAGAAATATATATTTAAAACAAGATAGATTATACCTTCTGCAGTGGCTCAAGTGGTTAAGATGCTGAATCGCTGACTAGAAGGTTGGAGTTTAATTCCCGGGTACTGCATGATGGAGTGAGCTCCCATCTCTGTCCCAGCTCCTGCCAACTTAGTTCAAAAGCAAGAAATTGCAAGTAGACAAATAGGGACCACTTCGGTAGGAAGGTAAACAGCGTTCCGTGCACACATGTCCATGGAAATGTCTGCAGACGTAGACAGCATTGGCTCTTTGTTTATAAACAGAGAAGAGCAGAGAACCCTACAGTCAGATGCGACTGGCTTTCGAGAAAGGGCGGCCTTTACCTATTGATAAGTAGTACTACCTTTTATCCAGAGTTCAATACCTCTTGGTGTGTTAATGTAATCTCTTATTCTACTATGAAATTTACTTACACACACACACACACACACACCAGATTGCTCTTTCACTCCTGATGAGGTTGTGGTTAAATGGTTATGGAATGGAATGCTAGCACCACTCAGGGCGGCTTACAACATGAAAAGAAAATTAACATAGTATCAAAATATATACAATACACAATATCAAAGCATACAATGCATAAAATACAGCCTCGAACGGAGTCTGGGATTCCACTTAGGAAGCCCGTAGCAGAAAGAGAAAGGCCAAAGGGAGGAAAAGAAACACGACATTCAGTGCCAGTCACCTCCATAGCTTGGGTCAATCTCCCCAACCGGGGCCAGTCTTACAGTCTGGCCATGTCTCAGTGGCTTTTATCCCCTCCCGGACTGGGAGGGGTGGCCCCGGGAGTGGTGGCAGGTCTTCGGAGCCACCTGCATCCCGGCAGCTTTTATCACTGGCGTCGGCATTGGTGGCAGGATTTTATAGACCGCCCTGGTCACACAGCTGAGAGAAGTTGGTCCAGCCAGCCACCGGGTGAACGGAGCTGACTCTGCCTCTGGTGGTGTTATATAGGAGCGTGCTGGATCACACTGGAATGGATTGCTTTCCTGGGTGCAATTTCCTTCAAAATGACCATTCCATGCAGATGCAATCCAGTACTGATCACTGCAACCCAGTTCCCCAGAAAAGGTGAGCCTTGCCCACCTCCTCCCAAAAGTCAGGATTGGACCTAGAGCAGGTTGGGGCTGGTTCAGAATTTCCTGTGTATTGCACTCACACGCAAGTATTGTAGTTCAAACAGAACCATGTCACAAGTGGTGTAAAATGCAAGCATTTTGCTGTTTGATCTTATCCTCAGTTGCCAGAGAAAGTTCTCTTTACGCAGGTTCCAACTCAAGCCTTCTCTGAAGCCTTACAACGTCACTGCTTCTTTTATGACCTTTTGAACACATTGGCTCAAATCCAGCACAGAGTTAAGCAGCCTTTAAGCTCTCTGAAACCAATAGGATTAAGTATTAAAAATGCTTTCTTGAGCTCAAGATGGCCAAGTAGTCTCTCAAAGGATCAGAATCAGAAGACTATAACTAATAAAGATATACTTCAGTCCCTTTAGGTTTCAGGTGCCAAGTTTCTTTTGATGCTCATCCTTTAGGCATCACCTTGTTCATTAAGATATGTGATTGGTGGGGCATACAGGACTTCTCTTTTTTTAAAAAAGAAACTCATTTTTGAAGACCACATTCATTATTGATTTGTCACTTATTTATTTCACCACCCATATATGTGTTAACGCTGGTGTGTGTGATTTTTGTCTGTGCATATTTTTTGCTTTCATTGTTGCGCAACATTAAACTAAGAAACATCTCTTTTTAAATTACAAACATTCAAAACGAAGTAATTTTCTTTCCTGAAAGAAATCATATAGAGGTGTTGAGAAGAGGTAACAAGATATAGATAAACAATTATTTTTGAAATGATTCATATACAGTGGAGCCCAGTTTAACAAATGCTTCATACGGAGGACAGGTAAGAAGGCAGGGGTGGGGTGAGGGGGTGAGAGAGGAAAGTTGGATGAGCCATGGGGGGGGGGGGGAGCATGCCTGCCACATGTTTACCTGAAGGATTTTTATATTTTTTTTAAAATGTGCCTGCCACATGACCTGTTGGCTCTTTGGCTTTGAAACAGATGAGCACTGAATTGCAAGAGTCTGATATAAATGGCTTTGGATTAATATGTTGTTTATTAATAATAGTTAGTTTATTGATTGACATTTCAGTAGTGTATTTATTGTAATGGGTGTGTTATATGTTTTAATACAGTAAAAAATAATTTTAAAAATTGGAAAGAATGAGTAGTCTTCATTAATAGAAATTAAATTTTACTTGTTTCCAGTTTGCTTTTACCTTCTGACGCAATTCTCACACCTTCATATGCTCTGTTAACGAAATTCAAGTCTCTATCCCCCCCATCCGCAATCCCCCCAACCCGCAAAAAAATGCAGGCCCTTTTCTTAGGAGCAGGGCCCTTTTCAAAGTTGCCCCCCCCCCCGAAAAAATCGTTCCCATGCCCCTGGTTGGGGGCTCTTCCCAGCCCCTCCACGAGCCAACCAGTGATCGGTCAATAGCTAAGGGGCTTTCGGGGTGGCATGGTGAAGGTTTCCCCCAGCCGTTCTGACCTGCCCCTGCACATCACATGCATGTGCTGCCAGTGGTCCCATACAACAAAAAAAAATCATACAATGAAGAAACCATGGAACAGAGTTTTTTCGTTGTACGGGGTTCCATTGTATGTATATAGTTATGATATGTCAAACTGTTGATTAGTCAAGCCCATCTTTCTCCAATGGATCCACTCTAGTTGGGACTTAGCTGTAGAAATGTTTATTAGAGTAGAAAAAGTAGTTTATTCATGACACTAAACACCTGACATGAGATGTTCTCTACATCATGTTTTAAGTGACCACAATGCATGACTTCCCACACAGACTTTTAGTTATCTCCAGTGAAACTATTAGGTAAAGTTAAAGGTTGGCCCTTTCTCAAAAGCCAGTCATATCCAACTCTAAGGATTGGTGCTCATTTCTGTTTGCAGCCAAAGAGCCAGTGCTGTCTGCATCTGCAGATGTTTCTGTGGGTTTATGGCAAGCATGACTAGATGCCAAAGTGCATGAAAGGCTGTTACTTTCCCACCAACATGGTACCTATCATAGAAAACCAAGACACCGGACACAGCCTCGGCTGGGTTAACTCAGGTTTATTGCATGGTGGTCAGAGGGAACATGAGGTAATGGCGGATCAATAGCTCTTTATATACAGTAGTAACACATTTGAACGTGGTTCCATGATAGCCCATTGGCTACTGTCTGCGTGACGTCATTGCTGGTCACGCCCTTCTTGTCCAGGTGTAGGTGGTGGCGGGAAAACTTCCCGCGCTGTTGCCTTTGATGAGTTTGGACCAAGAGAGCTTGGACGCTCGCTGCTGCCAGCTGGTGGTCATTAGCTCGCGTCCAATTACAGGGTTTATGTGATACAGCTGAAGGTTACATTGTTACCCATAGGCAAGGTTACATTGGTTCAGATACATTGTTATCCATGTGGAGGATTAAACCATTAGGACACAACACCCCTCCCCCCTAGGATGAGACGAAGTCTCGAAACCACACTCCCCCCCCCTAGGATGAGACGAAGTCTCTCAGCCAAGATGGCTTATTTCGAACACGCTGGGGTCTCGGTGCGGGCTGCCTTCCCCCGGGTTTGCTACCTTCTCTTTGTCCCCTGGTTTCCTGTCCTGTAATTGGAGAGGGAGACTCGTTAGTGACTTGCCGCGGCTCCGCGGCGTTGTTGGGAGGTGTGTGCTTTATTGGGGAAGAACCGGGGGCACTGGGGGCTAACGAAAAACCCCTCTTCTCGCTTGGACAAGTGGGGGAACACTCCCGAAAACCCCCCCGGCTCGCAAAATCAAAATCAGAATTAAATTCGGGGGCAGCGGTCGCGAACTCCTCACCCCCTTCCCCAGCCTCTGATAGAGCTGGCGTATCAAAAGGGTATGAGTCGGGGCCGCTGCTTTCCCCCCTTGCTTGGGACCGTTGTCCGTTGCTGTCTCCCCCGTGGGCTAAACGGGCGGGGGAGAACCCTAACGCTGAATCCTGTTGCTGAGCTCCACTGACCGGCCCCCCACTCACTCGGTGCCTAAGTTGGTCCGCGTGCCTCCTCCAGAGGAGACCCGTGCTAGTCTCGACCCGGTACGACACTGGCCCCGTCCGTTCCACAACCGTCCCTGGTACCCAGGCTGGACCTGCGCTGGCGTAGTTCCTGCAGTGAACAGGATCGCCGGCGGCGAAACCTTTCGAGACTGCCAACCCTATGTTTTTTCCTTTGTCCTCGACTCTCGTCGGGTCTAGCCTGGACAGGATCGTGGTCAGTTTTCGCCGCATCAACAGCTCTGCCGGCGAGTAACCTGACGCTAAGGGGGTCACCCTATACGCTAACAAAAACTGACATACTTGGTGATTTAGGTCCCCCGGGCCCATGCGCCGCAGCGCATCCTTTGTTGTACGCACCAGCCGTTCCACTTGGCCATTCGTGGCCGGGTGAAACGGCGCGGATGTGACATGCCGAATGGCGTTTGCCTCCATGAATGCCCTGAATTCAGCGGAGGTGAAACAACTAGCGTTATCGCTGACTAAAGTGTCGGGTAAACCGAACGTGGAAAAGACTCTCCTTAGCTGGCTAATTGTAGTGGCGGAAGACGTACTCTTTACTGGGATAACCTCCAACCACTTGGAGAACGCATCCACCACCAGGAGAAAAATGGTTCCTCGGAATGGGCCAGCGAAGTCTACGTGCACCCTGGACCATGGCCCCCTTGCTGTGTCCCATTCCCTATGCGGGAGACGGGCCGCCTCTGGTCGGGAGCCCTGGCATGCCTCACAAGTGCCGACCATGTGCTCAATGTCCGCGTCCAGCTGTGGCCACCAGAAGTAACTCCGGGCCAGCGCCTTGGACCGGACGATGCCCGGGTGGCTGACGTGCAGCAGTTCGAGTACCCTCGGTCGCAGGGACGTAGGAACCACCACCCGTTGGCCCCACAAAAGGCAGCCCCTCTCTAGGGACAACTCTATTTTTTTTCGAAAAAATGGGTCGAATTCCGTACCTGGGGATGACGCCGGCCACCCCTTCTGTACCCATGAGCTAACTTTCTCTAGCGTTCTGTCCTTGCCTGTGGCCCTGGCAATGTCGGCTGGTACTATTGGGGGTGAGTCTAAAACCTCTATTAACAAAACCTGGTGATCTCTCTCTACCCTTTCCTTTTGGGCGCTCGACAAGGGCAAAGGAGACCTCGAGAGTGCGTCGGCATGGCTGATCTCCTTCCCGGGCCGGTATTCCAACTCATGCTGGTATGCGTTGAGAAAAATAGCCCACCGCAGCATTCTTGGGGACAGGATCTGTGGCGTGGGCTTACTTGCAGTGAAAATTCCTAATAGGGGCTTGTGATCAGTCACAATTTTGAACGGCCGACCGTACAAAAAATCGTGAAATTTTTTGGTCCCCGCTACTATCGCTAATGCCTCTCTGTCGGTCTATGCGTAATTACGCTCTGCTTGGGACAGGGACCTTGAATAGAACGCTATCGGGGCTTCCCTTCCGTCGTCCAACACGTGGCAAAGCACCGCCCCCACCCCCACCGGGGATGCGTCACAGACTAGGACCACTGGCCGTTTGGGGTCGAAGTGCGTCAGGATTGCCTCAGATGTTAGGAGTTGCTTCAACTCTTTGAACGCCCTCTCTTGCTCGTCGCCCCACATCCATGTTTCCTCCTTTTTTAGCAACCGATGGAGTGGCTCGGCCACGGACGCCTTCCGTGGAAGGAAGGTATGGTAAAAATTGAGGAGCCCTAGAAATGACTGCAGTTCGGTCTTGGATGTGGGGCGAGGGGCATTCTTGATGGCGGCTACTTTGGATTTGGACGGCTTAATCCCCTCTGGTGTGACCCGAAACCCTAGAAACTCAACCTCAGTTTCGAAAAAGACACATTTGTCTTTTCTCAGTCGTAGCCCCGCTTTCTCGAAGACAGTCAGAACTTTATCCAATCTCTTTGCCAGCGTGGGTGGTGGCTCCTTGTTCATCAAGCTGCGCTGCACCTCCTTGTCCTTCAGGCCACACAGAACTCCGTCCCTGAGGGCCATCTCTAGGTTGTCCCATCTGCAGGGGGCGGCGGCTATTCTCATGGCTGTTACGAATGCCTCAACCGACTCGTCCGGCGCTTGGACTCGCCTCCAAAACGCGCTCCGAGCGGGAAACATTGCCCTCGAGGGTCAGAAACGCTCACGCAGCAGCTTCATGATGTCATCTGCTTTGAATTCGCTCACCTTCTTCGGTGCAATGATGCCCACCAGCGTTCGCTTGGTTTCTATCCCAAGCATTCTGGTGAGGATGGCCCTCTTCCTCTCCTCATCGTCTTCTTTGACTTTGAGTTCCACCAGCGCCGCCTGGAAGTCCATCTCAAAAAGCTCCCAGTCTTGCGGTTTGGTGATGTTGAACCCGCTCTGTGCCCTGGCTGCTCCTTGGGGATCCATTATCCCACCTTCGTCGCCAATTTGGTGTATGAAAACCAAGACACCGGACACAGCCTCGGCTGGGTTAACTCAGGTTTATTGCATGGTGGTCAGAGGGAACATGAGGTAATGGCGGATCAATAGCTCTTTATATACAGTAGTAACACATTTGAACGTGGTTCCATGATAGCCCATTGGCTACTGTCTGCGTGACGTCATTGCTGGTCACGCCCTTCTTGTCCAGGTGTAGGTGGTGGCGGGAAAACTTCCCGCGCTGTTGCCTTTGATGAGTTTGGACCAAGAGAGCTTGGACGCTCGCTGCTGCCAGCTGGTGGTCATTAGCTCGCGTCCAATTACAGGGTTTATGTGATACAGCTGAAGGTTACATTGTTACCCATAGGCAAGGTTACATTGGTTCAGATACATTGTTATCCATGTGGAGGATTAAACCATTAGGACACAACACCTGTCAACCTTCCCGGATTGGCCAGGATTTCCCATTTTTCGGCGCTGATTTGCGCCATTTCCCACCCAGAGCTGCCAAAACCCAGGAATTTGGCAGCGGGGGGAAAGAGGTACTGCACATCCCTTCTGCACAAGTCGCCTTCTACACATGCATAGAAGGCTTTTACGCATGCGTAGAAAGCTTTTACGCTTGCGTAGAAAGCTTTTACGCTTGCGTAGAACCCTTTTACATTTGCATAGACCCCTTCTACGCATGGGTAAAAGGCTACGCATGCGTAGAAGGGTTCTATGCAAGCGTAAAAGGGTTCTACGCAAGTGTAAAAGCCTTCTACGTATGCGTAGAAGGTGACTTGCGCAGAATCATTCTGCGCAGGTCCCGGATAGCCCGGAGCTGCGGTTGACAGGTATGGTACCTATTTATCTACCTGCAATTTCTTGCTTTCAAACTTCTAGGTTGACAGGAGCTGGGACAGAGATGTGAGCTCACTCATCATACAGCACTCAGGTCTTGTCCTGCTGACCTGCCAACCTTCCAGTTGTCAAGTTCAGCGTCTTAACCACTAAGCTACCACAGTCCCTTGAAACTATTAGGAAGTATAAGATTACTGGGTACAGGTGATTGGAAATATATATTAAATGGATTCAAGGGGTTCAATTTATAATGAACCTTTTAAGGAAATTGTTTATTGTCATATGAGAATGCCATACATAACACCGTGACAAATCCCGTTAGCTAATGTATTGATGTCAGCAAGATTTGTTTGGCATTATCCCTAAAGAAAAAAATCCTCTCTCAGAAATGGCCTTTCAAGTGCCTGGGTTTAGCAGAAATGGGCAAATTTAAATACAGAGACACTAGCAAGTTATAGCCATTTTACTGCTGTGGCTCCATCATCTGCAAAGCTGGTGTGTGGTGAAGTGCCTAGTATTCTCTGCAGCAGAGCTCCCTGCACTTCCTTGAACCCCAGCAGGGTGCTTTAAGATGAGGCTTTCATTGTGCCACCATCTGGCTCCATTGGCAGTATGTAAAGGGAAAGGGGTGGTCCAGACATCACAGCAATCTTCTTCTAGCCCTTTCATATTTTCTGCTACTGCTTTAATCCCTTTTTCACCTTCTGCAAAATATTCTTTGAAGAAAAGAAAAATGGGATATCTTCACAGTGTCTTTTAAACTGCAATTATGGGAGTTCTAAGCACTAGTGTCAGATACTTTCTGGTAAAAACTCTACAAATCTGACACAAAAATAGGGCCCTTAAAATGCTTTTTACATTACAACAGCTACTCGTAAGCATATCATTTCCTAAATCTGTCAAATGCATCTAAAATAGCAATGAGACACATACCTTTCAAGTATCCCGTATTGGCCGGGATTTCCTGTATTTTTGTGCTCGTTCCTCCCCTTTCCTGCCACCGTCACATATTTTGAACAGCGGGGAAAAGGGTTACTGCACATGCGTGGGTTCTGCAGATGCGCAAAGGATTATGCACATGCACAAATGGGTTCTGTGCATGCGCAAACAGGTTCTGCACATGCACAAATGGGTTACTGAGCATGCGCGACTGCGCATGCACAGTAATTTCCCATATTTTCTGGAGCCGCGCTTGACGGGTATGATGAAACACCCCACCCTCAGGCAAATTTGATCAAATATTTTAAAACATTGACATTTTTCAATTCTGCATTTCTAGACTACTTGAGGATGCAGTAGTTGCCCTGTTCTGTCATTGCTTTCCTTGTTATGTGCTACTGCTTAGAAGGGAGTGATTACTTTCTTCTCTCTGTGCCATTGCTTTCTCTTGGAGTTACTTGTCTGCTGCAAGAGAGGGGCTTATTCACATACAAGATATCCACATGAGCAAGAAACCAGTTTTCCAGGATTCTTGCTTACATGAAGACCCTACTTGGGAGCAAGAACTTCTCCTCTGCAGACATGTCTATGTAGTAAAAACAGTGGGAGGGAGCTTGGTGCTTCCTTCTATATAAGCATGTTGGAGTAAGTAATGGCTGAATGGGGCTAGCATAACATAAGCCTCTGGTCACAGTTTTGAGTGGCACATTTGTGATGTCACTGCACAGACTTGTCATCTAAAGTATCAAATGGGATTACCACATAATAAAGAAACGGGCAGGGAAATGGTTTGACAAGCAACATTGTGCCAATGCTCTAACATGTAAAAAGTGGCTGAAAACGGTCTGCCAGATCAAATGCACTTCCTCTCTCTGGATAGAATATTAGCTGGAGCAGTGCACTTAGTCATGCCATGCTCACATAATCCTCTGTTAGAAATGAGCAGGAACTGGATACATTAAACTGTTTACAACAGTAACACTGCAGTCCTTGAGCTGGGAGCGAATCCACTGAATTTAGTAAAGTTTATGTCTGAGTAGACATGTATAAAGCTGTGTTGCAATTTTAATTAGCACAGAACACAGCTCGGGGGCAAAGCAGCTTTTGGTTTTAATGCTGAAATCAGAAGCAAAAAAAGGAAAAGAGGACCCCTTACTTTTAAGAAATGTATGAACGATGGAAGGTCAGTAGGGATGCCGCTTCTCCTGCATGATGAATTATATCCAGCAGCCCTACTTCTGCCTCTCAAAGTCCAACCCCATGTCCACAGGTAGTAACAGGCCAAAGTAAGGGATTGCTAGGATTGGGTGAAGTATGGTGTGGCCTTGTGCCACAAAATCACTACAGCAGCCATGAACATCAAATAATGCTGGTGGAGACCACTAGAAGTGTCAGAACAACGGCCTTGTATCTCACTCAACACCTGATGAAGACGAAGACAAAGACCTACCTCTTCTACATAATGGTATATCTAATGAAGGAGGCTGCAAACTGTGAAATTTTACACCAAGAAAAAATGGTTAATCTGGTGTCACAGACTCTCTGTTGTTTGTAAAAAGTACAGGGATAGTCCTCTCCATGGCATTCCATAAAATGACACACTTCATGATGTAAACATCAAGTGTCAGCTACAGCTAAAGGTCCAAACACCTTACAATTAATCCCATAATAAATCCATTCAATTTACCTCTCGATTAACAAGGTTAGAACAGAGCTGCAATTATGGTAAGTAACGGAGCCTAATATAGATAAACTAGGTTACCAAGCTATGAAAAACCTGGGGAACATAGTGAAAAGTAGAGATATCTCACTGCAAACAAAGGTCCACATAGTCAAAGCAATGGTATTTCCGGTGGTAATGTATGGCTGTGAGAGCTGGACCATTAGAAAGGCTGAGTGAAGAAAAATAGATGCCTTTGAGATTTGGTGCTGGAGGAGAGTTTTGGGAGTCCCCTGGACAGCGAGGAGAACAAATAGGTCAATATTAGAAGAGATTAGCCCTGAGTGATCCTTAGAAGGACAAATAACAAAGATGAAGTTGAAGTATTTTGGACATCAAATGAGAAGAGAGGATTCACTTGAGAAGGCCTTGATGCTGGGGAAGGTGGAGGGCAAAAGAAGAAGGGGACGGCCAAAGATGAGATGGCTAGATGGTATTGTAGACACAATGGGCATGGGGCTGTGTGGACTAAGGAGGATGGTCAAGGACAGGGGTGCCTGGAGAGCGATGGTCCATGGGGTCGCAAAGAGTCGGAATCAACTGTGCTACTGAACAACAAAAGGTTACCAAACTGATGGTATCCTTGTTTATTATCATGCCCCATCTGTGAAATGCAACAATTTAACCATTTATACATCCTCTGGATTGCTACAATTTATGAGAGAAATTAAAGAAATGAGCTTTCCCCCCAATTTTATGTGCAGAGAGTGGGATTGAGTAAAATCCTTCAAGCACTTAGAGCAGTGGTGTTAAACATATGGCACACGTGCCAGAGGTGGCACTTGGAACCCTCACTGTGGGTACCCCTGTGGTCACCCTAGCACAGAGTTCACCCCACCCCTCTGCCCAGCAGGCCAGTGGGCACGCTTCCTCCCTCCCATAGCACAGAGTTTGCCCCGCCTCTCTGCCCAGCAGGCCAATGGGAGCGCTTCCTCCCTCCCCTAGCACTGGGTTTGCCTGGCCTCTCTGCCCAGCAGGCCAATGGATGCGCTTCCTCCCTCTCCTAGCACAGAATTTGCCCCGTCTCTCTGCCCAGCAGGCCAATGGGAGCGCTTCCTCCTTCCCCTGTTGCTGTGTTGGCACTTTGCGATAAATAAGTGGATTTAGGGGTTGCAGTTTGGGCACTTGGTCTCTAAAAGATTCACCATCAATGCCCTAGAGCAGTGTTTCACAACCTTTGGTTTTTGGACTTCAATTCCCAGAAGCCTAAGTCAATTCCCCAAAGTACTGATCAGCTAATTTACTGACTTGGGCTTCTGGGAATTGAAGTCCCCCTGTGGGATGTGTGCTCCACATTGGGGACCCCTGCCTTAGAGAAACTCAAAAGGAATTGTAGCTTTATTAAAACAACTGAATATTAACAAGTGCGTAAAGTGAAGGTAAACAGTTTTGGTGGACCAGGGAGTCAACTGGCAAGAGCAAAATACAACCACTGCTGGAAGATGGAAGTGGGAGCACAAAACCTTCAATTCAATTTTTGAAAACAGAGCATGGGGGGAGCACACATGTGTTTTCCAGGGCATGAGTCTTCTCACTGATGCTTTGATTTTTTAAAAAAAATACTCTCCTAAACTTAATTTTCAAGGTCCAAAAGAATGATGTCCCCATATTTGGGTGGTAGGACACGTGCAGTCAGCAGGCTATCTATTCCCATCCCTGACTGAGGCTGAGCCCAGAATCATTCCTGGCTGTTGAATAACTAAGGCTAGCTCCAGCAGCTTTCCTTCAACCTGGGGGTCCTGTAACTGAATTACCTTTCCCAAAGCAGCTGGAGACCATCCTTCTGCAGGAACACGAAGTTCTACAGCTGAAACTGCTCCAGATTCTAGTATGCTAAAGAAAAGCATGGACTGGTCTGCTCAATATTCTTAAGTAAGCAGCTAGGTTTGTGTGCAAAGGAGGTGTTCTTATATAGGCTTTGCAATTGCTGCCAGAAAACAATGTTCCTTCCTTATCACTATACATGTGGCATTAATTTATGGTTTACACTCCCATTCATACTAGGCTAGAAATGCCACTTTCATTTCTCTTTTAGATGGTCCAGCCAAAACAGTCAAACACTCATCCAGCCTGTATAAAGTAGTGAAGGAAAAGGCTGTTGGCTATATATTTTCCCCTCTTCATTCTGGCCTTCTTCCTGCATGCATTGCACAATGTGGTGTGCACATCCTACCTCCTCCTCCTCTTCCTCCAACTCAAGGCATGAGTTTAAAAAGGCAGCTGGTGTTTGGGTGTCATATTCAAAACTTGCATACCTTTCCTCTGAATCTCTTTTCCTGGACTCTTTTGCATCCTGGGCAGCTCCTGCTTATGTAAAGGAACATGAGCTTGCTGACAAAAAAAAGGAGCAGCAGGCCTGAAAAACAGCCTACCGAGATTTGCACACACACAAAAAGCTATTATCAGCTGCAAGAGTGGCCCCAGCCTAGGCATTTTGCCACCCATTCTTCCATGGCAAGGTGCATAGTGCCGAAAACCATTCATTTTTTTTTTAAAAAAAATCTTGGACCAAGGTCTCTGAATCATTTTTCTCCATCCCTGACAATAAAAATATAATAACACTGTTACTCACTCACCTTCCTCCATCACAAGCACAGAGTCTAAGGCTTGTACTTCTGTGCAACAAGAACTTGATGAACAGCTAACTGGTGGTGAATCAAAAACAATACTTCTATTAACTTTAACTTGTAAAATTGCTAGTTCCCTCATTGCAGCCTCTGGCTTCTATATCAGCCCAGTAGCTCCACTTAATACAATCCAATCGCCTTGTAAATATTTAATTTACATTGATTGGGCAACGAGGACAGGTAGCTGAGCATTTGGTCCCTTGAAGAAGAGAATGTGAGGCAGGTCTCCCTCCTGGGCTCCTGGGGTCAAGTCTGTGTTTCCTCCTCCAGTCCTCATGTCCTTCTTCCTCACCCCAGTATGAGGGTTTTGTTGCCGTCTGCAGTCTCACTTGCCACAGCCATTCCATCACTTTTTCACACTGGGTCAGGTGAAAGGAACTTCAGAATGGATTCACCAAAAGGTGGCTTCATTTTGGCAGTTTCATGTTTGACATGAAAGAAGAAGAATCCATACCTACTCCCCAGTCCATGCTTAAATGCAGAAGTCCATCCCAGTGGTAGTTGTCTCCCCATCCTTGCTAGTGGGTTGGGAGATGGGATTCTCCTGGCTCTTTCTTCTCACTCCCCTACTAATAGGTCTCCCAGTTCTTTTTTTTACCCCTCTTGACTCCTCTGCCCCCACTTCTGGAATGTTGTCTCCTATCCCCAGTGTCTCCTCCCTCCTTCGCCAAGTCCTCCTCCTGCACAATGAGTCCTCCAGCCCCCTCTAAAGCATTATTGTTGGGTGAGCTGGACTTCTGGAATTCTGGGTCAGCATTAATGTGGGGGACAATGGACTGCAATCCCCTTGGGGTTCCTTCTCAAAAACACCAAGGAAATAACATATTGCACATTATCTTTGCTTTTATGATGCCCCAAATTTGCTACCTGAGATTGCCACAGCACCCAGCCTGAGGATCAGGATGATCCTAATTAGATGCAACTCCAGGGTTCATTATTGTCTTCCCCTCCCTCTCAATGAAACAGGTATGTTTCAATCCTGTTCTATTCATGGAGCAGAATGACACAAAACTGTGAAGTGTCAATGGAATAGAGCCAGCTTTACCACTTGAGATGAGGCCATGTTAATATTCCAACACTGAAAGGTTCTTACCTTACTGTTTTATCTTACAAGAGGTTATTACTATTTAAAAGCAATCCAGAAGCCCTCCCCCTCCAAACAAATGTATGTTTTAATTAAACAAAGTCCCTTGCTGTGTATCCTTACTGCTCTCTCGTTCTCCTTCTGTTCTTTGGTTCAAATTTCTTAGCCTCAATTAACCCTCTGTGTCACTGAATTAGTACTGTACTTTCTTCCAAGCAACTTCTAGAATATCTGACATATTTAGCTACAACTGCTTGATACCACTTTAACTGTTGTGTCTTATCTAACAGAATTCTGAGATTTGTAGTTTGGTGAGGTGCTTACAATTCTTTGCTAGAAAGCTGAAGTGCCCTCATTTGAACTACACGAGTTGTCAAGTAGAATTGTAAGGACCTTATCAAAATAGAAATCCCAGGACTGTGTAAGATGAAACCATGGGAGTTAAAGTAGTAGTCAGTAGATATAACTGTGTAGTATATCCTTGGTCCTACCTATACTGATATGCATAGCCAGTGTATAACTCAGGAATAATTATATTTCATAACGATGAAACCAACTAATTTATTGCTCTGTGCCATGCCTCACATCTCTGAGTCACCATCAGAGGGAGCAGACGATCGATCCCTTGTAGCCAAAGGAAGCCAGCCCACAAGAGGAACTTAATGAACGAGTCGACAGCATCTTCTTAAAATCTTCAGAAAGGAAGGCAGATGCCAGTCCTGACAGTAGGGTCTCACAGATGAAGGAATCCTGTCAATTGTGGAGCCTCAAAGGTACTGAGAGTTGGAGCAGAAACAATGGCAGTGTCTCAAGACTTCTTGATAATTAATTGGAACCAGTTAGAGACCTGGGAAAGGCACATTGAGTGCTACACAGTCTGCTTGTTCAGTCAGCTATGTGAGGAAGGCAACTATTGATGAAGGCAACTATTGTTACCAGTTAAGTGCAAAGACTCCTCAGACTTCATAAGATTGGGACTGGCTGACCACCATGCTTCTGCCTAGTCCTTGCTATTAAGGTGATTGATAAGGTTACTGAGTCATTGGATTGAATGTTCCACTTTACCCACAGACTTTGAAAAAGGCACACAGCTGGAGACATACTGATTGATGATAAAGTCCCAGCATCTGTTGTCTGCCAAAATTATACTCTGATTGTATGAGATACATGCTTAGAAAAATGGAAACAGAATTATAAATTACTTAGTTCCCAACATGCTACTGTGGGGTAAGAGGAATGTAGTCCTTTTAGGACAGTTTGGGGGGGATCAGAAGTGGGTGATTTTCTCCCACATATGTCCTTTGCTATTTTTAATTTGTGTCTCTTTTCAATATCATTCCAACATTGCCATGAAGAAAGGGAAGGCCATATGGCTGAAGAATAGCTAATCATCAATTCCTTTCTTCTGTTGCTTGCTTAGCCCTCCAAATGCCCCTGCTTCCTCTTAATGTCAATGTCATTCAACCCTCAGAAATCCCACTAGATGAAAAACTCAGTGCTGTGTTTTCCATCTATTTATCTCATCCTTATTCTCATTCTAGAGTATTCCTATTTCCAAAGTTTCATGTGATAGCCAGCTTTTCATCAGGCTTTGTAGCTATGTCTCAAACTTTGGCACCCTTATCAATAGGCCAAGGAAAAATTTGCCATCCGTATCTGAGATCAAGCAACTTTGAAAGAGTAGGCCAAAGTAGTTCCCACCCACCTTAAGGATCTGCCACCTTGAAAACTGGAAACATGCATCCCAAGACTAGAGAATTTGTAGCCCTTCAAATGATCTTAGACTCCAGATCCTTCCAATCCCAGATAGAATGGCCAATGATGTAGAAATCATGAGGGACTGAAAACAGTATGGTGATGTCACCTTTTCTCACGGAAAGGCTTCTGGTACCCTTAGCCCATATGCTACATAGCTTGTCCTTAGGTTAAAAATGATAAAGGACCTCAAAGGCTATCCTATTTTACAAGCCCATAAGAAATTCAGCTCCTTACAAAGATGTTGTTATATGTAGATCACAATACAAACCTGACCTCAGGACACATCCTTTTGGAGTGAGATTGGAACAGCAGAAGATCTCCCAAATGTGTAGGACATACCTGACGTTTTGTCATTTAAACTCTGTTTCATAACCCTTCCTTTATTTATTCTGTACATCATCCCATCATGTTGGCATGGTAACTGCCTGAAATTGGTACCAGGCTAAGCTTTTACTGCAGTTTAATCAAAAAGTTTGCAGTATGCCACAATGCTCTGAGTACAGAAGCTAAAAATATTTCTGTTCTTAGTGCATAAACAACTGTAGCATGCCATACTTACAAAGTGTGAGAGAGAAAAATGCTGGGATATTTCCAAACCAGAATGAAATTTTGCCTGCAGTTTAGTAGTACCAAGGAATATCCTGCACATTCTTTTTAATATGCTTGTTTCTCAACTGTTGCATGCAGTTTTATCTTACCATGCTCTTATTCCACCTCCCCCCCCCAAAAAAAAAGTAGCTTGGGATAATGTATGTGTCTCTTCCTATTCCTCTATTTTGTCTTCCTCTCATTCTATGGAGACAGCATAGCTGGTGCAAGGTCACTCCATGAGTTTTAGGCAGTGGTTTCCAATGTGAGGCCTATGCCCCACAAGGAGATTTAAATTCCCAGAAGTCTAAGTCAGTACATTGTCTGATCAATGCTTTGGATAATTGACTTTGGCTTCTGGGAATTGAAGTCCAAAAAACCAAAGGTTGAGAAACAATGGTTTAAGGCGGGGAAACAGAATATTTGAACCTTGAACCTATTTCTGTGGTATGGTTCTCTTTAATTCACCCATTTCAGTAGTGGTGACACTCTAGTGTTAATTAGCATATTTTTATATGTGTTGACATATTTCTTCACAAAGCAATGAATACAGTGTATGCATAAGCAGTGCCATCTTGGAATTATTTGAAAGCCTCTAGTTGTTTACAGCTAGCTTGCTGAGAAAAACACCCAAAAGGGTCTTATCTGAAATAAGCAGCCACATTTACCACTGAACATGTTAGAATGTACATCATTGTATATGTAAGTTAGAATGCACGTGACAGACATGGAGATCAAGATAAAGTGTCAAACACATAATGTCCTGGGAGACCATCTGGACTGAAAACACGTGTGTGAGGCTTCGTGAAAAGTATGAAAAGCTGGCTATATCTTTGATGGGGGTCCTTGGATCTGATGGTTCCAAGACCATGCATATATGCATTATTATGATGTACCATGATCATGTGTAATTATATTTCATTGTACTTTGACAGAAAAACTTAGATAAAATTTTCTTTTTTTATTTCAAACCTTTCTGGCTGAGTTATTTACTTAAAAGCTGTTTACTTCTAGGAGAGTGGAAGTGACAGTGGCTAGTTCACTATTATCTTTGGTCTTGGGTCACTGCATGGAAAATGTCTTTTTTGCATGTCCCTCACCATCTGACTGGACAGTGACAACAATGTGAAGGGAACCCTCAGGACAACTCAAGAGGCAGACAGAGAGGGGCAGCATGGAATCCCAGTGTGAATTAAAATGGGGGGGGAGGCTCCTCCAGACACTTTGAGGGGTGGAGGTTGCCCTTCTGTGGCCTAAAGGACGGTGCAACAGCTTTCTTATATATAACCATGCAAGCAAATGCATTGGCCTTTCTAAGATTTATCCAGGCTGTGACTTTCTTAATAACACATAGCACTTGTTGTTGCTTGCTGGATCTTTATAACCATTGAAATGACTCTTCCAATTTTCCACTCATCTTTTGGAAAGATTAACCCACTGAATGATGATTGGTCAGATTTGGCTGTATTCTTAAAATATATTACATTATTTCTAGCCCCAGGGGTCAGCAAACTTGGCTCTCCAGGTGTTCTTGGACTTCAATTTTTGTTGTTGTTCAGTCACACAGTCGATTCCAACCCTTTGCAACCCTATGGACCATTGTCCTCCAGGCACCCCTGTCCTCCACCATCCTCCTCAACCCACCCAGCTCTGTGCCCATTGTGTCTACAATACCATCTAGCCATCTCATCTTTGACTGCCCTGCTTCTTCTTTTGCCCTCAACCTTTCCCACATCAAGGCTTTCTCAAGTGAATCCTCCCTTCTCATTTGATGTCCAAAGTACTTCATCTTCATCTTTACTATTTGACCTTCCAATGAGCAGTCAGGGCTGCTTTCTTCTAAGATTGACCTATTTGTTCTCGCTGTCCAGGGGACTCTCAAAACTCTCCTCCAACACCACATTTCAAAGGCATAGGTCAAGTCAGCACTTGCTGATCAGGGCTTCTGGGAATTGAATTCCAAGAACATCTGGAGAGCCAAGTTTGATGCCCCCCCCCCCTGTTCTAGCCCTTGCTCTTCTGTGAAACCTAAGAAATAAGTAAACAGAACGTGGAAATTGGTTAAGAATAAGAACAAGACAGTGGGACTTTAAGATTCAGACTGAGAAGCTGAAACACAAGATCCCAGACATTACTGTGGTTGAGAAAAATTTGGTGAAGCTGATTGATGTGGCCATCTCAGGTGATGGTCGGGTGGAAGATTTAAAGTTTGAAAAGATCATGAGATACTGTATTAGGATTTGAGAACTCAAGTACAGCATCTCTGGGGGGGAAGAGCAACAGTGATGCCAGTACAGATAGGAGTGCTGGGAACAATCCCAAAAGGGTTGAAAAAACATCTGAATATGATTGGCATTGATAAGATCATGACAGAGCAGTTGCAGAAAATAGCTCTACTAGATACCAGCTACTGTACATTATCAGGTGATATCTCACTGACTGTTAGATCCAGTGTTAGGACCTGAGCAGTAGGTTCCAAAACTCTCATCTGTACATCTTGTGGACTGTGTGCACTTTTCATGGTGGTGGTGATTTACCATCAGATAAATTTTAACTTATAGTGACCCTTTCAAGGGCTTTTCTAGATAGAGAATACACAGAAATGGTTCCCATTCCCTTCATCTGGGGGTGCTCTGGGATTATGCAGCTTGCCCAAGGTTAAGAGGCCGGTTCTTCTCCCAGGGGTGACAGAAGTAAATTGAACTCTCAGCCTCTGGCTCCACAACTAGATACCTATACTACTGAGTCAGTTTTGTTTACTGTTATGTTTTTTTGTTCAGAATGTACTGATTGAGCAATCATACATGCAAGTACATAGTTAAAAGAAGAGACATCACCTGGTATTTTCGGTAGCAATGTATGGTTGTGAGAGCTGGACCATAAGGAAAGCTGAGTGCAGAAGAATAGACACCTTTGAAATGTGGTGTAGGAGGATAATTTTGAGAGTATCCGGGATAGCAAAGAGAACAAATAGGTCAATCTTAAAAGAAATCAACCCCAACTGCTCCTTGGAAAGTCAAATATTGAAGATGAAGCTAAAGTACTTTGGACATCAAATGAGAAGAGAAGATTCACTTAAGAAAGCCTTGATGCTGGGAAATGTCAAGGGGAAAAGAAGAAGGGAGTGGCAGAGAATGAGATGACTACATGGTATTGCTGATGCAATGGGCATAGAACTGGGTGGGTTGAGGAGGATGGTGGAGGATAGGGGTGTCTGGCATGCAATGGTCCATGGGGTCACAAAAGGTCAGTTTCGACTATGTGACTGAACAACAACACATGCAAGTGTTGATATATATCTCACATAACTTGAAAACTCTGTGAGAGTTGCCATAAGATGAGACTCAGTGGCATGTACCACACGCAGTCATGGGCTGTCTGTAGAATATAGTTTGATCTTCACTAACATTTAACAGGTCACTGTTCATGTGAGGCTCAAATGCTATTCTAACTTTCCTAGATTCAGGGGTCCCTTTGTGTAATATATTTGTAGCTGAATCTCTCCCCGCCTCAAACATTCCTGAGTAACCTATACTCTTTCAAGTACTGTATATACTGTATATTCCTCAGTTCCTGGAGTTTACAACTTACAGGTAAACAGAGTAAGTCGCACCAATTTTAACTGTGCTTCATTATGAGTAGAAGTAGAGGACTGTGTTGTAAATGAGAAGTTTTGGTACCTTTTAAATATTGCGGCTGCACTATGAAGTAAACCCATGGAAGAACATCTCCAAAACGGTTATGCTATATTTAAAATGGGGAGGGCAAATGTTAGACTGCAATTTTCATGATCACTTGCCATTGGCTAGGCTGATTAAGACAGACGGGAGTTGCAGATCAACATTATAAGGGCCACAAGCTGTCCATCCTAGGTTGAATAGGCATCCCTGTCACCACTCAAAATAAGAGCATCAAATATGTCATACATCACCCATGAATTCTTGTCCACAGGAGAGGCAATCCTTTGAGCAATTGCTTTTTTAAGCATTAAGAATGGCGGTTCTTGTTATTCTTGCTTAAATTTGCCTATTATCATCAGACTAAATTAAGAAAATTGTTCTGCAAGGTCTTGTTGAACTAAAAGCATTATCTTATAAATCAAGAATTTTGGTGTATGAAAACCAAGACACAGGACACAGCCTCGGGCTGGGTTAACTCAGGTTTATTGCATCGTGGACAGAGGGAACATGAGGTAATGGCGGATCGATAGCTCTTTATATACTGCAGTAATACATTTGAACGTGGTGCCATGGTAGCCCATTGGCTACTGCCTGCGTGACGTCATTTTGAGTCACGCCCTTCTTGTCCAGGTGTCGGTGGTGGCGGGAAAGCTTCCCGCGCTGTTGCCTTTGATGAGTTCGGACCAAGAGAGCTTGGACGCTCGCTGCTGCCAGCTGGTGGTCATTGGCTCGCGTCCTCTTACAGGGTTTATATGATACAGCTGTAGGTTACATTGTTGCTATGGGCACGGTTACATTGGCTCAGATACATTGTAATCCAAGTGGAAGGTAAAACCATTAGAACACAACACTCCTCCCCCCTAGGATGAGACGAAGTCTCTCAGCCAAGATGGCTTATTTCGAACACGCTGGGGCCTCGGTGCGGGCTGCCCTGCTCCGGGTTTGCTACCTTCACTCTGTCCCCTGTCTTCCTGTCCTGAAATTGGAGAGGGAGACTTGTTAGTTACTTGCCGCGGTTCTGCGGCTTCTTGGGGAGGTGAACGCTGGGCTGTGGTTGAACCGGGGGCACTGGGGACTAACGAAAATCCCCTCTTCTCGCTTGGATGGGTGGGGGAACACTCCCGAAACCCCCCCCGGCTCGGTAACTGAAAATCAAAATCGGGGGCAGCAGTCGCAAACTCATCTGTCGCAGACTCATCTCCCTCTTCCCCGGTCCCTGACAGAACTGCCGTATCAAAAGGATATGAGTCCGACTGCTTCCCCCCCCTTGTTTGGGACTGATGCCCCTCGTTGTCTCCCCCTTGGGCTAAACGGGTGGAGGAGGACCCTAACGCTGAGGCGTTTTCCGCGCCGTCCGTGGACTGCTTTTCGGGAACGCGGCTGCGGAGTTGATCGGCATGCCGTCTCCAGAGCAGGCCGGCGCCCGTTTCTACCCTATAAGACACCGGTCCCGTCTGTTCTACGATCCTTCCTGGTACCCAGGCCGGCCCTCCGCTAGTATAATTCCTGCAATGTACCAGATCGCCGGCTGCAAAACTTCTCGATACTGCCAGCTCCACGTTCCTCCCTTTGTCCTCGACCCTCGTCGGGTCTAGCCTGGTCAGAAGTGTGGTCAGCTTCCTTTTCATCAACAATTCTGCCGGTGAGTATCCTGACGCTAAGGGGGTCACCCTATACGCTAGTAGGAACTGGCAAATTTGGTGATTTAGGTCCCCGGGGCCCATGCGCCGCAACGCGTCCTTTGTCGTGCGCACCAACCGTTCCACTTGGCCATTCGTGGCCGGGTGAAACGGCGCGGACGTAACGTGCCGAATGGCATTAGCCTCGGTGAATGCCCTGAACTCCGTGGACGTAAAACAACTGGCGTTATCGCTAATCAACGTGTCGGGTAAACCGAACGTGGAAAAAATTCGCCTTAACTGATTTATCGTAGTGGTGGAGGACGTGCTCTTGACCGGAATCACCTCCAGCCACTTGGAGTACGCATCCACCACTAGGAGAAAAAGGGTTCCTCGAAACGGGCCAGCAAAATCAATGTGCACTCTGGACCATGGCCCCCTTGCTGTGTCCCATTCCCTGTGCGGAAGTCGGGTCGCCTCCGGTCGGGAGGCCTGGCAGGCTTCACAGGTGCCGACCATGTACTCTATATCAGTGTCTAACTGGGGCCACCAAAAGTAGCTCCGGGCCAGCGCCTTGGAGCGGACGATGCCCGGGTGGCTGACGTGCAGCAGCTTGAGCACCCTCGATCGCAGGGATGTGGGGACCACCACCCTTTGACCCCACAACAGGCATCCCCTTTCTAGGGACAACTCAATCTTCTTCCTAAAGAATGGGTCGAATTCTGGACCCGGGGAAGACGCCGGCCACCCCTTCTGTACCCACGAGGTCACTTTCTCCAGCGTCTTATCTTTTCCTGTCGCCCTGGCGATGTCGGCCGGTACTATCGGGGGTTCCTCTAACACCTCTATCAGCAACACCTGACGGTCCCTCTCTATCCCTGCCTGTTGGCTGCCCGTCAATGGTAGAGGAGACCTCGAGAGCGCATCTGCGTGACTGATCTCCTTTCCTGGCCGGTATTCCAACTCATGTTGGTAAGCGTTAAGGAAAATAGCCCACCTCAGCATCCTCGGGGACAGTATCTGTGGCGTGGGCTTATTTGCAGTGAAGATTCCTAGCAGGGGTTTGTGATCAGTCACGATCGTAAACGGGCGACCATACAGAAAGTCGTGAAATTTCTTTGTGCCCGCTACTATCGCTAATGCCTCCCTGTCGGTTTGTGCGTAATTCCGCTCCGCCTGGGACAGGGACCTTGAATAAAAAGCTACCGGGGCTTCCCTCCCGTCTTTCAATACGTGGCAAAGGACCGCCCCCACCCCCACCGGGGATGCATCGCAAACTAGGACCACTGGCCGTTTGGGATCAAAATGGGTTAGGATTGCTTCGGACGTTAGGAGTTGCTTCAACTCTTTAAAAGCCTTCTCCTGCTCATTCCCCCACAGCCATGCCTCCTCTTTTTTAAGCAGCCGATGGAGCGGTTCGGCCACGGACGCCTTCCGAGGAAGGAAAGTGTGGTAAAAATTTAAGAGCCCCAGGAATGACTGTAGCTCGGTTTTGGATGTGGGGCGGGGAGCCTTCTTGATGGCGGCTACTTTTGATTGGGAGGGCTTAATTCCCTCGGGTGTGACACGGAACCCTAGAAATTCAACCTCCGTTTCGAAAAAAACACATTTGTCTTTCCTGAGCCGCAGCCCCGCCTTCTCGAACACCGTCAGCACCTTATCCAATCTCTGGGCCAGTTCGGCCTCACTCCCCCCTGTTATCAATACGTCATCAAAATAAGGCAACACCCCTCCAAACCCTTCAGGAGGCGTTCCACAAGCGATTGGAACAGGCCGGGTGCCGAGTTCACGCCGAACTGTAACCGCGACACCTGGAACGCCCCTTTATGTGTGACTATTGTTTGGGCCGCTGCCGTGGCGGGGGTAACGGGAAGTTGCTGATAGGCCTGTGCTAAGTCGAGTTTAGCGAAACATTTGCCCCCATTTAGTCTGGCCAGAAGGTGGCTGACCACGGGCACCGGATATGCATTAGGGCGGATGGCCTTGTTAATTGTACACTTATAATCAGCGCAAATGCGCACCTCCCCGTTAGCCTTTAGTGCAGTTACGATTGGAGTTTCCCACTCCGCGGAATCAACAGGAATCAGAATCCCCTGGTCCACCAGTTTGTCCAGTTCCGCCTCTATTTTGTCCTTGAGTGCGAACGGCACCCTTCGTGGCTTGAGTCTTATCGGGCGGACCTCCGGGTCCAGGTCGAACGCTACGGGGGGCCCCTTGAACTTTCCAAGTCCTTTTTTAAAAACGGCGGGGTGCGCGTCACACACCGCTTGAATCGGATCCGCGCCCACGGCATGCACCCCCCCTATGAACAAACCCAAGGGCTGAAACCACTGCGTCCCGAGGAGGCTACAATTTCCCCCTTTGAGAACGACTAAAGGGAGTTCTGCAGAATGTCTTTTATAACGAACCCGAAATTTCCCGACCCCCAGCACTGGAATGCTGTTCCCTTGTACATCTCGTAGCGTGGACCTCAGAGTCTTAAGTTTGGGCCGCGCTTGGGGGTCGATCTTCAAGAACTCTTTCTGGGGAATCATGGAATAATAGGACCCCGAGTCAATCTCCATCCTAACAGGGGCCCCTTGTACTATTACCTCAACGAAGTAATGGTTTTGTCCCGCGGACACGCTGAACACGGGGGCGTCGTCCTCACTGCCGTCCGAGACGCGACCCACGCCGTCCTGCTTCCTCGTGGTTCGGGCGCCATCTTGGGGTCTCGCTGAACGGTCCGGTCTGGCCGAACGGTCTTTCGAATGCCTCCGGCCCTCTTTCCGATTTCTGCATGCCCTGGCGATGTGCCCGCGCCGGCCACAGCTGTAACATTCGGCTTTCCTGAAAGGGCACTTCGCACGCTCGTGGGCCGCCCCACAACCATCGCAGCGGCGCCCCCCTTTCCGGACCTTCTGTACCTCTTCGCCGTCGCTGCCATCTGTAGAGGATCTCGAGGTTCGTCGGGTCGCGTGCACCGGCTGTCCTGACTTGCCGCGCACCGAGCTTTCCGCTTTGCTGGCCCTAGGACGCCACTCACGCCACTCGTGTATTTCGTCCACTCCCGCATTCGTGGACTCCGCGGACTCCGCGGTCTCTACGACCTCGGCCAGCGTTGGTGGCGGCTCCCTGTTCATCAGGCTGCGCTGCACTTCCTTGTCCTTCAGGCCACACAGCACGACGTCCCTCATGATCATCTCCAGGTTGTCCCACTTGCAGGGGACGGCGGCTACCCTCAGGGCCTCCACGAAAGCCTCTACCGACTCATCCGGCGCTTGGACTCGCCTCCAAAACGCACTCCTAGCGGGAAACATTGCCTTCGAGGGTTGGAAACGCTCACGCAGCAACTTCAGTATGTCGTCGGTTTTGAAGTCATCCAATGTCTTCGGTTCGATCATGCCCACCAGCGTCCGCTTGGTCTCTACTCCCAGCATTCTGGTGAGGATGGCCCTCTTCCTTTCCTCGTCGTCTTTGACTTTGAGTTCCACCAATGCCGCCTTGAAATCCATGTTAAAGATGGTCCAGTCTTGCGGCTTGGTAATATTGAACCCGCTCTGTGTCCTGGCACCTTGGGACTCCATGATCCCACCTTCGTCGCCAATTTGGTGTATGAAAACCAAGACACAGGACACAGCCTCGGGCTGGGTTAACTCAGGTTTATTGCATCGTGGACAGAGGGAACATGAGGTAATGGCGGATCGATAGCTCTTTATATACTGCAGTAATACATTTGAACGTGGTGCCATGGTAGCCCATTGGCTACTGCCTGCGTGACGTCATTTTGAGTCACGCCCTTCTTGTCCAGGTGTCGGTGGTGGCGGGAAAGCTTCCCGCGCTGTTGCCTTTGATGAGTTCGGACCAAGAGAGCTTGGACGCTCGCTGCTGCCAGCTGGTGGTCATTGGCTCGCGTCCTCTTACAGGGTTTATATGATACAGCTGTAGGTTACATTGTTGCTATGGGCACGGTTACATTGGCTCAGATACATTGTAATCCAAGTGGAAGGTAAAACCATTAGAACACAACAAGAATGTTCTGAAATAATGCTCCTACCTTCACCTCCTTCCTCACCTCTTCACCAACCATACTTGGTCACAACTGTGGGCTTATCTGGAATTGGAGGTGAGTGTTTGTGTAGATTCCATCACTCCCTTTGCAGAAGGTTTCAGGCATACATAACACTCTTATTATTTACTCCTTGTGCCTGAAGAATCACATGAACTTTCCCCACAGGGAACACATTCTTTCTTCAAGAGCTCAGAGGTGGCTCTTCATAACAACTGGGGATTCTACCACTCCTTTCTTACAGGCTGGTTTTGCCATGCAGGTTCCTCCCACATAACATGCTTTCACTGATGCAACCAGCTTCTGAGAAACTTAGCTTGAAGCTAAGTATGAGCATGATTAATTAGGCAACAATATTGAAAGTGCCTTTGAAACTTGTATTCCTGGTTTCTGGGAATGTAATAAGCATGCCTTCACTAGGAGATGGCTATGAATGGCATGTTTTCTCATAGGTAAAGTCACACAACTATCTATGATAGTTATTGGTTTGCCTCCCCATTAAAATGAGTATCCAGCATGTTGGGAGAAAATGCTAATTAACTTGTGAACTGCCCAGAGAGTGCACTAAGTGCTGTGGAGCAGTATAGATGTGTGATTGCTTTGCTTTTGCTTTATTGCCATCTCCCAGTAGTCTAAATATTGGTTAATGTCCTCTACATCTGCAGCAGGTGAGTTCTTTGAGGCAAACCTTTGACTGGGTTGAATTAGCACCTCCCACTACCATCTTCCTAGTGAACTCTGGGTTTTAAAAGCTCACCTTGTCTAGATTTCCTTCTTATATGTAAGACAAACCCCCCCCCCCTTCCTGATTAATACATTTCACCTACAGGTAAGTTACCAAAAGAAGAAAATTTGTTTTCATAAAGAAGCAAAGCAATCACATTTATATGTCACCCCATAGCACTTAGTTCACTCTCTGGGCAGTTCACAAGTTAATTAGCATGTTGCCCTGCTTCTCTATGAAGTTGAGAACTCCATGCATCAAAAATGGCAATCTTAGAACCATCAAATACTGTACTTTTTGGACCATAAGACGCACTTCCCCCCTCACCCAAAAGTGTGTGTGTGTGGAGGGGGGATGAGGGTGTGTCTTATAGTCCGAATGCTGTCCAGCAAGGCTGTTGTAAAAGGATATTTTACAACAGCTGCGGCTGGCCAAAGACCTCCACTGCCACTGCCACTGCCACAGCTGTTCCAGGGCTGGGGAAAGAAGGGCCGGGAAAGAAAAACATATGTTTGACGGGCCATTACCACAGGTGGCCACAAGAGGGTGCAAATCGCAATTTCCCATTTAAATACATTGGAAATCAATTTCTCGTATAGTATTCTAAAGCTTTTCTGTTTGTATGTTCCCAATGCATTTCAGTGGGAAACCAAACCTGTGCATAAAAATAAAGGTTTTCATTTACCTTTCTTTGTCCTTGCTCCATGTGGTCAAAATGGAGGGGGAAGCCATGCTTCCTGGTTGCAGGGAGAGCAAGAGGCTAGGCTAGAGCATCGCTTCCTGCTTCAGTATAATTGGCTTGCCAGCCCATTTCTCCTGCAGCACCACCACTGGTTGGTGGTGCAAATACAGTACTATTCAGTTCAACTCACCCAATGCCCCCTCACCTTTTGAGTCCGAGGGCGAGGGGGAGGGCGGGGCCCAAAAACGCCAGCCAGGTGGGGTGGCCGGTGAAGTGGCCTCTTCACCCCCATCGGGTCCAGGATGTTCAGCGGCGGCAGCAGCTCTCCCGACGCCCCCTCATCTTTTGTATCCGAGGGGGAGGGGGAGGGCGGGGCCCAAAAACGCCAGCCAGGTGGGGTGGCCGGTGAAGTGGCCTCTTCACCCCCATCGGGTCCAGGATGTTCAGCGGCGGCAGCAGCTCTCCCGACGCCCCCTCATCTTTTGTATCCGAGGGGGAGGGGGAGGGCGGGGCCCAAAAACGCCAGCCAGGTGGGGTGGCTGGTGAAGTGGCCTCTTCACCCCTATCAGGTCCAGGATGTTCAGCGGCGGCAGCAGCTCTCCCGACGCCCCCTCATCTTTTGTATCCGAGGGGGAGGGGGAGGGCGGGGCCCAAAAACGCCAGCCAGGTGGGGTGGCCAATGGAGTGGCCTCTTCGCCCCCACCGGGGCCAGGATGCTTGGCAGCGGCGGCAGCTCGCCTGACGCCCACTCGCTTTTAGGAAGAGGAAGGACCAGAGGAAGGAAGGAAAGAAAGAAAGAAAGAAAGAAGTGAGGCTGTGGGCTAGAATGCAACTCGCATTACATCCCATATGAGTGATAAACTCCTGAATCACTCAGCAGCCTGTGTGAGCACTGACTGTTATTTCAAATGTAATATTGGCTGTGAAAAGGAGTGGTTCAATTTTCCAGTGTAGTTACACTCTTGCACTTATTTTGATGATCACAGAGAATGATATAAAAGTATTAATAGTCTTTCTTTGATATTGCCTGGGGTTGTTAAATCTTTCAAATCTAGCTTTTGATTTGACTTTTTGGTGTCAAATTGTACAAAATCCATAGCTGAACTGAGTTCAGGGCTTGCTGCCTCACTTTTTAGAAGCAGCAGCAGCATTTTCCCACCTGCTGACAGCAGCAAGAGGTTTCTTTGTGCTCTCAATGAGCGTGTTTATGGTAAGATCAGCTTTTGCACACATTATGCAGCTGTGCAAATCTGCAAAGAATACAGCTTGTTTCATGGATTTTTAAGGATTAAAAGTGATGGGTGGTTCTTTCTGCAGCCTAAAAACCTGCCTTCTGTGACTGCTGTGCTTGTGTGCTTGCTTTGCAAATGGAAATTCTGTGCAAAGACATACAGCTCTGACTGTGGAGAACTTGCCAGGATAGAAGTGTTTTTTTTTTTTTTTTTGCTCTTGCACTAAAAGCAGAGTGTCAAAGGCTTGAAATATCATCTGCAAGGTATCTTGATGTGTTGAGACTGTCTGAACTGACAAACAAGGAATTTATCAAGTATACTCTGCATCATATTGTATTTCTGTATTTTGCAACTTATTATTGTAGCTTTAAATGTCTTGTAAGCTGCTTCGAGTCATCCATTGGATTGAGGGAAGTGGGATATAAATAAAACATTATTATTATTATTATTATTATTATTATTATTATTATTATTATTATTATTATTATTATTATTATTATTATTATTCCTCCCTAATAAACAAACTTTTGTTTCTATCACAGATGAACATCTGTACAGGCTATATCAACCACCCCACAAAACTGAGTTTCCAACAATATAAATCATAATACCAAATAATAAATTTGTTATGGTCAGATAATGGGGAAAAGGTGGAGAAAAGACAATCTGGTGAGGCAAGCCTGAGGTAATTTTGCAGGCCAGGTCATTCTGCCTCACACACAAATGTTGAAGAGACAGATAGAGGTAAGAAGATATAAAAGCAAGCTTTGATTCACTGTTACATGCCATACTTTTTCAGTGCCACAAAGTTTATATTGGAGATTTTTTGTTTAAGTGAGATGTAAAGTTGTTACAGAATTGTGAAACAGAAGATTGTAAGACAGAAAAAATATGAGACAGAAGTACAAATGACACCCATTGATGTTGAGCCTGGAAGAATAGTGGAGACAGTGGAACAGAAAAAGATACTAAAATCTTGATTCTAAAGCCCCATTTTGCCTTTCAAAAAGGGGCTTTGATTCTAAAGCTAGCTTTTTGCCTTTCAGAACAGCAAGGCACAGAAAAACTACCTTTTTGAACTCCTCTTCCAGAGTTCTCCAGACAGTCTGGCCAGGGGCAATATTGGCCATGGGGAATCTGGAAGTTGTTGTCCCCTAAAAGTAATTATTCTTACCTTAGGAAAGGGGATGAGGCTGATTTAGCAACTCAAGTGGCTAAGATGCTGACTGGGAGGCGGAAGGTCTGCAGTTAGATTCCCGAGTACTGCAGAACAGAATGAGCTCCCATGTTTGTCCCAGCTCCTGACAACCTAGCAGTTCGAAAGCAAGGAATTGCAAGTAGATAAACAGGGACCACTTCGGTGGGAAGCTAATAGCATTCTGTGTGCTCCGGTGTTTAGACATGCCTGCCACATGACCACGGAAATGTCTGCAGAAGCAGACAGTGCTGGCTCTTCGGCTTTGAAACAGAGATGAGCACTGAACCCTAGAGTTGGATACAACTGGCTTTCAAGCAAGGGAAACCTTTCTCTTTATCTAACACAGAGTACTCGTGCCAACCTAGCAGCTCGAAAACAAGAAATTGCAAGTACAGTGGAACCTCATACAACAATCACCCCGTATAACAATGAAATCGCATAACAATTAGGTTTTGAGGGGGAAATGGCATCCAGCATAACAATTTTCCCTATGGGAAATCCCTATGGGAAAAATTCCCTATGGGAAAAATCGTACAACAATTTTTCAATGGGAAAAGCCACTTAGCGGGAAAATTGTTGTATGATGCATCCCATAGGGAAAATCACTGTATGAAGCATGAATCATATAGCAATTGTTTCATACAACAATGAGCCCCGTGGAATGGATTAAAATCATTGCATGAGGTACCACTGTAGTTATATAGGTACTGCTTGAGTAGGAAAGATAACAGTGTTCCATGTTCAGCATCTAGTCATGCATGCCACATGACCATGGAAACATCTGCAGACACAGACAGCCCTGGGTCTTTGGCTGCAAACAAAGATAAGCATCGCCCCCTAGAGTTGGATACGACTGACTTTTGAAAAAGGGAGACCTAACACAGAGGGCAATGGTAGACGGGCAACTGATATCCCTCCATCTTTAATCTTTAAACCAGGTATATACCAGACAGGTCTCCTCACAGAAGAAATGTTTAGGAAGAGAACTGTGCTCTGAACCCCTACAAACAGAGCACTGTCTCTGTAAAAGAGGAAATATGGCCATGCTGTATTGGGAAGGCGGGGACAGAAGAGGGAGTAGATTGATGTACTGTAGGCTCCGGCCCTGTCCAGTGTTGGCATGTGGCCCTTGCCCTGCTTCCCATGTGCCAAAAATGGTTTTCTCATTCCTGCTGTACAGGGATACAAGAACAGGATGCTAAGGGTGGTGGTGATGGTGAGAGAAACATATATCTTTTCATGCAAAAGAGCAACAACAATAACAATCCAGTTTGGGAGCAAAATTTCTCATGGGAAAACAGTATGAGAATATTTCCTGGTTTCAAGTTGTCATGTTTGTTACTTTTTTGTTCATTCTTCTCTCTCTCTCTCTCTCTCTCTCTCTCACTCACACACACACACACACACACACACACACACACACACACACACACACACACACACACACACACACACACACATACTCACTCAGAGAGAGAGAGAGAGAGAGAGTTGTTATCACAGGATGCAGCTACTGCCTGTGGGCTTTTAAATTTCATTATGTAAATGAAACATTAAAGAAAATCAAAGTAACTATTTTGTAATTCCTTGTGGCCCCAGTCTCAAAAGGTAAAGAATGCCTCACTGTTGCTGCCCATGTTTTGTGGGCATTAGGCATGACCATGGCAGAATCAACCCAACACCAAGGCTCTGGGAAAGTTATTTTTCTGGAAGTAACACTCTAACAGCCCCCAACCTCTGGGGGATTGTGGGGGTTGAAGCCCCACCCGCAAAACATACTGAGGCTGTGGTGGCTTAGTGGTTAAGACAATGAACTTGATGACTGGAAGGTTTGAGACCTGAGTGCTGCAAGACGGAGTGAGCTCCCATCTCTGTCCAGGCTCCTGCCAACCTAGCAGTTTGAAAGCAAGAAATTGCAAGTAGATAAATAGGGACCACTTCAGTGGGGAGGTAAACAGTGTTCCATGCACTCGGTGTCTAGTCATGCCTGCCACATGTCCATCAAAATGTCTGCAGATGCAGACACCGCTGACTCTTTGGCTATAAACAAAGATGAACACTGAGCCCTAGAGTCAAATACAACTTGCTTTCGAACAAGGCCGACCTTTACCTTTACTTGTCCTATTATTCCTTTCTGTCAAATTGCCCTCTGCCTGTACTAAAGTATTTGCTTGATAGTTCCCTTACATGAAGAGGACTCTTGTATACATACTTGTTTTTGTGTTATATTAGCTCTCTTGTGCTTCGGAAATAATATACCCTGGAACTCTAATTCAGGAAAGCTAACATGACCAGATTTAAGTAGTTTTAGTACCATTGATTTTGCTGTGTTCTTAAATCCATTTGTTGGCATCTGAAGTGGCTTTTGTGGATCTGGGTGTCAGTCCAACATCTGAGAGTCTGTAGTGTTTATTCCATTCTTTCTGTGTTGCCCTTTATCCTTCAGGCATGCTCTGTTAGAAGTAAATGATGGGTGCAGCATAGGAGGAGACCATATATGCCAGTATGAAATTAGATGAGAGCCATGCTGTTTTACAAGGTTCAGCAGGTTTAACCTTTGTAAGGAAAGAGATGTAATAAAGCACATACTTTGTCCATGTGAAATCCCTAGATTCAGTCTCTAGCATCCACAGTGACCAGATGTAATATTTTTTTAAAAAATATAAAGAGAAGAGAAAACTTCATCACATAAGAGTTCACCTCATCCTAGCTACTGAGGTAAGAATGCCTTCTCCATAAAGTTTTGGAAAGTTACTTGGGGGTGGGGCTACAACCCTCCCCCTCATCATCCTGTCTTATTGCTTTGAATGGGGCTGAAAAATGCTTCAGTTTAAAACATAGCTTAGCAATTGCTTTGACCAAACATTGTATTAGACAAGTAGTCTTTTGTTGCTCTCTTGTTGTAATTCACTCTGTTACAAGGTACAGTAGTTCCTTATGCCTGTTGTAATTGACATTTTGGAAACGTAATTGTTTTTCACTTGAATTACTGTTAAGATCTATACAAGGGGCATCCTGTCAAAATCATTAGGTAAGGGTAAAGGTCACCCTTGGTCGAAAGCCAGTCATATCTGACTATAACAGGGGTTGGCAACCTATGGCCCATTGGCCAAATCCGGCCCATGGTGCCAAATCATCAGGCCCCCAGACTCACTCCAACCATCACTGCTGCCTTCGAAAGTGACCACGGTGGTGTTTACAGTGGCTGCAGACATGTTTATGGTTGTCGTAAATGCATTTACAAAAGCTGCGGATGCATTTACAGTAGTGTTTATGGTGGGGGACCACCAGTCTGCCCCCCTCAACTGTCTGACGGAACGTGACCCAGCCCCCAACTTAAAAAGTTTGCCGACCCCTGGACGTACAGCCAAAGTGCCAGCGCTGTCTGCATTTGCAGATGTTTCTGTGGACATTTGGCAGGCATAACAGAACACTGCTTACCTTCCCACTGACGTGGTACCTATTTGTCTACTTGCAATTTCTTGCTTTCAAACTGCTAGGTTGGCAGGATCTGAGACAGAGATGGGAGCTCACTCCATCATGCAGTACTCGGGTCTTGAACTGCTGACCTGACAACCTTCCAGTCATCAAGTGCAGTGTCTTAACCACTAAGCCACCACAGTCTGCCGCAGCAAGGCTGTTGACCACAGCCAGTTAGCAAGTCTTTGCTGGAACAGCTTCACTATCTCTTTTGGGATGCAATTCAAAGTACAGGTGATGATCTGTATAGACCTTTATGGCTTGGGTACAGTAATACCTCAGATAACGTTTGCATTGGATAATGCTAAAACCGCATAACGTTAAGCAATCTGGAAAAAAATTGCATCCCATAACGTTAAAATCCTATGGGATGCATCGGATAACGTTCACTAAAGCCTGTGCTGGTTACAATGTATCTCCATGGAGTTTTAACGTTATCCGATGCATCCCATAGGATTTTAACGTTATCCGATGCATGCATCGGATAATGTTAAAAATTGGATAACACTAAGACTTGTGGAACCAAGTTTTAGTGTTATCCGAGGTTTTACTGTACAGGCTATGTGAAGTACCATATCACCTCATACAAGCCTGCCTGGTCTTAAAATCTTCAGTCGGTACTTTTCACATCATCATCATCATCACCATCATCTGTGATGATGGCAAAATATGTGTTATGGTTCAGAGTACTGGACTGGTAACACAGTCTAATTCACATCTCCCTGAGAGCATTTGCCAATATTCTATTAAACATTTATGTTTTAGAATTGAGCTGCTTCCTAAGACATCTATCATGGCTTTAATGAAATGGCTTACCTTAAAACGCTTGTTTCCATTCACCTTCTAATGAGAATAACAAAAGTCTCCTTTCAATAGCAACAAAACCTCATTCATTGCATGGAACAGCAGCTGAGAAGTAGGTGGCGGCCGAGCTGTTCAAACTCTGAAGCAAACAGCCCATTTTCATTAATGTTATTGTTTCTTCATATTTATGTCTGATGGCTGCATAAAAGCTACCCTTAATTAGATCTGTGGAGCAGTTTTTAAATGTTTTTTCTCTGAGACTTTTCCTGTCTAATGTCTAGAGAGAGAGAGAAAATGATATTGCTTATTCAAACAGCTAAGCAAGCTGAGTTCATTCCAACCCTCCAACCCCAATTGTTTGTTTTCCTTCCAGCATTTCCTTAATATTTGAAATAAATGATCTCTTTAACATCAGCTGTGGAAGTCATAAAAGCAAAAGAGGAGCAGGAAAAAAGAGGGGAGGGGGAAAGAGGACAGAATAGAAAAAAGGACATTGCTTTGTAATCCAGTTTCATGCTGACATCCCCAAGTGATAAGAAGACATGGTCTGTCTTTACTGAGAACAATTTGGGGAAAAGACAACATGGAGAATAGTTGTTCTCCATCGGTGTACTTCCTCGAGACTTGACAATGTTATATTTTATGGCATCAAATCAAATTTGCGTAAAATATCTGGGAAAGCAAACATACATGAGACCAGCCGCTGTCCATTTTGTATGCTGTTTATACTGCAAAAATTTGCCCATTCATTGGTAGGAAATATACTGTACATTGGATTTTCTAGTTTACCGCCTGAAAGAAGAATCCACTTCTGTCCATTCTGCCATCCAAATGGAAAACATATATTAGCAATGGAGAGAGTTTTTTAGTGAATACAAGGAGGTGACAAATAATAACACCTGTCGACTAAATGGATATTCTGCAGGAGGACCAGACCTATTGCAAGGCAGACTAAGGCAATCATCTTAAGGCACTTCTCTTCATTGGGATCTTAGACTTCTGGAACAGAGTTGTAATTAGAGAGTGCTTGCCAGAAAGCCCCACTCTCTTTTCTCCAATCCAGCATGCTTCAGATATACTGGACTGTGCATTCACCCATTCCCAGACTCCATGGCTACTGGGAATGATGTCTGGGAATGAAGAGAGTTGTAGTTTAGCACATGACAGGTGCCTAGGTTCCTTTCAGTAAGAATATTGGTATTAAACCATTAAAATTCTCCCCCTCCCAAAAAAAAAGAAAAGAAAAGAAAAAACAACCCAAAAGAGCACAGCACAAACCCAATACAGTATAAAGGTTTCATAAATGTATTGTCCACAAGATACAGAGACCAGAGAGAATTTGTATAATGGAACAACGTACCCGCAGGTTGAATGTTGGTTTTATGTGTTTTAACTTTGATTTTAGCTGGGGATTTTAGTAATGTTTTTACTATTGATGTTTTTGCTATTTTGTGTATTGTGTTTCACCTCTGTTGTTTGGCCACCCTGAGTGGTGTTTACACCAGGAGGGCGGGGTACAAATAAACAAATATAAACAAAAACAAACAAACGAATGAATGAATAAATGAATGAATGAATGAATAAATAAATAAGATGGCCTCTCAGGGGACTTCTAGGTAGCATAGTGTAGTAATTTCAGAATTCAGATTTGAGATGTGGTGCCTGGGATGTTACATACAGCTAATAGGACAGAGCATACTATGCCAGTTTTGTGTTACCATTTTTTTCCTTGAGTCAATGCAGATTATTGGCTTTGGCCTGTAAAATCGCAGTCTCAGACCATTTAGGGCAGGGGGTCCCCAACCACCGGGCCACAGGCTGAGTACTGGGCCATGGGCTGTCCCAAACTGGGCCGTGGGGTTGGGTGGCACTGGGAACCCCGTTGGCAGCCTTCTGCCCTCAACAAGCTCCACCAGGTCTGCCCAGCAAACAGAGCGAGAGCATGGGCTTCAGACACAGCAGATAGGCAGGTGGCTGGGCCCCTCCTCCATGTTGCTTAACTATGGTGGGTCTTCACCCCACACCTGTGTGCAGTGTGATGTCTCACTTTATTACATTTTATTAGGTGCTTGCACCGTCTAATCCTAACACCTCCACTTACCGGTCCGTGGAACATTTGTTTAGCATGAAACCTGACTGTGGTGCAAAAAAAGGTTGGGGACCCCTGATTTAGGGCATCTCAAGGATCTCTTCCTCCACAGGATGTCTGCTCAGCTTTTGAGGCTCTTCCCACAAGCCAATCATTGGGATATATGATATTTAAATCCTCTTTGACTGTGGTCTTGTTTCAGATAATGGTATGAACTCCATAAGGTAATATATTTAGCTTAGATTTTGCCTGCTTTTCTACAGACACAAAGTGTTATTTCAGAATGCATTTTTCCAATCCAGACTTTTAAAGATATGTTATATCGACTACTCCATTACTCTGACTGCTTATTTATTTATTAATCTAAAATAGTTTTGTCTCGGCTTTTTCCTATAAAGGACTCAATGTGGCTGACATTGACAAAAATATATATATTAAAAGAGAATGAAACAAACAGCATATTAAAAATAATGCATATAAACAATACTAAGAATAGCTTTAAATGCAACAAGGCACAAACAATCCCATTTTATAAGCCACCACTTGGACTGTCACTGAGCAAATGTCTGCTTAGTTTCTGCCTGTTTCTGGAAGAGCTGTTATGATGGAGACAGCCTGGCCTCCAGTCAGAGGGAGTTTGAAAAGGCTGGGAGCAGCAACAGAGAAAGCCCCTTCTGTGTCCCCACCAAACGCACCTATGAGGATGGCGGGACAGAGAGAAAGGCCTCCCCTGAAGATCTTAACACCTGGGCAAGCTCATAAAGGGAGATGGGGATCTTTGAAAGAGGTTGGACCCAAAGTGCCTAGGTCTTTATAACTTAAAACCAGCACTTTGAATTTTGTCTAAAAATTGATCAGCAGCCAGTGGAGTTCCTGTGACCAGGCTCTGTTAACCATCTGACTGCACCATTTTGGTCACTGTTATGTATGCATGTTCTCTGTACTGATAAGAATGTAACCACTCCAAATACAATGTATCTCAGCTGTAAAGGAACGCGAGCAAGCAGCCCATAGAGGGCAGCTGCGAGCGTTCAGTCTCACATGGTTCACATTGCTCAATCACGGACAGCCGCGGGAAAACCTTCCCCACATTCAGCAGCAGGAGAAAGAACTACTGAAGAGAGGCGTGCCTGGGCGAGGCCACGCCGGTAGAGGCCAATGAGCTACCGTGCTACAAGATTCAAATGTATAATGCTACTGTATATATAGAGATGTATCACCGCCATTACCTCATGCTCCACCGGATCATCATGCAATAAACCTGTGTTAAGCCAACCCTTCGGCTGTTCTATTGTCTTTGGTCCCATACAGTAAACTGGCGACGAAGGTGGGATCATGGCTGCCCACGGGACCAAGACATGCGCCGGCTACGAGATCAAGAAGCCGGGAGACTTGGAGCTGTTTGAGATAGACTTCAATGGAGCGCTGGTGGAGCTCGAAGTCTCAGATGAGGACAAGAAGAGGGCCATCTTCGTCCGCATGCTCGGACACGAGACCAAGAGGACCTTGGTGGACCTGATTGCGCCGAGGCGGGTGAGCGACTTCAAAGCCAAAGAGCTCCTGGCCGTGCTGTGCACCCACCTCCGGCCCGCGATAGCCATGTTCCCCGCTCGGAGCGCGTTCTGGAGGCGAGTCCAAGCACCCGGGGAATCGGTCGCCGAGTTCGCAGCGGCCCTGCGACTGGCCGCCGGCCCATGCAAGTGGGAGACCCCAGAAGTCACCCTCCGGGACTGCCTGCTCTGCGGCCTGAGGGACACCGAAACTCAGCGCGCGCTGATGAAACAGGAGCCGCCTCCCACGTGGCAACAAGTCCTCGACACGGCACAGGCCGCGGAAGCCACGACGGCCGGGGTGCAAGAGCTCCAGGACTGGCGCCCGAAACCCGCCAAGGCAGAGAGCTCGGTGCGCGCGGCACGGCGAGTTTCGAACTCGTCCGCGGAGAGCGGTGACGACGAGGACGTCCGGAGGGTCCAGAAGGAGGGCCGGCGCTGCGACGGCTGCGGCGCCGCCCACGCCCGCGCCAAATGCCCGTTCCGCAAGGCCGAGTCCCACAACTGCGGCCGGCGCGGGCACATCGCCAAGGTCTGCCGGAAACGGCGCGAGGCCAAGAGGAGTTCCCCAGACCGCTTGGCGAGGCAGGACCGCACCACGAGGCCCAAGGACGGCACCCGGACCACGAGGAAGCGGGACGGAGTAGGGCGCATCTCCGACGACAGCGAGGACGACGCTCCGGTTTTCAGCGTATCCACGGAGCACCCCCGATACTTCGTTGAGGTAGTAATACAAGGGGCCCCTGTTAGGATGGAGGTGGACTCGGGTTCCTCATACTCTATAATTTCCCAGGGAGAGTTCCTGAAAATCGCCCCCCACGTGCAGCCCAAACTCAAAGTGTTGAGGTCCACGCTGAAGGACGTGCAAGGGAACCGCATCCCGGTGTTGGGGGTTGGGAAGTTCCAGGTCCAGTTTAAAAAGCACGCCGCAACGCTTCCCCTAGTCGTCCTCAAGGGAGGTAAATGCAGCCTCCTCGGGACTCAATGGTTCCAGCCCCTGGGGTTGTTCATTGGGGGGGTTCACGCCGTGGGAGTACACGCCGCCGGGACTGATCCAATACAGAGCGTGTGCGACGCGCACCCCGAGGTTTTCAAAAGGGGACTCGGAAAATTCAAGGGGCCCCCAGTGACTTTCGACCTGGACCCTGGAGTACGTCCAATCAGACTTAAACCGCGCAGAGTGCCTTTCACACTAAAGGACAAAATAGAGGCGGAGTTGGACAAATTGGTGGGCCAGGGGATTCTTGTTCCTGTTGATTCTGCGGAGTGGGAAACTCCAATTGTAACAGCGCTCAAGGCCAACGGGGAGGTCCGCATATGCGCTGATTACAAGTGCACCATCAATAAGGCGATCCGCCCTAATGCGTATCCGGTGCCGGTAGTCAACCACTTGTTGGCCAGGTTACACGGGGGGAGGTGTTTCGCTAAACTTGACCTGGCCCAAGCCTACCAGCAACTCCCGGTGACCCCCGCCGCAGCTGCTGCGCAGACCATAGTCACCCACAAAGGGGTGTTCCAGGTAACGCGCCTCCAATTCGGCGTGAATTCGGCGCCCGGGATCTTCCAGTCACTCGTGGAACGCCTCCTGAAGGGGTTGGAGGGGGTGTTACCCTACTTTGATGACGTATTGATTACAGGGGGGAGCCGGACCGAATTAGCAAAAAGGTTGGGAAAGGTCCTGGCAATATTCGAAAAGGCGGGGTTGCGGTTGCGGAAAGACAAATGCGTTTTCTTCGCAACCAAGGTTGAGTTCCTAGGGTTCCGTGTTACTCCCGAGGGAATAAGGCCATCCCAATCCAAGGTGGCCGCCATCAAGAAGGCCCCTCGCCCCACTTCCAAGCCCGAGCTGCAGTCGTTCCTCGGACTGCTCAACTTCTACCACTCCTTCCTTCCTCGGAAGGCAGCCGTGGCGGAACCGCTACACAAATTGTTAAAAAAGGACGAGGCATGGAAGTGGGGCGACGACCATGAGAAGGCTTTCAATGACCTGAAGCGACTCCTGGCATCAGATGCTGTACTGACCCACTTCAATCCCAAACGCCCAGTGGTCCTGATATGCGATGCATCCCCGGTGGGGGTGGGGGCGGTGTTATGCCACGTGCTGGAGGACGGGAGGGAGGCCCCGATAGCGTTCTACTCTAGGTCCTTGTCCCAAGCGGAGAGAAACTACGCCCAGACAGACAGGGAAGCACTAGCGATAATCGCGGGGACCAAGAAATTTCATGATTTTGTGTACGGCCGCCCCTTCACCATAGTGACTGACCATAAGCCATTGCTAGGCATTTTCACCGCAGATAAGCCCACACCCCAAATCCTGTCCCCGAGAATGCTCAGGTGGGCCATCTTTCTCAACGCGTATCAGCACGCGTTGGTGTACCGGCCCGGGAAGGAGATCAGTCATGCGGATGCCCTGTCGAGGTCCCCCATTCCCCGGGATTGCTGCCACGTGGGCGAGGAAGAGAGGGACCACCAGGTCTTAATGATAGAGGTCCTAGACTCCCCTCCAGTAGTACCGGCCGACATCGCCAAAGCGACCGGCAAGGACAAAACGTTAGCTACAGTTTGTTCCTGGGTACAGAAAGGGTGGCCCGTGTCTTCCCCAGCAGCGGAATTCGACACATTTTTCAAAAAAAAATTAGAGTTGTCCCTAGAGAGGGGTTGCCTTTTGTGGGGACAGCGGGTAGTGATCCCCACGTCCCTCCGGCCGAGGGTGCTTAAGCTGCTGCACGTCAGCCACCCGGGGATCGTCCGCTCTAAGGCACTAGCCCGCAGTTACTTCTGGTGGCCCCAGCTAGACGCCGACATCGAGCACATGGTCGGCACTTGCGAAGCGTGCCAGAGCTCAAGGCCAGAAGAGGCTCGTTTGCCGCATAGAGAATGGGACGCAGCAAGGGGGCCCTGGTCCCGGGTACACGTAGATTTTGCTGGCCCGTTCAGAGGAGCGCTCTTCCTCCTTGTTGTGGATGCGTACTCCAAGTGGCTGGAGGTAATCCCAGTCTCGAGCACCTCCTCGGCCACAACAATTAAGCATCTACGGAGGGTCTTTTCCACGTTCGGTTTACCCGACACCCTCGTTAGCGACAACGCTAGTTGCTTCACGTCCACCGAGTTCAGGACGTTCATGGGTCTCAACGCCATTCGGCACGTCACCTCCGCCCCTTTCCACCCGGCCACCAACGGCCAAGTAGAGCGCCTCGTGCGCACCACAAAGGACGCGCTGCGGCGCATGGGCCCCGGAGATCTTGACTTACAAGTGTGCCAATTCCTGGTAGGGTACAGGGTCACCCCACTAGCGTCAGGGTACTCCCCCGCGGAGTTGTTAATGCGCAGGAAGCTGGCCACGGTAATCTCCAAACTAGAACCCACAAGGGTAGAGGACAAAGGGCGGAATGTAGGGATGGATTCCACAAAGAGCTTCAGTGTAGGTGCCCCCGTACATTGCAGGAATTACACCAGCGCGGGACCAGCCTGGGTGCCCGGCATTGTAATAGAACAAACCGGCCCCATTTCATACCGCGTGGAGACCAATACAGGCCTCCTGTGGAGGCGGCACGTGGATCAACTCAGACGCAGAATCCCCGGAGAGCAGGATGAAGACGAAAATAGCCACGAATCAGCGTTAGGGTACTCCCCCACCCGCTTAGCCCAAGGGGGAGAAAAAGGGGGACATGGGTCCCCACCAAGGGGGGAGGAAAGGGAATCGATCCTCAGAGATGTTTTGCGGGAGTTTGCGGCGGAAAGGAAGAGCCCCGATCTCACACATATCCCTCGGAAGTGTCCCCAAAACACAGATTCCCCAAGAAGTTTAGACCTTGATTTACAGTACCAGGGGGAGTTAGCGGAGTGGTCCCCCACCCGTCCTAGCGAAAAGAGGGGTTTCAGTTCAGCCCCTGGTACTTCCAGTCCCAGTAGCCCCTGTGAGTTAGAATGCAACATAGCACCAATTTCCCGGAGACCGACACCCCCAAGACAGGAGGCGACGGCGAGTCCGCCCACCACAGTCTCAAGGTCCCCCGAGCGGGGAACAGAAGGTAGCAGAACCACTAGGGCATCCTCATCGGTTCCGCGGTTCACAATAGGAGGGTCCCCGGGGTCCGAGAGCAACAGGCAGGGGTTCACTTCCCAGCTGTTCATTCCATTCCCATCCCCCAGCGCAAGGCAGGCACGGACGCCCCACAGAGCCACTAACGAATCCCCGTTTTCCGTTGCAGGGCAAGCACCCACGGAGTCAGGGATCACAGGCTCTCCTGTACTAGGTCAGGCGCAAGCGCGCCCCAAGCACACGTGCGGCAAGCCACAATGGTTGCGGGACTTCGTCCCATCCTAGGGGGGAGGGATGTTATGTATGCATGTTCTCTGTACTGATAAGAATGTAACCACTCCAAATACAATGTATCTCAGCTGTAAAGGAACGCGAGCAAGCAGCCCATAGAGGGCAGCTGCGAGCGTTCAGTCTCACATGGTTCACATTGCTCAATCACGGACAGCCGCGGGAAAACCTTCCCCGCATTCAGCAGCAGGAGAAAGAACTACTGAAGAGAGGCGTGCCTGGGCGAGGCCACGCCGGTAGCGGCCAATGAGCTACCGTGCTACAAGATTCAAATGTATAATGCTACTGTATATATAGAGATGTATCACCGCTATTACCTCATGCTCCACCGGATCATCATGCAATAAACCTGTGTTAAGCCAACCCTTCGGCTGTTCTATTGTCTTTGGTCCCATACAGTAAAGTCACACTGAAGTATCTGCTTTCCAGAGGTAGCCCCACATAGAACTAGTTTTGAGTAATCCAACCAGGATGTCACAAACCCATGTGCCACTGGGACCTATTGGGTGCACAGAATGAGCCTCCTCGAAGATTGTGGTATTTCTGAACCACAATTGGGCATACCCTGGGCAATGGCAACCTTGTTGTGTTGGCTAATCTTTCTAACACTAGATCAGGCAAAAAGAACTACGGAATGAATTCACCAAAAGGTGGCTTCATTTTGGCAGTTTCACGTCTAGCCTAGACACAAAAGAAGAAGACTGGGACCTATATTAACTGTATCATTATGTCCTCAACTTCCAGTTCTTTGGGTAACGAGAATGCCAGGGGTGAGAGGTTCATCAGAAGTTTGTTCTCTTGGAATAAGTTCATAGGGGGTTTATGTTTTTATTTGTCAATTTTTAAAACCCATATATACACATTGAGCATAAGTGGAAGCCCACAGCATTAACATTCCACATACCTCTGTTTTGTTAGAGACTCTTGATAGAAATAGCTGTAGACTTTTCTCTAAGGTGACAGAATCTTGAGACATCAAACCAGGCTGGGCTTTTATTTATTTATTTATTTTTATTTATTTCTTAAACTTATATCCCACCCTCTTGCCCTAAGGCAACCCAGGGCGGCTCACAACACACAAACACTATATATGCACCCCTAAAAATCCAAGTTAAAATAATAAAAATACATTAAAGACTCTATAAAAACATCCCCAATTTAATATACCCCTCCCTCCCCCACCCATCAGTAGAGGGACCAATTCACTAATAGAGCCAACGAGGAGGAGCAATCACCCCATCGGTTCCCCATATTTTCCCTGCCAGCCAGGTTTTCAACCCTTTCCTAAAGGGCAGCAATTCTGTCTGTAGCCGCAGATCTGCTGGCAAGAGGTTCCATAGGGTTGGGATGGATACAGAGAAGGACCTCCTCCTAGTGCTAGAGAGGCGAGTCCCTCTAGCCGATGGAACACTGAGGGAGCCCCTCCGGTCCATCCTTGTGGGTTGGGCAGACTCTCTTGGGATGATGCGGTCTCTTAGATAACCTGGCCCACTACCATGAAGGGCTTTAAAGGTCAAAACCAGCACCTTGAATTGTACCCGGAGACAAACTGGTAACCAGTGCAACTCCCAAAGCAGAGGCGAGGCATGGTCATAACGCCCGCACCCCATCACTACCCAGGCCACCGCATTCTGGACCAGCTGCAGCCTCCGAATGGTCATCAAGGGCAGCCCCATGTAGAGCACATTACAGTAATCAAGTCTGGAGGTAACTAGGGCATGTATGACCATGAGCAAGGAATCCCTATCCAGGAGCGGGCACAACTGGTGAATTATACGTAATTGTGCAAAGGCCCTCCTTGCCACAGCTGCTACCTGCTCTTCTAGCAGCAGATGCGCGTCCAGGAGGACCCCCAAGTTACACACTGGGTCTGTCTGGAGCAGAGTAGCCCCATCCAAGACCATGGATGGCAGCTCCCGGGATAATGTGGGACCCCGAACCCACAGCCACTCAGTCTTGCCAGGGTTCAGCTGTAACCCATTTTCCCCCATCCAGACCCCCACAGCCTCCAGACACCCAGAAAGGACAATGACAACAATAAACAATAAACATCACTTTTAAACAATAAACATCACTTCCTAACACCCTGGGATATATCTCTTCCATGCAATGGGCCACAACATCAACACTCCAATAGATACTCCTTCTCATTAGGATTCTAGGAAGAAAAGCACCACAGAATTATCCCAGAAAATGACTTACTCATGTATCTGCTCATCGGAAGCTCTCCACAACTGCACAATTTGATTCCCTACAGGGACCTGTCTCAACCCCTCCACTTATCTGGTGAAAGAAACAATGAGTCATGTCCAATCTCCACTAACTTACATCACCATCAATTATGCCATCTAAGATCCCATTGAAACGTTCCACCAGAATATTGCTTGCTCATCAATCCTTTGTCAGATCTTGAAAGGCATGGCCTCAGGAGTGCCATTCACACTAAAGAGCTTTAAGAGCCATGAATCATGGCACACAAAGCAGATGGCACGAATCCTCTTCACCAACCCTTCTCTCCCAACCCTATTTATACTTGTTATTGTCAGACAGTTTAATATTGTTTGATCTTTTATTTGTCTTTGATTAAATCTTGATATAATTTGAGGGAGGAAGCTTGACCTTCCCCATAACTACTAATAACCGCATTTCTTGCTCCAGAAAACCATCTCCTGAAAGGCTATTAGCAAAGAAAAATATCTCTTCTAGATAACCACTAGGAATCATCTAGGGCAGCAGTGCCCTAACTACAGCCCGGGGGCCAGATGTGGCCCCCGGTGTCAATTCATCCAGCCCGCAAAGCCCTCACCGCTTCTGGAAGTGGAAGTAAAATGCACCCATGCCATCTGCTTCCAGGACTGACGAGGGCTTCATGGGCCAGATGAATTGGCATCAGGGTCTGCTTCTGGCCCCAAGGCCTTAGTGACCAGCTCCCTGAACCACATGATCGGCCCATGGCCCAAAAAGTTTGGGCACCTTTAATTTACGGTAATCTGGACAAAACAACAGGCTACTGTAGCACTATGGCACATGCCAAGCAGCTTCTTTCCACTAGGAAATGCTGTTCTGTTCATGGGCTGTGCAACATTAAAGCCATATATTGCGAGCGCGGCGCCAAAATGGCCACCGCGCCCTTTGCGGGCCCCTCCCATCGGATGAAGGCATCCGGGTAGTTAGGGGGCATGGCCAGCACCCTTATATAAGGGGCGGCCATGAGGCAGCCGAGCTGCCATTTTGCGAAGCGACGGAGCGGAGAAGTTTTTCCCTCTTACCTCCGTCGCTTTTACCTTCACCGGGGAGCCTCTTGGCTGCTGATTTTCTCCTTTTTCGGCTTCCCATCGGCTAGCTGCAATGCCCTCAAAGAAGAGGGCGACTGCAAACGCGGCTCGTTCTGCGCGGAGGCGCAATCCGGGTCGGAGGACCGCGGCTGCGCCTCCCCAGCAGCCTCCTATGCCCGAGCCCACCAGGACCGGTGGGATGGGGTTACTTCCCCCCTTGGCCGGAGGCTGGGGGTCCGCGTACGGGCCCAGTAGGGGCCGTGGCCCTCGGCCCGCAAGCGGTGGCCACCGCTCCCCTTTGCCCCCCCCTTGGTTTAGGTGGCTATGTTAGCGTGGAGGCCCTCCTGGCCCGCGTTGCGGCCCTTGAGGCATCCCTGGCCCGGGTTGGTCACCCTGGGGCCCCTTTTGGGGTGCAGGTCGATGCATCATCTGCTGGGCAGCGGCAGGCGATGGGACGGGTCGAGCTGCCTGAGGCGCGTGGCCCGGCTTCGGCCACTGCCTCGCAGCTCCCCAATCCACAGGCCGGTGCTGATCAAGCCCCGTTGGCAAGCTCTATGGCGGTCGTGAGCTCCGACGCCCCCAGTGGGTCGGAACCCCCGGTGGGGGCGGCCCATGGGGGTGCAGCATGTGAGTATGCGGTCCAAACTAGTGCACCTACACACATGGCCACGTTTGGGGGGGCTTTTCAATGGCCTTGGCCTCGCACGGGTGGTGCGGCGGTTCAGTCGCCGACGCCCCACTCGGTGACTTCAACCATCACCCAGGGCCCCGTGGTGGGGGGTGCTTCTTACCCAGTCGGGAATCTTCTAGGGGTGACCGGGTTAGTCCAGGCTCCTTTACAGATGCTCGCAGTTTCCACCGTACCTGTGTCGGCTTTGCCGATAGCAGGGTATTCCTTGCCACTGGGGGGCCATTTGGCCCAGACCCCCAAAGAGAAGATCTGGCGGGGGAAGTATGTGGACATCTTCTCCCTCCTCAACAGAGAGCCCACCAAGGATGAGAGGGAGGGGCAAGATGAGAAGGATAAGGAGCAGGCGCGTCGTCGCATGCCACCACGTACGTGGGCCAACTGGTTGCCGGCCTGCCTCGTATACATGGCGGTCTGCCTCAGGGCTCGGCCTGATTTGGCGATTCTGATGGTCCAGTATTTGGACAACATTACCGGGCGATGGTTGACTTCCCGGGCCCGTCGTGGTTGGCTAATGACGAGGAATTCCGTACGCGGATTCCCCTGCACCCCGAGATGAGGTGGGATGAGCCCTGCCAGAGGCTGTGGCTCCTGTACATGACTCCCACGCGCCCTGCGCCCTGGGAATAATACCATTGTGGACATGCGGTCCAGCGAGCAGCCCCAGCACAGGCACCCCGCCAGGTGGCGGGGCAGGGGGTTCCAGCCAGCCTGCTGTGCTGGACTTTCTCGTCCAATGGTTCCTGCAACAGGGCGAGTTTCGCCTGATTCATCACTTGTCCCACCCAGCCGGCCGATCGGTCAATGATGCTATCCCTGATGACCTTTGCTCAGTCGGGTATGCATCTTTTGCCCGAGCGCTGCGCATGGTGCGCTCATGTGGCCCGGGTGCGCTGTTGGCTCAGTGCGACATCAAGTCGGCGTTTCGCCTCCTGCCGGTGCACCCGGGCGACTTTGAGTTGCTGGGTTTTTTAAGTTCCGGGGTGAATATTACTTTGATAAGGCCATGCCTTTTGGCTGTTCCATATCATGCTCGGCCTTCGAGCGTTTCAGTGCATTCCTACAGTGGGCTTTCGTCCGCTGGTCAGGGTCCCGGTCTGTAGCCCATTACCTGGATGATTTTTATTCGGGGGTGAACGGGGCTGGGACACGTGCACACGTCTCCTCAACACATTTCAGACGCTAATGGAGGAACTCGGTGTCCCTTTAGCGCCCAAAAAGACCGAGGGCCCATCTACTAAGCTAGTATTCCTGGGGGTGGAGATTGACATGGTAGCGCAGGCTTCTAGGTTACCGGGGGATAAGGTGTCGAGGATAGTGGCCCTTATCTCGGACTTGCTTGCTAAACGCAAGGCATCACTGAGGGGACTGCAGGTGCTACATGGTCACTTCAATTTCGCTTGCTGGGTCGTCGCACCGGGCAGGGCATCTGCTCGGCGCTTGTGCGACGCCAGGACAGGCTTATTCAGGCCCCACCATAGGGTTAGACTCACCCGGGGTATCAGGGCAGATATGCTTATCTGGCTCCAGTTCCGGAGGGAGTTCAATGGAGTATCATTTTGGAGGTCTGACCTCCTGGCTTCCCTCACTTTCAGATACAGTCCGATGCTTCGGGATCCCTGGATTATGGGATGTACTTCAATGGGAAGTGGGCCTATGGTGGGTGGCCACCAGCCTGGGCAGGCACGGGTCGCTTGCGTGATCTCACGCACCTGGAATTTTTCCCTATCCTGGGGGCTTTGATGCTATGGGGCGAGGAGTGGGCCAACTCGGTTGTCCATATCTGGTGTCACAATGCGGCCATTGTACACATGGTCAACTCACAGACTTCCAAATCGCCCAGGGTCATGGACCCAGTGCGCCAGTTTGTGTTGCGCAGCCTGCGCCTCAATGTCCTCTTCAGGGCCAGGCATGTCCCGGGGGTCAATAATGATATCGCTGACACTTTGTCCCGCCTGCAGATCTCCCGGTTCCGTGCCTTGGCCCCGGATGTGGAGGAATTTCCCTCGCCACTCCCGGACGAGATATGGACCATTGGCAAGGAGAGGTGAACCGGGCGATTGGCTTGTCACTAGCGCCACGCACGTGTAAGGCGTATCACCACGCATTCAATTCTTTCGGAGATTTCTGTACCCAATTCCGGCTGCCAGAGACCTGGCCAATCCCAGTGACCCATATACTTCGGTTCATGGTTTACCTGCATGCCCAGGGCCTTGCACCTCGCACCATAGCATCTAGGCTGTCAGTGTTGGCTTTTATGGCCAAAGTGGGCGGTCATGTGGATAGTACCGCTGACTTCTGGGTGAGACATGTTTTGGAGGGGTGGGTGCGGGAGCGTGGGCGTTGCCCGGACGACCGCCACCCGATTTCCCCAGGGGTTCTTACCCAACTGGCCCGGGGCTGGCATGGCCTCTGTTTTGATAAGTACGAGGCAGCCCAATTCATGCGGCTATGACGGTGGCCTTTTTGGAGCGCTCCGCATCAGCGAGCTTGTGATGCTGTCTAAGGCGGAAGCAAGTCGTAGGGCACTGGAACTCGAGGATGTCTATGTTGCCAAAGACTGGGCTCAGTTGAGGATACGCTCCTCTAAGGCAGATCAGCATGGCGTAGGCAGTGGTGTAAGACTGCTACGGTGTTCTTTGGCAGACATCTGTCTGGTTGGTGCCCTACAGGAGTTTCTTGCACTGCGTGGCATCCACCATGGCCCGTTTTTTCTGTCACCAAGATGGGTCTCCCCTTACTAAATTTCAATTTTGGAGGGTGCCGGGAAGGCACTAGACAGTGTTGGCCTCTCTGGGGCTCATTGCGGCACCCATTCGTTCAGGATAGGGGGGCTTCTACTGTAGCTGTTTTTGGGTACTCCGGGGCTGGCAAACGCCGCATGGGAGGGTGGGGATCACAATGTTTTCAGTTTTGTGTTCGCCCTCTTCAACAGTGAGTACCAGTTTAGTCACTGCATTGTTTCTCCCCCCCTTTTTTTTCCTTGACAGACCCTGGGTGTCGTATTACACCGGTGACAGTATGGCTGGTGGGCCATGGCCACGTGCACAGGGCAGCGCGTTACGCTGCATGGGGCAGCGCGTTACGCTGCACAGGGCAGCGCGTTACACTGCACAGGGCAGCGCGTTACGCTGCGGCGACAGAGTGGGGACCCCAACTGGGACTGGGTGCATCCGCACGTCTCAAGTGGCATGGTAAGCGCGGCATGTTATGGCGGGAACTGTTGCCATTCCTTTTCTACATCAGGGATGCTGACTCGCCTATGTCCTGGTTATGTACCTTGGGGGCGATGGCTTGGGACATGTCACTGGCCTATCGCGGAACCTTGCGATTTGCAGTGACCTGCCCTACTCACATTATGTGTGGCCTGCGACAACCCTCAATTGGTCGGACACGATACCACGGTACGCTTACAGGGGAGCGTTCGGCCTAGGGGCTCTTGACTGAGCCGACGCTCCGTGAACGGGGCTATTGCCCGGTTCCTTTTCGACAAGGGTGGGGGACGCGTCATTAGCCTCCCCGCCATCAGTCTGCAAAATTACGAGCTTTACTCAGGGGATGGGGCCCATCTGTCGCAGGGAGGTATGGACCTCCGGTTAGTGAACTGGCGAGCAGGCCTGTTGACCGAGCTGACGGTCTGGGGGGGGGCGTCGAGCCTTCTTTGAAGCCCCTCCATGTGGCGGGTAGCACTGGTAAGGTAAACATTTATGACCCACAGGTATCCGGCAGGTTCGCAATTGATTGGACAACACTAGACAGGCATAAGTTGGTTAAACGTTGTCCGGTCAACGACGAACTAGGCGATGGGGTGATGGCTACAGCTAGACAGCATGCATCACCCCGTGATTTTACGGATACGCGTCAGAGGGTGGGGTCATTAGTTAGATATTGACTACGGTCAACAATTTGTTTGTTGTCAACAAACAAATTGATACAAATAGATACATTGTAACAATTGCCGTTGGCAATTTTGGGTGGTACCTTACCAGTGTTACTTCGGCCTGCTTGCCTTAAGAATTATGATTGGTCAATTACCAATAGAAATTTATAATTCGGACTAGGGCATGAATCAATAAATGTGGCCCAATGCCGTTATCCACTTTCATCAGTGTCTGAGTCCTTTATTGGGGAGTGCGCCTGCAATGCGAGCACGGCGCCAAAATGGCCACCGCGCCCTTTGTGGGGCCCCCCCATCGGACGAAGGCATCCGGGTAGTTAGGGGGCGTGGCCAGCACCCTTATATAAGGGGCGGCCATGAGGCAGCCGAGCTGCCATTTTGCGAAGCGACGGAGCGGAGAAGTTTTTCCCCTCCACCCCCTCCCTAGTTAACAGTGTGATATTTTGGTCGCTTCGGGGCCGGGTGGGAATTTTTGGCTGGGACCCACAATTGGCTCTCGGGTCCTGGCTTTTTTGCCCATCCCACACTGTTGCTATGGTTTGATATAGGGGTTTCTGTCGCTGCTGTTGACTTTGGTCACATGGGCGGGTAGCACTGGTAAGGTAAACATTTATGACCCACAGGTATCCGGCAGGTTCGCAATTGACTGGACAACACTAGACAGGCATAAGTTGGTTAAACGTTGTCCGGTCAACGACGAACTAGGCGATGGGGTGATGGCTACAGCTAGACAGCATGCATTTTACGGATACGCGTCAGAGGGTGGGGTCATTAGTTAGATATTGACTACGGTCAACAATTTGTTTGTTGTCAACAAACAAATTGATACAAATAGATACATTGTAACAATTGCCGTTGGCAATTTTGGGTGGTACCTTACCAGTGTTACTTCGGCCTGCTTGCCTTAAGAATTATGATTGGTCAATTACCAATAGAAATTTATAATTCGGACTAGGGCATGAATCAATAAATGTGGCCCAATGCCGTTATCCACTTTCATCAGTGTCTGAGTCCTTTATTGGGGGGTGCGCCTGCAATGCCTGGCGTTCTGCTAGTAGAGCCAATTAGTTCTTTTGCTATTTTTGATCTGTGGTATATTCTGCTAGGTCACTGTTGCAGTCAGCTCCTCCAGTTAAAACCCTCAAGCTGGCAACAGATCATGCTTCAAGTCTTTGCAGTTCTGGAACTTACTTATTTTGGAAGTCAGCCAGTGTCACAGTTTTGGCAGGCTTCAGAGTGCAGAGTTTTCTATTCAGACAGGGTGTTTTGTTTCACTTCTCTCTCTTTTTGTTCACTGTTGCATCATTCTGGCAGCAGAGCATTCATTACCAGACCTTTCTTTTTTTTTCCTCTACTGCTCCCCCTCCTCCCGCAAATATTTACCACAGATACATAGACCGAAAATAAATAGTTTCGTATTTGACTGTAAAATTATTTTGACAATTTAATTCTCAACTCCCTTCAACATAGTCTTTGCCGTTGCCAAAGCCTTGTCTAAAACCACAGTTAATTACTAATCACCTCTGGAAGAAGCTGAAATCCACACATGAGAAAAGTTATTCATCTTTGGACAACAGTCCCCAGAATCCCACAACCAAAATGGTTAGTGGCTATGAGGGCTATGAGATTCTAGGAACTATAGTCTAGACAAACAGCTATCTCTATCTCTGATTGGACAAAATGTAATTATAATATTCATTTGCCACACTGACTCTTGTGCCTCATATTCCAAGGCCATTGCCCAGATATGTTCCTAAGTATGAAACCCGCTAGATTAAACCCACTGAATTGAGTAAACATTCAGGTAAATCCCACTGATTGTAATGTGTCTATTCAAATTGGGACTAGCAACTAGATTTACCCCATAGTCTTCACATATGACCTTCAACAATGGATCATGCTACAAACACAAGTGGAAATAAGTGATGTCCCTGATTCCATTTTTGTGGAACAGATTCAAACACTGTATGTTTGAATAAGCATTCCAAAGATAGTTGTGTACACAGATGGTCATTTAATTAAATTAATTAATTAATTCTGTAACATCATGTTTATTCTGACTTTATGGGAACCTCTTCCAGCATATGGAAAACGCAAAATACTTAGAAGTAGTTTGTCATTCCTTTCTTCCTTACATACTCTTGAATCTTCCTAAAGGAAATGTGCCCAGGCCCAATTTAATGGCACATACAGTATATGGAACTGGCCTGTGCCAACTATGCAAGGCCACCCTGAATTTTTTTTGCCCACAGCATTGGTACCACACTGTTGGTAAAACCTAAACTAACCCAGCCAGGCTGGGGTTAGTTGTCCCTATGGCTGCCCAAAGTTACTACAGTACTTCCAAAGCCCATCTCAACCTCCATCCCCACCAATGTTATGAAACCTGCCTTCTTCCACCTCAGTTTCATAGTCATCAACTTGTGATGAATTAAATGCAGTGAACTTCTGTACACACATGACAAGAATAGTACATAAAAACATGGCATAGCACTGTGCATATCTTTAGGGTGATGCAGCTCCCCCAGTGGCTTAGTGGTTAAGGCTCTGAGCTTGGAGACTGGAAGGTAAGGTTTTGATACCCAAGGGCTGCACTTGATGACATGAAAGGAACCTCATTTGGGCATCCCAAGTGGAGTTTCTCCAGCAAAAATCCTTTCAACCCAGATTAATCTCTGACACAAAATTAAGGTGATACCTCAGGGAAGGTTAAAAAATGAAACACAAAATGCCATGGTCCAATTCTACTTGGAAAAGTCCTTTGTGGCAATCATTGACCAGTGCCCACTTAAGGAAGCTCTGCAGGAGGGAGGGTTAGTAATGGGGCATGCTCAGGCTAAAAAGACTGAAGTCACAGGGAGGGAGGCCTTATATAGGCCTGGCCCAGCTCTAAAACATTACAAAATGGCACCCACTCAGGCATCCTGAGAGCTCTTTGCCCAACACAGTGCTAAAATGTAAGCCTTACTAGGATCTGTCAGTTCCCCAACCTGGGTACAATATCCTCCTCTGCAGAACAGCAGTTTGTACAGAAGATCAGAGCAAAGGAGAATATAGGAAGGAAAAAGGCAGTGATGCACTCAAGGCGGTTCTCAACGGTTCGTGCGAACCGGTAGCGGAAATTGCCCCAGGTCACACCCACCTGGCTGGCCACCCCCACCCCCCCTACTCCATTGTGCAGGATGTTCAGACATCCCACCCATACCTGTCAAGTTTTGGCCTTGAAAATAAGGGAAATTTTGAGCCACACCCCCACCCCACCAGGCCATGCCCCATCCTCCCCACAATCCAGGCACATCCAAGAGCCTAGAAGAGGAGTGTTAGGTTCCCCTGGGTGGAGGAGGAAGCACCTCCTAGGCATTCCCCTAAGCACCACTGTTGCCCCTCACGGGGAACAATGCAGCATACCAGCCCCAAAAAGCCAGCCCCAGCTGCAATAGAAGTGACAATATTATCTTTATTTCAAATACTTTTCTCCTCTTCCACAGCATTTAATAATATGGTGATTTTTTATGGAACTGTTTTTTACACTTATATTACTTAGGTGTCTACTGTATTAGCCTTGTGTACCTCAATTTCATTTTTTAAAAAATCTGTGTTTAAGATAAGACCACCAAAATATCCTCTTTATGTTGTATACAAATATACTTGAAGCCGATTGGCTCATTGTCTCTTCTCTCTCCTGGGAAAGAGGGTGTTAAAGGGAAGAGACAATGAGCCAATCTGCTTCAAGTATATTCCAGCACCACGGATTTTGAAATGGAGAAGGCTTGGAAAATTTCTTCAACACGGCAATCTAGCTTGCTAGAAGCTTTTGCAGCGATGGAAACGAGCAGAGGCTGCTTCCTCGGACCAGCAGGGATGAAGCTACACTGTGGATTTTGAAACGGGCCACAGAAGCGCACTGCCGCCTGCCCCTTCTGGGTAAGTCCCTTACCGTTTTTGTCTGTCTTTTTGTTTTGTTTACTTTCTGAAATGCTTGAAACACAGACTAATTTTTGAATTGGTAGCCATGTTAGTCTGTGTTTCAGGAAATAAACAAAAAGACAAAAATGTTGTGGCACCTTAAATGCTAACTGCTGTATTTTAATATGAGCTTTTGTGGATTGAGTCCACTGGGCACACAATGGTTGGCTAGCATAACAGATAAATTTACAAATCAGTGTGGCTTTTTACAACCGGTAGTAGCTGCAGTGGCTCAAGTGGTTAAGCCACTGAGCTTGATGCCTGGAAGATCAGCAGGTCAGCAGTTTGAGACCCGAGTACTGCACAATGGAATGAGATCCCATTTAAATCCCAGCTCCTGGCAACCTAGCAGTTCGAAAGCAAGAAATTGCAAGTAGATAAATAGGGACCACTTAAGTGGGAAGGTAAACAGTGTTGCATGCACTCTGGTGACTAGTCATGTCTACCACATGACCACAGAAAACAGCACTGGCTCTTTGGCTGTAAATGGAGATGAGCACTGAACCCTAGAGTTAGATATGACTGGCTTTCAAGCAAGGGCAACCTTTACCTAATAACAGAAGATCCCTGATTGCTATTTGGCCCTGTTTAGTTGCAAGTGGTTAGTAAAGGTAAAGGTTGCCCTTGCTCAAAAGCCAGTCGTATCAGACTCAAGAGTGTAGTGCATCTACATTTACAGCCAAAGAGCCAGTGCTGTCTGTTTGCAGATGTTTTCATGGCCCTGTGGCAGGCATGACTAGATCGGCCACAAAGTCACATGGTCAGGTTTGGCCCCATCCACAGATTTGACCCCAACCACAGAGGTGGTAGTAAAAAAAATAGAGTGCATCACTGGAAATAGGTCTTCCCCCTATTTTATACTCATAACAATCCCTATCAGCCATAAAGCTGACAAGATGATCATCAGCTTTATGGCTGATTGGGATTGTTACCCAGTTCTTGTCCAGGCTGCAATTGCTAGACCACCGGATAGCTGAAAAATGACATGCCTAATTTAATTCTTTGGGATTTCAGTTCTATGAGAAGTACATGGACTTTATAAGAAATCAAAGCAGCTAATATTGTCAGGACTGCTGTACTTTTAACAACCGTGTAGCAGGGGTTATGAACGTTCTCCCCCCCTCTCCCCCCCCATAAGGCAGAGATAGAAGACTTCATTCGTTACCTTCTTTCCATTGCTTCACTTTGAAAGGCACAAGAGTCCTATGGGAAACAAACAAGAAAGGTAGCGCAACAAGAAAGAGAGTAACATAATCCCTTCACCTTTCCTTACTTCTTTTATAACAGACATACTTTTTCCATCTGTTTGGTTACCTTTTCTCACCCATCCACCAATCATCACCTAAAGACAAGGATTGTTATATCTGTAGTTTTATGCTGGCAAAGCAACTCTATTTCTGTTACATAGCCAAGAGCAGCCAACACATCTCATTAAAGAAAGAGCTTTTGAGTTGACCAAGATCTTAAAATTATATAAATCATACTATTGTCTTGACTTCTCAGAGATCACCCTATTTTAACAGCATTTCAAAAGAATATTGAGCATGCCCACAAATACAGTTGGGTACTTTGACTGAATCTGATTTTTTTAAAAGAAGAAAATAAAGACTTTTGTATTCACAATGATTTCCCAGAAGCTTGATGAGACCTGCTTAAGCCATGTACATTTTAGAATCAGTGAAGGTACATAACCCTTGTCACCATAAAATGTTTCAGTATTTTTCATCTTCCATGTAGCTCTACTGAGTTTCCAAAATAATTATATTCTATGCTTTCTACTTGGGGGAAAATTGCTTTCACACTTTGTAAAAAACAAATTAAAAAAAAGTATTTTGCCACCCATCCAGGTTTCATTTGTATTGGTTTTTTGGATACTTTCCCCCCAATAAGGAAGCAATTATAGATCGGTCTTCAAACAATGCACATGTTATAAAGATTTTTCTTTGATATTCACTGTTTTCTCATTAGTATATGCCAGGATCCCACATTTTTTACTGGTGAAACACTTAAACACACAGAGATTAAAGAGGCAAAGACTTCTATGGCATGAAGACAAGGGCTGGAGGAATAATCATTCCCACAATATTAGAGAGAGGCTGATGCTGTTGAAAATGAAGGAGTAGAGCCAATATTAATAAAGTGTCAACAAGAGACTAGGCAAAGTCTTCCCCTTGACATTTAGTGCAGTAATTACATTAGATGAATGGTTTGAAGCAACATTTGGAAAAGATGGTTTTTTAAAAAAAATTATAACTCCCAGAAATGCAGAATCTTTCAGCCAGTATAACCCATGTTGGCTGAGGATGGCTTCCGGTAGTTTTAGTCCAACTCCAACACACACACACCCCCGCAAAAAAAACCCAAACAAACAAACAAAAAACAAAAAAAACCCCAACTTTTCAAAATTCTGTGCTTAACTGATTGATACAGTGCTCTTTAAACTAGATACAACCGAATTCTAACCATCCATATGCCCTGGTGATTAGATCGTTGCCTAGACTGCTGCAATGTGCTAAGCCTGCATCTGCCCTTGAAGATGGCACGGATCCTGCAGCTACTGCCAAATGCAGCAGTTGGGGCTGCTCCTTGTAGGAAGCAATTTTGATCCATGTTCAGCATCCTGACAATTCCTTCTAAGGCCTTAAAGAGCTGGCGCTCTCATGAAGGTCAGCTAGGTAGATAGAAGGACTCTTCCATTTCCCAATTCCTATACGAAGAAGACACCAGGACACACACACACACACACACCTCACTTCTTATTCAGCTGTTTAATGCTAAGACTGAAGAATAATCACCACGGCTTGCTTCCTTCAAATGCCAAATTAAAATTCCACTCTCCTTTGAGGTAAGGAGTACAAGGAACATCACCATCAGGAAACTCACAAACTATAAATGGGGAACTCAACCATCCATGCTGTGTGCATCAGCTGAGCATCTCCACAGCATGGCCCTGAGCATCTCCACAGCAGAGTATGCTGCTCCAGTATGGAGCACAACCGCACCTGCAAAACAAGTTGACATTGCTGTTAATGAAGCCATGTGTATAGTGACACGGTGCCTCAAACCTACACCAGTTGAGAAAATATACCCTCTTGTTGGTATCACTCCACCTAAGAAAAGGAGAGAAGAAGAAGCGGATGCCAAGAGAACTAAGCAAGAAAATGACGCTCAACATCCTCTGAATGGATATGAGCCTTAAGTCCAACAGCTCAAATCCAGGAAGAGTTTATGGCAAGAACAAACATTCTTGAGGATACTGTGGAGAACTTTGATGGTCTGGTCGAAATAACTCATGTGTTCAGAATCTCAGTTTAAAGTCCTTATTTCAAAATACATCCATGTTGGGGTTCCGAGGGGTCTCGGAGAGAAGTTAAAGGTGGGATGAGGTAGAAGCGGGAAACATTCCTTTATATATCTAGGATACGTCATGGGAGCAATGCATTATGGTGCATGTAGTTCGAGGCAGTTTGATATTATATCTGACAAAACTCCTTCTAATATCATACTGGCAAAGAAAAAAATCATTCAAAGACTTAAGCATAACTTCCCGAATAGATGTGAGTGCTGTGCTGAAGGAAACAGTTCAGTCAGTATGTCTGCTTTTTGCTCTTTTGTGTCACAATGTACCACACTGATAAAACCTTCCCTAGACATTTGCCTTACATGTTTGTTCTTGATGTCTATGTGTCTGGATCTGTGGCCTACAGCATCAGCATTGGAAATGTTGATCGCTGCTTTGTTGTCTTTGTGGATGGGGATGGGATAGGAAGGCTTTTTCCAGATTTCAGAGATTAGGTCATTGAACCAAACAAGGTTGTTCGCGGCCATAGAGACATACGTATTCCGCTTCTGCCGTAGATGTAGCTACTAGCTTCTGCTTGCCGGTGTACCAATATACTGGGCTGTTGTTTAAGAGGATCAGGTAACCTGATGTGCTTGTTCTTGTTTCTATGTCCCCAGCCCAATCTGCGTCGGCGTAACATGAGAGTTCAGGTCCGTCTGTCACCATTGTGTGCTTTAGATATCTTAACAGTCTCTTGATGGCATTCCAATGATAGACGTTTGGATTGCTCTGATTCACGGCCAGAGTTATGTCAGGCCTGGTCCAGGTGCCAATGTATAACAATGACCCTATGGTTGACCTGTACAATGTGTTTTCTTCGAACGCTTCTCCATCATTGTACGTGTTCTTCTGGAAGTCTGTCCGCATGGGTGTCCCGCAAGGGTTGGCGTCCGCCATGTTGCAGCTCTCAAGCAGTTCCACTATTTTTTTTTCCTTTGGAGACATTGCAAAACCATTCTGGATTCTGGATATTTGCACACCTAGGTACTTATCTATCTTCCCTAGGACCTTTAGTGAGATGTGTTTCTGAAGGCCTTTTGTGAACTCATCACACTTGGATTTGCTCTTTCCAAAATACAGCAGGTCGTCAACATAGATGAGCAATTTCTCTACCCCATCTTGAGATCTTTTTATAAATATGCATTTGTCTGATGTGGTGGCGATGAAACCCATTTGTTCCAAGACCTTGGACAGGCATTCGTACCACCTTTTTCTGGACTGTTTGAGTCTGTATAGGCTTTTATTGAGCAGCCATGTTTCCCCTTAATTTTCCCTGATTCCGGGTGGTGCTCTGACATAGATCTCTTTTTCTAGTTGTGCATGCAGGTATGCAATCTGCATGTCGAATTGGTACATGTGTTCCTTCAGGATCAACGCCATCACCAATGACACTCTCCAGCCTTACTGTTGGTGAATATGTGTCAGTATAGTCGTCTGGGCACCTTTGGGCAAAACCCTAAGCTACAAGTCTGGCTTTGTACATCGTTTTGTTGTCCTCTAGTGGTTTGACTTTGAACATCCATTTTGTCCCTATTGCCTTCTGGTTTTCTGGAACCCTTGCGACCGTATATACATTCAGGTCTCTGAGACTTTTTATTTCCTTCTGTATGGTGGCTTTCCACCTTTCTCGTTCCTTGTGTGGCAGCTGGAGTATGTATTCGCAGGTCTCAGGCATGTTTATGTTAGAGTCAAAGGCCATAACAAAATTCTCTAATCCCTTTGGTAGCTGGTTCCTGGTTGATCTTACTGGCCTTTTGGGTGGACTTTCGGAAGTGCCTGGTTCATCATCGCACCCAGTGTGCCCTGTGATTGGGTCAGTGAGTTCCCTCCCATCTTGGGGAATTGGTTTGCTTCCTGGCCTGTCGAGATCACGACCTGTGGCTCCCCTTTGGATGTCACTGGTGAGGTGCTCTATTGTCAAAGTCTCATTTGAATGTAACTTGCTCCCGTTTGCATTCTCATGAGAAGTTTACTGATCTGGACATTACTAGCTTGAGGTTAGAGTCCAGAAATCTGTAGGCCTTTGATTCTGGCTCAAAACCTAGGAACCTTAATTTCCTTGAAACTTTGTTGCCCTTTTTTCTTAACTGTTTTGGGATGTGCACATCAGCAAAGACCCCAAAAACATGGAGGTGAGACAATCTGGGTTTTTCGGCCATACATGGCCTCATACGGGGTTTTCCCTTTGACGCTTGACCACAGTCTGTTTAGGGTATAGTTTGAGTACAATAGTGCTTCTCCCCAGTATGAGAAACCTAATCCAGCATCTTCCAGTACACATCTGACCATAGTTTGGAGCACCCCATTTTTCCGCTTGGCTATCCCATTCTGGAAGGCTGAGAATGGGACAGCCTTGTAATGTATTATTCCTTCACTGATGATCCAATCTTCGAACTCCTTTGAGAGGAATTCTGAACCTCGGTCTGTCATTATCTGTTTTATCTTAGTGTTGTACTATGTCTCTGTTCTTTTATAGTGGTTCTGTTATTGGGGTCACTTCTTTCCCCTTCTTTTTCTTTGTCTTCAGCCTTGTCTGAGTCATCTAGGGTATCCCCTTCTCTGTTGTGGTCTTCTTCCCTATTTGGATCTTTATTGTTTCCTCCCTGGTCAATGAGGCTTATGCTGGCTTGGTTGTTGTTCTCTTCCATGGGTAGCAAGTATGGTAAACCTCTCGTGGTCACCACGTTCCCTATCTTCTCTCCATTCCTTGTGATGAATGCTTCCTTTCCCTGGAAGTTTATCTCTGATCCTGTATCCTCGCAGAATTTGATGGTGGCCAACATGTTATAAGGGACTTCTGGAACATAAAGTAATTCTCTAATCTTCCCTACCCCTGGATATGTACATTGCCTTTGGCAGCTGTAGGAATGTATCTGGATTCTGTCTCCTGTCTTCTGACACATTTTGTAAACAAAAGCCTCTTTGCTTGCATGAGAGACAACGCTCCTTATCTCTCCTTATTTGTGTTCTGACATTCTGATTGATTATGTAGCTTAAGTTTCGTTTCTGGTATACTCTGCTTGCTTAAGTTTCGTTTCTGAGATACTCTGCTTGAATAAAGAGAAGCCATTAGTATCCTTTGTTCAGCCAAGGACTGGAGTCGTGTTTTCTCTGTCTCTCTCTGTTCTTTCCTTACTTTGAGCCTAATGAAGCTGGACTTCATCAGACCTTTTAACGCTATCTTAAAAGATCTGGGGCAATAAACTGCTGCTTCAGGAGACTGATTGAAGAGATCTTTACATGAATCGAACTCCGACAAGTGGCGCTCCGTGGGAGGCTTTGAACTACAATGAGAGCCTTCTTTGAACTCTGCTTCAGCAATTAACACCTCATAATTGGCGACCGGGGAGGTCTATTGTCACTCACACACGACCAGAGGGAAGGTCATAAATCGAGCGCTCGAAATTCATCCAATTCTACATTGGGTCCCATATGGTGAGTGAAAAAAGAAGATTATTTTTTTAATTATGGGTTGTGTGCTGGCGTCGCAAATGCAGGAACTTTGTAAAGATATCTCAGATCTTTTGAATAACAATGGGAAACGAGCGGATGAGAAGGAGATACAAAAGCTAGTCAAAGCTATAGGAAAAAACTGTCATTGGGTTAAATATGATGAATGTTTGGACTTAAAACAGTGGAAACAGATTGGGAGAGAAATGCAGAAGCATAATGGAATTTCTATATCAGTGCTATTTACGTGGGAGGAAGTTAGAGACTGCCTTCAAAGACTCACTCCAAAGAATATTCTGTTGTCTCAGGGGCTTGCTGGCCCCCTCCCAAAGCTTCTGCCCCCAGCCAAAGGAGGGACTATAGCAACTGCCCCTCCATCATATGAGAAACAACAGCCCCCTGATGGGGGTGGAGGTGGAAATGGAGATGGGACATTATATCCTGCCTTGCAGCAATCAAGCACTTTTAGCCCTACAAAAGACCTGTTCACTGCTGCAATACTGCCTGCCGAGTCTAAAAAACAACTAGTGCCAGCTGATGGGGAACAAATGGTGGGGACCTCATCACAGATTGAAGCTGTTAATGCATGCAGAGTGGCAGGAAGCAAGGAGTGTGTTTCAAAGAGCAGCATAGGAGATCTCAGTCCGCCCTTGAAGCAGCCCTCATCACAAAAGCAGGAGAAGCTGAGTAGTAAACTTGATACCTCACGTTTGGGCAGGAAGATCCTACAGAAGTGGAAGGATGGCCCAGAGGAGGAATGCAGAAAACCCAAGCAAAAGGGGTCTTCTTGCAAGTACAAACTAACAGATGCAGTTTGTCATAAAATTGAGATTGAGATGCTGCAGATGAAAGAAATCCAGAGGACAAGGGGGGTGGATCCTGCCTGTATGGACAGCAGGCTGGTGCAAAAATACAAGGAGTTTTTGGCTGATTTTGAACTGCCCAACCCTCAAACAAAGAGATCAGAGTGGGCTGTCTCAAGTTTCCAGCATCAGGATGGCAGGGAAAGCAACGGGAAATTCTCTGTACTATTCTTCTGTGTGAAAGCTGCTTGCAAATTCTGGAGAAGTTCTTTGTGCTTTCACACCTCATCGGCCTGCCTTAATATAGATAGGTGTGACTGGAGCAAGAAGGAATGTGTGTTTGCCTGAAAAGCTGAAAAGGGGGGTCTGGGTGTCTTGTGAATTCAGTGAGAGTTAATTTATGGCTTAGTTTCAGCTTGCCATGCCAAGAACTGTGCTGGAGAGAAGATAGTGTTTAAGAAGAAACATTTGGACTTTTAATTTGGACATTTTAATTGGACTAAAAAGTTTGTGTGGACTCTAAGCAAAGAATTGGCTTTGTTTGCATTTTAAAACCTGAAAACCTTTTTTAAGCAACCTGCTCATGCTATGAGTGTGAAATGCTTTAATGATATTTGTACTGTATTGATTTACCATGCTATGCTGGTTTTAAGCTATTGAATGCAATGGAGACCTACTTCATGTAAGGAAGAAGAGAAATGTTCATGTTTTGTTCATGCTTAAATGTTTTGCTTATTCTCTTGCAGGGGAAAGACCTGTCTTTGCTTATGTTATGTTTTACCTTATGAAACTGCATTTCTCAAGGTACCTCCAGAAGCACATGGAAGAGTTTTCAGTACCCTACACATGTAAATGGGTTTGTGATATTGCATTTGTGTTATACATCAGGCATGTTTCACATGGTACTAGTAATAACAGGGCATGCTCCTGTTTCTTAGGGGAGTGTCTGCCTAAGCCATTGGTCGTTTATTGGCAACAAGGGGATCCTGAGTGGAAGGATTCCTGCTGGAGCGATCCGCCCATGGAGAGAGAAAAAGGTTACTCAGCTCCAGGATGGTGGTTCACCAGTAAACTAAATGTGCTGACATTTGTTCTTTTCTTTCTTACTGTGCTTCCAGCTGTAAGAACAATGCCTCATGGGGGCAACCCCAACTTTTGGATTCGTCATGCTAACTATATGTTTGAAGTTCATGGTAAGAATGCAACGTTATACTATGAGCATCCACTGGCAGTGTCTCAAATGGCCTTTCTTCCGGCATTGTTCAACACGCCAGTGTTGGTTATTGGACATTTGCAACATCTTGATAGATCTACACTCTTCTCCAATCCTCCAGAACAATTTAACAACACCCGCTGGCGAAGCATGACATTCAAGAAATACACTAAAGGACTTTGTTTCTGCTGTCATAGTTCTGGAGTCTGGAATAGTAAATGGAAGTACTGGACTCAAGCAAAACGGGTTTTGCGGAATGTAGGCAATTATACGGGTTGTGATGATTATTTTTGGTTATGGGGTAGTTATAACAGTTCTTATAAGCTTAATTATACCTTGTTTAACACTACTATTGAAGATATATATGATGTGTTTCCTATGTTTACTCCTGATTATTCTGCTATAGATAGTGGTTCAATTTGCAATGGATGGCAAATCAAGGATCCTAACATGTGGTTCTTTTTTAATGGAGTTGCCACGAATTTCCATCCAGGACAATATCAATGTGCAGCATTGGGTTATTTTACCTTACCCGTACAAGTGCAAATGCCGCTTCAGGCAGATGCACGGCGCCGGAGAGCTGCTGCTGGCCCAATGGGTCATAGATTACCTGTTAGCAAAATCCGGAGGATTTTGTAAACTGGTCGGGAACCAGGGATGTCGGGTAAAATTCCAGGATCTGAATAATACTATTGAGAAAGAACTTCAGAATTTACAGGAGAGCATTACTAACAATGTACGCACTGATGTTAATCTCTTTGATAGGGTGACTTCTTGGTTGCCTGATTTGTCTGTCCTTAGACAAGTTTTCTTTTATGGGTTCATTATTATTATCTGCCTTATACCTTTGTGTTTTTGCATTTATTGTATTCCTAATCTTATTTCTATGTGTAACACATGTCCACTGCGTAGAAGGGAGACATCGGGTTTTGCACGACGGCAATTGTACTCAATGAGGTATCATCCTCTGGAACAAGGTACCAGGAGTCAGGAGGGGTACGATGTCCAGGAGGACAGTGATGATGTATATGGAGGAGTAGTTATGGAGTATGATGACATGCAGGGGTATGATTAGCCGTCCCTCTCTCAAATTTAAATGAAAAAGGAGGACATGTAGGAATGTATCTGGATTCTGTCTCCTGTCTTCTGACACATTTTGTAAACAAAAGCCTCTTTGCTTGCATGAGAGACAACGCTCCTTATCTCTCCTTATTTGGGTTCTGACATTCTGATTGATTATGTAGCTTAAGTTTCGTTTCTGGTATACTCTGCTTGCTTAAGTTTCGTTTCTGAGATACTCTGCTTGAATAAAGAGAAGCCATTAGTATCCTTTGTTCAGCCAAGAGTGCAGCGTGTGTGTGTCTGCTTTTCTCTCTGTCTCTTTTCCCTTCTTACTCCGTCTAATGAAGCTGGACTTCATCAGACCTTTTAACGCTATCTTAAAAGATCTGGGGCAATAAACTGCTGCTTCAGGAGACTGATTGAAGAGATCTTTACATGAATCGAACTCCGACAGCCAGCCACTCTTGCGTACCCTTGGTTCGTGACCTTTGTTTGGGAAGATACTTCAGTGAAGGAACTGAACAGCCTTTTGCTGCAGGAAGTATGTGTGGTAGCCCCAGAGTCAATCAGCCAGTGCTGGTCACCTGTGGCAGCCTGTGTATTTATTTCTTTGCATCTGACTTTGTCTATCAAGTTGAGTTTGTTTCCCGCATCTCTCTTCAGTTGTTGGGGTCCCTCCTGGGGCTGGGGGACCTCCATCTCCTTGAGTCGCCATCTCCTCTGTATCTCGGTGGTGTCCTACCTTGGAACCTCTGCCCTTAGTTGGTTGTGTTGCTGTAGTGGCTGGGGTTGCTAGGTGTGTGTGTGTGTGTGTGTCTGTTCGACAACCTCCCTGCTTTTGTTAGCCCTAGGGCAGTCTCTCTTAAGGTGGGATTTTGACCCGCATAAATGGCACCCAGTTGGTGTATTGGCCTGTTCTACAAATTCAACCCTTCTAGTGTCCCTGCCTCCTCTGCGGAGAAGGGCCCTATCCCTTCTGAAGCTGTCCTCTGATATGAGTTTCCCAGAAATATATTCAAGAGGTAGATTGTCATCACTCATGTTGTCAAAATGGCTCAGGAGGTGGTCCTAGCTTGAGTCTAAAGAGTTAAATATGATGTTGATTAGGCATTCATCTGTGATTGTTTCACCTCTGCGCATCAGATTTGACCTCATGTTTGTTAATTTTAGTAGGTGGTCGCTCATGAGCACATCTGCTCTGAGATTTGCTGAGTAGAACTCTCTAGCCAACAAACTGGTCGCACTCTTGTTTTTACAGTAAAACAGTTTACACAATTTCCCCCAAATCTCGGACACAGTCGTGCCATCGGGTATACTGCTGTAGATCGCGAGATCAATGGAGCACAATAACAAAACAAATGCTTTATGATGAATGTGATCTATTTCTAGGGGCCAAGGTTTTTCAGGTGGGCTTTTAATTAAAAAAAGAGCACTTTCTTTCAAATGAATTACCTGAAAATGTTTAACCCAGTCCATTATGGTTTTTTTCCTGATGTGCATAGTATTGGGAAGTTGCTTGGCAGGTTGTTTTGTTGGCTGGAACCTGTGCTGGTCATCTGCTGCAGCTGGTGTCCAGGAATGTGGTTGAACTGACAGTAGGGTTCAGGAATGCAGTCTATCAGATTCAAGAGGTCAACTTGTTTTTCTTCTCCTTGACTGAAGGTGGAGCTCGCCTGTCTGAAGACATGTCCTTCTTCATCTTGCCTGAAGAGGGAGTGTTAGTTTGGTTGCGCATGCGCAAAGTCCATTCTGTGCTGGCTTTCGAGGAGGAAGGATCTCTGTGTCGCCAGTCCCATCGCTGGAGGTCTGAGGCTCACCGGAGGGTTTGTGTCTTCATTTCCGATGTTCCCGAAGTCGTCTGGAGTTGCTCTGGAGAATGGGAGTCATTGCTCGTGCACCGGAGGAGGTTCGACCATCGTGGAGATGTCTCGGGAGGCTTCTGCTGCCCTCGGAGCAACTACCGCAGGTGCCTGGTGGGTTGTCTAGAGATCCTCTGCTGCGGTGATGGCCTGGATCGGCAACTGGCTCGGGTAGGTCTTCATTTTTGGGGAGATGTCGACCTCACGGAGAGCATCGGTGATGGTTTGAAGGCCCGGCAGAATTGCTTTCGTGTCCTAGCTGGCATTCATGTGGGTGTGTTATAGGGGATCCCAGATCATGCGGCGCTGTAGCTAGGGGGCGTATGTGTTTTCTGTTAGCCAGCCTGGGTATTCCTCGCTGTCACTGGGTCTGTTGGTGCTGGCCCCTTGGTCTCCCTGGTTTCCCGCCCTGTGGTTCGAACCCTTGGCTCCGATTTGTGGGCTGTCGGCTATCTTGGCCACATTTGAAGTCAGAGCCAGGGCATCGCTTCCCGCCACTATTGGGTATAGGGTGTCTGTAGAGTGGCTTACTGGGTGGGTGAGCTGGGGTCTGTCGCTTTCTCCCATCAGGGTCAGTAGTTCGGTGACGGAGATCATTCTTCCATTTGACCGGTCAATGATCCCGAGCAAAGCGGACTTTGGGATGTTAACATTCCTGGTACCCTTTTTATTTTGGGAAAGGCTCTGGCATCCACCTTCTGTTGCCTTTCCTCTTGGTTTTCCGTCGGGCCGTCTTCTTCGGCAGAACTATTTTTTTGATTTTGCCTTCAATGTCCCCACATGGAGCTTCTTTGTTCTGGGCATCTTTTTGTTTTGAGTTAATTTCGAAACCAAACCTCTGCTGTGGAGAACTTTGATGGTCTGGTCGAAATAACTCATGTGCTCAGAATCTCAGTTTAAAGTCTTTATTTCAAAATACATCCATGTTGGGGTTTCGAGGGGTCTTGGAAAGAGTTTAAAGGTGGGATGAGGTAGAAGCGGGAAACATTCCTTTATATACTTAGGATACATCATGGGAGCAATGCATTACGGTACATGTAGTTCAAGGCAGTTTGATATTTCATCTGACAGGTACACAAGAGTAAAACCAAATTAGAAGATTGTTATGTATGATAACTGTGTTTACTGAAATATCAAATATTCAAACTGCTGGGTTCCCGTGCAAATTGCTGTCATACAGCGATGCTGTTTGACAGCCGCAAGATCTAGGCAAATCGTGAAGTATCACGAGATTTTGGAGAGTGCGCAGTTTGAAGTTTGACGGGTGCGCTATGTATCCATTTAATGCAAATGAAGGGATTAATTGGTTAATTGACCAATCAGCATTGTTCCCGTGGTAAATGTATCTTTCTCTGTGTGTATAAAGTCCGTGTTTTGCCCCATCCAAGTTGTGTTCAGACCCTCCAAATAAAGAGCTGTAGTTCACTTTCAATGCTTGTTGTCTCCAATTTCTGAACACCAAAAAGATGGAGGAAGGAGTTCACTGGACAAGGAACAACATTAAAGGAGGATACATCTGAGGAACTTGACCTTCCCTATGTCACTTGGAGGACCCTGAATAGGGTGAGGGTAGGAGAACTTAAATGCAAGACCAACATGCTCAAGTGGGAGCTGCTGGCAGACAACATCACACTGCAAGGATGTGGAGAGATGCGGAAGCTGGCTCATTTACTGGTCTGCTGGTTAAGACCAGAAACATGAACGGATGAAGATTTAATTATGGCCAAAAGACAAAGCCAAGAAGGTGGCTTCATTAACACTCGTTCAGACGTCCAGTTTAGAGAGTGAATGTATGGTAAGTGGCTTTGAAAGGCAAGAGAAGTCTAGACACCCCTGGGCGGCCACGGCGGGAAAGTCTTTATTTAACCTTGTAAATACCAACCACACTTCTATACCACCCCATAGAGCAGGGGTGCCCAAACTTTTTGGGCCATGGGCCGGTCACGTGATTCAGTGGGCCGGTTACATGGTTCCTCCCACTGGAAGCGGAATAAAAAAAACATCTTAACAATCTGTTTTGCAACAGGATAAGATAGATTTTAAGCTGCTACTTTTTTTCCCTGCTTAAACCAGGAGGTGCCCAAACTACGGCCCACAGACCAGATCCGGCCTCTGACGCCAATTCATTCGGCCAATGCCGCCCTCAGCGCTTCCGGAAGCAGAAGTAAAACGTGCCCGTACGAGGGTGGCGTGGACTGGGTGAATTGGCATTGGGGGCCGGATCTGATTTTACAGGCCATAGTTTGGGCACTCCTGCCATAGAGCTTAACACATTTTCTGGTCGGTTCACACGTTAATCAGCATTTTGCCCCCACAACCACAGGCTGCGGCCTCATTTTATCAACCTGGGAAGGATGCAAGGCTGAATCGACCCGGAAGGCAGGCTCGAACTCGCAATCTTCTGGCTGCAATACAGCAGCTTAACCCCTGCGCCACTAGGGCCCTTGCTTTACCCTCCGTCCGGCTCATTGAGAGAGTGGGAGGAGAGACAGAAAAAGGCAGACGGAGAGGGGAGGCGGGGGAAGAAGAGAAATGAGACGACGGGGTTGGCCAGCTGCGCACCTGATTGATGCCCCTTCGGCTCAATAAGGAGGCGAGTGAGTTCGAGGCGGGCTTTCCCGCCGCCGCCGCCGCCGCCGCCTCCCTTTGCAACTAGACCAGAGAGTCTGCTCGGCGGCGGCGGCGGCGCGAAGGGAGGACGGGGCCGGCTCGCCAGTGTCTGTCTTGCGCGTTGGGACTCCGCGAGGGAGAAAAAGGGCTGCTCCGCCGCCGCCGCTGCAAGAGAATCCCCGCCACGCAGGATGTCTCGGTGAAACGGGGTTGGCGCATCCATCCCTTCGCCTCGTTCCCGCCTTTCCACCTCCAGGGATACCGAGCGGCTCCTGGTGCGGTTCAGAAAGAGAGGGCAGATATCTATATATATATCTATATATATATCTATATATATAGATATATATAGATATATATATCTATAGAAATATTCTTCGCTCTTTCTCTCTGGACTGCCTTGTCTCCTCCTCCTCCTCTTCGCATCGCAGGACTTCTGGAGGAGAGGCAGACACACAAAGGGAAGGACATCGTCACAAAGAGGATCCCCTGCCTGCCTGCCTGCTCGCCTGCAGCGATTTCTGGATGGATGGACAGATTGGATGGATAGATAGACAGACAGATAGATAGATTTTGGTGGGAGGTTCGTCGTTTTTTCTTTCTTTTCTTTAAAGCCAACAACCCCTTTTATGATTTAATCCTATTTTGTTATTATTATTTTTATTATTATTAATTATTGGTCTATGCCTTGCATGCAAAAGAGGCTGGCGGGGAGCAGCGAAGCCAAAAACGGGGAGACCTTTTTGTGCGCTTCCCCCCTCTCCACCTTCGCTGCTGGGATGGAAAGCTAGCTGCTGAGTGTGACATCGATCCGCGCTTGTCCTTGGTTGCACTTTTTTTTTGTTCTGATCAAAAAGGAGAGCCCGGCGGCGCCGCGCGCGCCCCCGACCTCGCGCGCTCCCGCGCTCGCTCTGTTTTTTTGCGTGTTTTTTGCTTTTTATTTTTTTTCGCAGCGCGTGGCGGAACGGAACAGCTTTTGTGCACCTTTCTTTCCCTGCCTGCCTGCGGTCGGGAAGAAGAGCTTCCTTCCCGGTTTCCGTCCCAGGAGGACGCAAAGGAGGCGAAGGAAGACATCGAGGACCAACTAGTGTGTCTGCAGTGTATCTCCTTGCCTTCCCATTTCGTCCTCTTTCGTTTTGCCGCTGCTCTAGTGGAGCTCCCTTCGTTGGCCCTCTGAAGTTGTTCAAGGCTCCCTTGGTTCTTTTTTTTTTGGTGGTGGTGGTGGGGGGGGGGGGGGTTGCCTTTAGGGAGGTGGAAAAAAAGGATCCGACGCCATCTACAGTTGCAAAACTGTAGGGAGAAAATAACAGCGACCCTTCTCTCCGGTTTTTTTTTTTTTTTTGGCGGGGGGAGCCAGAAAAAGTGGGCTGAAAACCCCAGGCTTTTGCTGCTGCGAGCACCGTCAGGAAAATCGGTGTACAGTACAGTACTGTATTCTGAAAAGGGATCAAGATCCTGAGAGTGACTCTGATCTCCTCCCATCAGCTTCTCTGGTCTTCTTCTTACCAGGATAGTGGTGTTTTCCTGCGTGGGCCACGTTTTGCAAAGGCGCACGCGGGGTTTTTTTGTGCTCGCCCCACTTTTGGTTCGTGGCGAGCCAAAGGTACCCCCCCCCCCCACACACACACACACACACACACACACAACCTTGAAGGCGGCGTACTCCTGTGGGTTGGGAAGGAGCCTTTGGGTGGATCGCAGGATTCCCTCTCGCCTCCCGGACATCCAAGCTGATACCACCACTACTCCTTTCTGCTCGGCTCTGTAAAACCCAGACTCCAATTCACAAGCACACGTGTAAACCCGATCCGGCCAGCCCCCTTGGGAGGAGCGCACCAGAAGGCTTTGTTGGCCAAGGCTAGGCTTGTGGCAAAGACCTTCCTGGACCTCGAGAGAAAGGGGAACGCGCGGTGCTGCAGCCAGCCTCTCGCGTGCGGGGTGTGCACGTGTGAACGCGCGCACGTGTGATACTCCGGCGAGTGCCGCGGGTGGGGGGGATTTCTCGTCGGGGTTGGTTTTCTCCATCCCCATGAACATACAACGCTCAACCCCCATCGCGATCGCACGCTATGGAAGACCTCGGAATAAGACCCAGGATTTCGACGAGCTCGCCGCCGTGAGACCCACCGAGCCCTCGAGCCAGAGTTTCAGCCCCAACCTTGGCTCGCCCAGCCCGCCAGAGACTCCGAACTTGTCGCATTGCGTTTCTTGCCTCGGGAAGTACTTACTGCTGGAGCCTCTGGAAGGAGATCATAGTTTCCGAGCCGTGCATTTGCACAGCGAGGAGGAGCTGGTGTGCAAGGTAAGAACTTTTTTTCCCCTTACGCTCGCAGACACGCGTTAGCCTTTCCTCGGTCTAGCCCGATTTAGATAGTGTAGTTTGCAGAGGGCACTGAAGGACGGGAGGTGTGCAAGAAGCGGCTGGCCTTGAACGCCGGGTGCAATTAAACACAAAGCCAAGCTAGAAAAGTCTTCCTCAATTCAAGGTCTCTTGGCAACTTTTCAGACAATACGCAGGTTGAGGTTAGAAACGTGGAAGAGGGGAAAATCTGGGCTCGAGGGATGCAGGTTTAAAGTTTTCCCACCCATTCTGCTTCACTTAGAAAATAGGAATCCCTAATAATGACCATTCCCTTGGTACTCAGTCACACACACACACACACCCCCATACCGTTCCTTGCACACTGATGACTGCAAGGTGCCAGCTTTGTCTAAGCCTGTGCAACATGGGCCCCAGCTGCACAGAGTTGGCTTGGGCTTAACTTCCAAGACAACGTGTGTGGGTTGGTGGTGGTGGGGAGATTGAGTTGTCTAGCAGATATCCTTTTCAGTCTCCTTGAGTATCAAGCTCTCTTTACACTGTTTGCAAACACCCTCTGTTCCAGCAGGAATAGTTTTTTTCTCTTTTTTTAAATGAGAAAAAAAATGTTTTGCATTTTTTCTTCTTCCCAAAATGTGTTTCCTAGGAGAGCCTACAACGTCATGTGTTCCCCTGTGGTTGGCTTTTCGGCCTGTTGCCAGCCAGCTCCTTCTTGAAGCTGAACAGTGTGGGAAGAGGAAGCCCACATGTGTGCCTTCCATTCACTCAGAGGCAACTCTGTTTTCCTTTGTTCCCAAAAGGGCTCTGTCTCCTCTTCCCATTGAGCTCTGCAAACAACAGATCGGAAAGATGATGTGGAGAAAGAGAAGAAGAAAAAAAGGGGGGGCAGGATTGGAAACACTCCTGGCCACCTTTTGCATTCTAGACATTGTTCATTACACAGTCGTCAGGTTTTTCAAACAAAGACCTGAGATCATCCCTGGTTTGAGTTGGTGTGAAACTGCATGGTGGTGGCCCCCATGAACACCCCCAGTCATTCATGTGTCTGGATGCCAGCCTCTTTGTCAGTTAGGTAGATTCTAATGGGATGTGAAAATTAAATTATGCTCCCCGATTACTGGTAAAGGTTTGATTGTCAGGACAGTAAGAATGTGCAAGGGGATGGAGAATCGCTTATAAACTGTGAACTCTTATGTCTGGAAAGAAGATTTACTTATTTGTAGTTACCTGGCTAATTATGTCAAAGGGAGCCCATAAACTGGTGGAACTTTGGGTGCAAGGGAGGGTGGCTATTGGAAGTAGCAAGCATGAGTTTTAATTAAAATATACTTTCCTTCATTTGCCAAAACAGTTGCATGTTAACTTATTCCGAGTACTGCTGTGGAAGACATAGCTAGGGAGCTCAGAGAGAAAAAGCTTTACATGCAAAGCTGTTGCCTTGCTTGATATTTTTTCAGAAAAGTGTGTGCACGCGCACACACACGGTTGGGTCGCTCCCCCCACAACCATTGGTGGAACAAAAATGCAGCTCCCATAAGAGTCAGAATATGTGACCATTGTCATGAGATTGCAATGCATTTCAGTCCATGGATAAGCTAGCATTAGGAGACTCCTAGTTTTCATTTAGCATGCCTCATGTTTTAAACTACAAGTGGGCCTCACAATACTCAAACACAGTCACTTGCACACATGCAATAATTAAAGTGTCCCTTCAGATGTGTTTTCCTCTCCTAAATATTCCTGTGTACAGTACTCTAAAAAAATTACTACTGTATATCTTGTTTCCTTTAAAAAATGGCTTATGAATCTCTTTGCCTGCCCACTCCTCTGATATGCATACAGTATGAATGTTGGATAACAAAGGCAAGACATGCTAGTCTAGTGAAGCCTCATTTGGTTTGGCTGGGCCCCCAGTAGCATGTGTTGTAATTCTTTCAGAATCCAGATTACATCTCATGGCTGAAAAATAACTAATTTGGCCTACTTCCTTGTTAAAAATTTCACAGTCTGATCCTTCATTAAAGTAAAAAAATCAAAGAGGAGTCTTTGTGAAGTCAGTCCAAAATGACATTTTGGAAACGGCTTTTAGGGGGAAATGCCACTGTTTATAGATTACATACAGTACTGCTGAAGATGTGTAAGATTATATTAGATTTCTCAAGGAAGCTTTGTAAGGTTGAGGGGGAACAGGGGGGGGGGGTCTGTTCCCACAATTTCAGACATGGTCATTGATGTATTTCTGCTGAACTTGGATTGTCCTTGAAGCAGGTTGTGCAAAACATCCCACATATAGGCCAGTTAACATGCAAAAAAGGAAGAGAGGTTTCCAGCTTTGGGCAACAGGAAAAGAACTGTGAGAAAGTGATTCACAGAATGCTAAGGGTTTTGCACTTCTAGCAGTTTGCGTGAGTGCTACTGAACTGACAATGATAAGGGCTGACTTTTTGTATGCATGTTTACCTAGTCTGAATTAGATGGACTTCCGAACCTACATATGTAAAATCAGGCTGAAAGTCTTAAAGGCAATTCCTATCCTGTCTCAGGGTGATAAAAGATAAGGGCTTTAAAGCAGGAACTGGATAGGGTAGCCTGTCAGATCCCAGCATCCCTCGTCAGAGGTTTTGCTGGCTAGGACTTAAATTAGATTATTATTTTTTTGTAACTGTACTGATTAATGCCCACATTCTTCATAGCATAAATGCTAAGTCTCATTTATCCTTGTATTGTGCAATATTGTTGGCTCGTACTCTTCAGTAATATTATTAATCTGGTTTCGTAACTTTCTGACTTCCGTTGCCAAAGGACAAAAGCACAGGAAGGGCACAGATTTTTCCAGTAATGAAAACCTTTGTTACACATTGGTGATTTCCTCTAAATGCAGCATGCCTGTTCTTCTCAATGAAATATCCATGTTGCCTTAAATCTGTGTCTTCTGAAAGTCAGGGACACTGATTCATTCATAATCACTGGATTAGTGTAACGTTTTTATATTGGAGTTTCCCATCATGCTTTATGCTTTCTTAACATTCATTCACAAGATCACAGGTGACGCGCCTGCTGTCACTTGTGGCTTTCAATGGGATTTTACTCAGAATAAATTTAACTTAAATCAATGAAGGCCATTGAAACATTTTCTTAGAGTATGTGTGGACAACTGGCAGACTTGCAAGAGGGCTCAGTTGAGGCTCAAGATGGTCCTATTCTTCACCTTTTGTATTATACTTGTTTTGAAGGGTCTGCATTATAGATTATTTCTTACTTTCTAGTCCAAGCAAAAAACTTGCCAGCTTTGCTCATTCTCCCTTTCATCATTATGTGTCACCAGGTACTTGACTTTCTTTTGTGTCCCGATCAAACCCTGGACTGCCAAAATGAAGCCAGTTTCTTTGGCCCAGCTTAAGTCCTCATCAGTACATGTTTCTGGCAGTAATTGGCAAACCAGTAAATGTGCTAGATTCTGTTTCTCTCCACATTCACAGTGTGTGTTGTTGTCCACCACCAGCTCCTGCTTGAGCATGTTGTTTTTTGCATTTAGGGACTCCGACCCGCAGCCTATTCAGGGTCCTCCTAGTGACGTAGGGGAGGTTGAGTTCTTAATTTGAAATATGGGCAAAGGCCTTATCCTCCCCATTTCTGCCTTGTGTAAAAAGTAAAATTGAAAGCTATTTTACACTTTCAGTCTACGCTCTTACATTGCAGGATAAAATTGGATTGAGTGGTTCAAGTGCCTAAAGCAGGGGTTCTCAACCTACGACCTGCAGCACCATTTCATGTGGCCTGCTCCGCTAGCAGAAGCGGATGTGTTTACAACAGCCATAAATGCGCCCCCGGCTGTCATAAACACCGTAAAATGCATCCGTGGCTATCATAGACACGTAAACACTGCTGTAAAACGCATCTGCAGCTGTCGTAAACATTTACAACAGCTGTGGGCACGTTTTGCAACAGTGTTTTCAGTGGGGGAACCACCAGTCTGGCCCGCTCAGCTGTCTGAGGGTGTGTGGTCCAGCCTGCGGTATGAAAAGGTTAAAAACCCCTGGCCTAAAGAGTTGAGTTCTGCCATTCTCTGTTCTTATAGGAGAGAGGAAGGGAGTTTGGAAGGCATCTTTTAGCTTAAGAAGTGAGAGAGGGATTCTTTAGAAGCTTTGTTAGATCCCTTCTCTTGGTGCCTTGCAGTTGGAATCCACTGAGGAGGAATAGATTTGAGAGCCTTTTGTATGGATCTCAAACATCTAAATGAGTCAGCAGGTGGAGCCAATATGTTAACTGTTGATAAACCCTGGCCACAGCTGTGTTTTTGCTGACACTCAGGGAACTCAATTGGTTTCTATGATTCTTTTTTTTTCTTTTTCTTTTTTGGAGCGTAGAGTGGAGTGGTGCATATAGTAAGATGAGTTAGTGGCGGGCTTGCAAGGAGTGTATTTATAAGATGACAGGTTTTTTTAAATAAAAGAAATGCTCTTCCAGATTTACTCTAAAATTGTGTTTGAAGGTGCCACCTTCAGATTTTAAACCCTTTTACTTCTTTCTTAATGTAATGACATTGACCATCAGATTTCAGAATTAGAGTTTAATAAGCTACCAAGTTGTTACATCTTCCTAGTGAACTCTGGGTTCTAAAATTTTGCTTTGTATAGATTTCCTTGTAGGACAGGGGTGCCCAAACTTTTTGGGCTGTGGGCCGGTCATGTAATTCAGGGGGCTGGTCGCTATGGCCTGGTGGCCGGATCCAGCCCCCAACGCCAATTCATCTGGCCCACAAAGCCCTCGTTGCTCCCGGAAGTGGAAGTAAAATGCGCCCATACAGGCACATTTTGCTTCTGGGACTGAAAAGGGCTTCGCAGGCGGGATGGATTGGCATCAGGGGCCGGATCTGGGTCATAGTTTGAGCACCCAGATGTACGACATCAGTTCCTCCCCTCCCTCCTTTCCTGATTAATACGTTTCACCTAAGTTGTCAAAAGAAGAAAGATGGTTTTCATAAAGAAGCAAAGGAAAGCACTCACATTTATATACCGCCCTATAGCACTTAGTTCACACTGTTTGCAAGTCACAAGTTAATTAGCATTCTGCCCCTCCCCAAACATGTTGGGTCCTCATTTTACTGACCTCAGAAGGATGGAACACTGAGTCAGCTTTGAGTTCTGGTCAGGATCGAACTCACAACCTTTTGGTTGCAGTACAGCAATATAACCACTGTGCCGCCAGGAATTCTGGAAGCATGTCCAGGTTGCTCAGGAACTGTTTAAAGTTCTCTGTTACAATCTGGATCTCTTTGCTAGTGTTATTAGTTCTGATGCAGTAGGTCAGATACACAGCTTGTTTCTTTTGCTGTCACTAATCCTTTCTTCTATTGCCAATTCCGTCTCCAGGTGTATGATGTTGGTTGCTACCAAGAGCTACTTGCACCTTGTTTTTGTCTGCCTCCTCACGACAACATCAACCAAATCACTGAAATCATTCTCGGGGAGACCAAAGCATATGCATTCTTTGAGAGTAGCTATGGGGACATGCATTCCTTTGTTCGTACCTGCAAGAAGCTGAAGGAAGAAGAGGCAGCCAAACTCTTCTATCAGATTGCATCTGCTGTAGCGCATTGTCATGATGGTGGTCTGGTACTGCGGGATCTCAAGCTGCGGAAATTCATCTTCAAAGATGAAGAAAGGTAAGAAGTTTCTCACCTTCCTCCCTGATTCCTGTGGATACATTAGGATTGAACTTTTGAATAAATTATTTGCTGATGCTGCTCAATGGCTGCTACATGTGTTTTGCATTAATGCCACCTCCTGGGGGGCGGGGATGTTCCTGAACATTGTAATGATGGCTTCAGAAAGAGAATGGCCAGATGTAGGCATCTGTTTCCATAAAGAAATATTTTGGAATCATGGAGAAGCTAGCACCTAGCTGAAGGTAAACAAAACTAAGGTGTGGTTAGAGCAGTATTTCCTAACCTTTGGTTTTTGGACTTCAATTCCCAGAAGCCTAAGTGAATTCCCTAAAGCATTGATCAGCCAGTATACTGACTTAGGCTTATGAGAATTGAAGCCCCCCTGTGGGGCGTGGGACCAACATTAGGAAACACTGGGTTAGAGGCTGGATTGACCTTGTGGGAGCTTACATAGATCCGCTGGAATACTGAAATGGGAAGCAAATCATAAAATGAAAATTGTTTTGCCATCTTTCCCACTGTAGTATTCGCACATGATTATTCTGTGTATAAGCTAATTTTCTTCATAGAACTGATTTTCATGTTACTTTTGCCTGCACAAGTATCTTCTCTCATTCCACCTCCTCTTTAATTGGGCTTATAAGGAAGCTGACATATTATGGACCAAAATGTGAGATCCACACTAGTATGAGAGATGATTTCTAGACACCTCCTTTTGTTTATTTCTACCCAATAAAATTATTATTTCCACTTTGCTGCAGTAGGAGGAACAAGAAAAAAGCTTATGGTACTTTAAAAGATTGGAGTTATTTAGTGTTGTATAACCCTTTCCCAGGATATTGTCTGGTGCGTGTGTTTTGGTTACCACAGCGTTATATACTTAATATTTGCCTACTCAGTGTTTGGTTGCATGCAATAACCCTATACTAAGTAGAACAGAGCATCCAGAATTTTAAAGAGTGTGTTTTCTGATAATAAAAGAATGATTTCTAAAGAAAGATGTTAAAAAGCTAATGTATAGGCCTCTCACATAGGGTGAAGAACACTTGGCTTACCAGATGTTAAAAGACAAAAAATCAGGACAGTCAAAAGTTCCCCATTCTCACTTTTGTTAATTTGTGTATCTTTGACTGATCCCAATACAGTGGTACCTCATACAACGTCCAAACTTGGTTCCACAAGTTTGGACTTTATACGGATTTGGACTTTGTATGAGGCATGCAAAATCCTAGCCATGATGCCTCATACAACATCCAAATTCTTGCCGCGATGCCTCATACAACGTCATTTCCATAGAGATACATTGTACTGTAACAGCACAGACTTCAGGGCAAAGTCAAGGAAACAGACAGGAAACTGACAGAACTTTAAGAAATCATTGTCTAAAGGCTAAAAACATTACAAAAACATGTCAAACAACCTTGATTGTCCAAGAACCTGAAGAATGCTGCTAAAGTCCCAGGAATGCTGCTAAAAATTCTGACGAAAAAATTCAGAAAATCCAAAATTGTGCTCAAAACCACTCCTAAACACTCTTGCAAAACCCACAAGAGCAATGCACGCATGTGTCCTGCCTTTTATACCGCCCAGGCACAATGCAACCTGGGAAAACCCCAATGCCTCATACAAAGTCGCACGACTTTGTATGAGGCAACTTTTTTCAAGGAATTAGGCGATGTTGTATGAATCTGATGTTGTATGAAGCGGACTTTGTATGAGGTATTACTGTACTAGGTTTCTGATTAGGGACGAGCTAATGGTGTAATAAACCACTAATGAAAGGTCTAGATTAGGTTATTTATTACTGTATGTGTGAGCTGCAATTGTTGTTGTTTTTATTTTAAAAGGGAAAGATTGTGTGTAGATTCTTAAGTTTTGGGAAAGAAGCCGAACATCTATGTGGAAAATGTGCTTAACGTAACATGTTTGTGTAACAGGCTGCCCTTGAAGATACCTATTCTTCATTTTGTCATTCTTTAATGTAATGTCACCATGTCAAGCTGGATTGCCAAGTAGGAGTATGCTTTGTCATGTTTTTGAACATCTGTGAATTTGGCCTACAACCCCAGCCTATCTGCCAGAAGGTTTCACTCCCCAAAGGGTCTTTTGAGCTATTTTTTCTGCACCACTAGCTTCTTCGGCCTTTGGTTCTGGTTGTTGATTGGTTAAAAAAATAGCTGCTGCTGTGCATCCTGGGAGTTGTTGTCTTACTACCCATTCTGTGTAGAAAGCACTTCCCAAAGAAATAAAACTCAATAAGCAACGTTGTATTTTTTTTAAAAAAGCAACATGAAGCTAAAGCCAGAGACAACAGTGGTGCAGATAAATTACTGAAAGTTGTTCTGGGGAGGCAAAACGTACTAGTGTACAGATTAGAGTTTATGGGCTGCTGTTTCCAGAATTCTTGGAAAAAAGCACACCCTGTACCTAAGAACTGCTAATGAATATCTGTGTTGTTAGAGAAAACCTAGAGGGGAAGGAAATGGTTTGTTTGTGCAATGTTGCAAGAAACAATGGAATTATTAGATGTTCAGGGTGTTTGGACAGAGTATAGGAGGGTTTTCTTAGTTGTTAGATTTTTGTTCTTATGTTTGCAATCTTAGTTAAAAATAACATCTGTTAATCCAATTTTTAAAAAGAATCTAACACCTGGGTTTATTAGTTTATGTTGTGATATTTGAATTACTAGGGGTTACAACTAATTCTGGAAAGAAGTGCTAAAATAGATTTTATAAAAGCATTTGCTTCAGAAGCTATGGGTGCTTTAATACATTTCTTTCTCTTTAATCCTTTTGTATACAAAAGTTAAAAACAAGTCACTTGAGAAGAGATGTTTCACCAGCTGCTTGATAAGTGAGATGGTTCATTCCTTTCTTAGACATCATTAGATTAACTTTTTTTTTGCAGTGTTGAACAATTTAAGTTTTTATATTCCCTGTTTTGTGAATGGAGGAAGTGAGATACATTTTCTAATCCTTAATTTTTCCATGATTCCAAGTTGTCAGTGGAGCATGCCCTAGTGGCACAGTGGTTACATTGCTGTACTACAGCCCAAACTGCTGACATTGTAAATTCAATCCTGAGCTGGCTTAAGGTTGACTCAGCCTTCTATCCTTCCCAGCATGTTGGGGGAGATGCTAATTATCTTTTGAGTCCACAAAGCACTATGGTGCAGTATATAAGTGTTGCTAATTGCTGAATGGAGTCACAAATAACTTGAGAATGGCAGTAAGGTGGTGATAGAGCAAAACCTCCTGTCCTTCTGGTTGCTCTTCCCTCTTGTGGTTCACTGTGCATTCGAATGTCTGAACAGGGTCATTCAGATCTGCTGAAATACCTTGTTCCACACTGTCCTAGGTGCCCGTTCTGATAACAGTTGAGTTGGGGATTTTTAATAGTACAGTAGTTGGTGTCCGATGTCCTAAAGAGAAAAAGTCATCCAGGATTAAATATTCCTATATCCTCTAAATCTGTTCACTATGTGTATTCATGGTACAGTGAGTAAGAGAAAGAGATTGTCCTTCATGACCGATAGAGTGATGTTTTGTGAACTTCCACTGTTGGTTCACTGTACTAATTTACCTTCCACCCTCTAGTGCAGGGGTTCTCAACCTATGGCCCATGGGCACCATTTCATGTGGCCCGAGTCACCAGTGGAAGCAAACATGTTTACAGCAGTTTTACAGCAGTGTTTATGGGGGAACCACCATTCTGGCACAGCCCGCTCAGCTGTCTGACAGGGCATGGTCTGGCCCACGGCTTTAAAAGGTTGAGAACCCCTGCTTTAGTGCTTTCTATCTGGGTTACCCATCTTCGCCGGGTGGGGTTTGGGGAGGCTGTGGCCCATCTCTCCTCTTTTTTCCCCCTCTCTTTTTCTCCGTGTCTCTCTTTCCTCCTTTTTTGTGTGTGTATTGCTTTGCCCCCCCCTTTATCCCTTTGTCTCTCTCTCTCTCTTTCTTTATCTTTATCTCTCTTGCTCTCTGTCTCGTACACACATGCACACTCTTGCACACACATGCGTGTGGGAGGGGTTGGAGACAGGAAGTCTCCCTTGTGGCAGGCAAAGCAGTTCAGGCTATTTTGGGAAGAAGGGGGCCTGGGCATTCTTCTCCCCACCTTTTTCCAGACGGTGTGTTGGGGGGGACTGTTACCTTGCCCTGTTTTCCCCCCGATTCCCTGTTCGAAATACCTGCCCAGGGCTGGTCATGCTCTCCCGTCTCCTCCACGAGTCTCCATTGTTTGGCGGAGCCAGGCGCTGGGCGTCACATGGAGTGGAGGAGGTGGATGAGCGAGGCCAGGCCTGGGCAGGAAGGTTAATGGTGAGAGTGCAGGGGACTGTTTGGGAGGTATCTGGATGCAGGGGCCGTGGGCATGCGCTCGCCTTTTCTCTTCCTGGACCCTGGCTTGGGGTGAGTGAATGGTCTCCCTCTCAGTCTCTCTATGCCACCTGACGTGCCTGGCCTGGCCCCGTCTTGGTCTCCCGACTCCTCCACGATGCACCGTTCTTCGACGTGGCCTGGCCAGTGGTGCTGGTGAGGGCTGCACTGGTTGGGCGAACGTGTTAGTTGCTTGCCGGGCTGCCTGCTATTGGCGCCTTCCTGGCCGTCATTCCCGAGGCCTCTGGTGGTTTGGAGGGCGGGCCGGTTGCTGTGACGGTCGGTCCTGTGCGTCAGAACGGTGGGTTCGTGGCCGGCAGAGGCCGTGGGCTGCAGGGCCGGCCACACGGCGGCTCTCCAGTCCTGGTTCTTTGTTGTGTTGTCGTGCGCGTTGCACCAACAGTCGTTTTCCTCATCTGGCTTTGGCGTCTTGGCCTAGGGTTTCTGATTGGCTGTGGCATGGTGCCGGGGGTCCTGGGAATTGTAGTCATTTTTTTCCGGCTGGTGGGGTGCTCGGCCCCCCGTGGCCCTGGGTCCCCCCCCCCTTTTGAATGCTGGATGCCTACAGTAGGTGCATGGCCAAACCTAGGGGGTTTGGTTGCGGGGTGTGGTCTCTAGTCCCCCTGCCTCTTCTGAAACCAGACTGCACCTCTGGTAATTCTCTCTCCTCATGCTGCTGAAGTCTATCCTGTATTATCGTTATCCGGAGTTCCACTGTATTTTGCCTCCATTGACTGTCCCTGTTTGTTGTCTGTTATAGGAGCAGAATGTTGTATACTGGGGTAATGAGAATCATAATAAGTGTTCTAATTTACTATTGTTTTAGATAGTGTAGTACAGTAGTGCTTATCTGTGAAGGCATAGTTCAGCACATTAATGAGTCTCTTAGACTTGTGTCACAAGACATACTATTGTAAACTATATCTTATAATCTGTGATCCACAATATTTGGACATGTCTGCATTGGCGAGGGGAGGCAAGCTGGATAATGCAAGTAATGGCACATTATTATAGATGGAAATTTAGAGGTGTTTGAACAGTTATTTCATATGTAGTGCAGTATGGCCTATATTATTGTTTTTAAAAATGTATGGTAATGTATATTGTGTCGGTTGGTAACTTTCCTTCCTTCCTTTCACCCATCCAGATGGATATTTTGCTGAAGACAATATCTTAACCTTTAGAGTTTGTTGTTGTTTTATCCATGTTTTTGGAACTGTGACTCCTTAGATTTCTTGTGCGGATGGGGCATCAGAGCAACATTGTACACAAACTGATTCAGGCAAGAAATCAGCAATATTATGCTGGTGTCACAGTATGGGAGGGTTTCATCTCATTTAATTTTTAAATCTAATGACAGCAGAGGCGACCAGACTCCTAGTCTTCCATGAAATAATTTTAATTAAGTAAGTTTTTTAATTAAAGGGTTAGAATTTAAACACTATTTTGATCTTGTTTTGAGTAATAGATTTTCCCTGATTACAAGTAATTTTCCTGCCAGCAAATTATTAATGTTTGAAGAGAATTTTAAGTCTTTGATTATTCAAATATTAACTGTCATAATATTTGACACTGAGAGCTCAGACTTGTTAATCAAGCCTGTTAACAAGAATCCTTTTTTGAAAAATTATAGACTGCTGTGACTTTTTTGAATTTGAGGTATTGAGGGTTGTTTGTTCTAATTTGAAAGACATGAGAGTAATTTGTGATCATGTTTGGTATTACTAAATTACTATAGGAGAGGAAATTTTTAATGTACAGATGCAAATGTGCAGGTACCAGAAGCCTGGGGCTACCCATCTTCTTTTGTGTTTAGGCCAGACATGCAGCTGCCAAAATGAAGGAACCGTTTGGTGAGTTCATTCTATAGTTCCTTTCGCCTGACCTAGTATGAGAAAGATTAGCCAGCAACACAAGGTTGGTATTACCAGGCAAAGAACCAGCACTGACTGTTTGCAGACGTTTCCATGGTCATATGGCATGCATGAAACTGCTGGAGTATGCAGAACACTGTTACCTTTCTCACTCAAGCAGGGTATACCTGATTGTGGTTCAAAAATACCACAATCTTCGAGGAGGCTCTTTCTGTGTACCCCAGGGCTACACATGGGAACTAAAGATGATCTAACCCAGTCAATGTGCCCCTATTAAAGTAGATTCAGTGAATCAGTTGCTGAGTGGTGAAAACAAATTTTATGTAATTCCCACTGATGCAGTGAATCAGCTCTAATTCACATATCTTCCTGAAGTTGTTTGGGTAGTGCTAAGATTGTTCCATATTTGAGGTGTCTTGAAAATTAGGTGAAAGGAAATGCAGTCTGCAAAAAAATGTGATGAGAGATCAAGCTGTTCTTTCTTGTTTGCCAAGTAGCAGATTTGTCACAACAATGAATGATTTCGGTGTATTGATGCAAAATCTCTGATGACAAGTGGTTTTCCTAATTTTCATCCATCTGATTTTCTAGTTCTCTTTGTCCCCTCCTTGCATACCTGTGTTGTTTTCCTTAGTTTAATGTTTCTGTTAGGGCTATATTATGCATCCTTGTGCACAGACCCTAGCAGATGGTGATAACCTGGGCTTTAGAAGATGAGTATTAACTGAAAATGGAAAGAAAAGTTGCAAGGTCATACAGAATAGAAACTTAGCTGTAGAAGGTGAAAGCTGTGATTAGATTTCACCCCAGAACCACTTTCCAAATTAATTTTGAATTTATCAGGTGTGGGAAGCCTTGAATTTCATCCTCCTAGGCCCGTGATGGTGAACCTTGGCACTCTAGATGTTCTTGGACTTCAATTCCCAGAAGCCCAAGCCTCCGTGAATCCTATGGGCACGTTTTACTTCCGCTTCCGGGAGCAACGAGGGGGCTCGGGCCAGATGAATCGCAGTAAACCCCTTCGTGTGGATTCAAGGGGGCTTGGGCTTATGGGAATTGAAGTCCAAGAACATCTGGAACGCCAAGGTTTGCCATCACGGGTCTAGGCAATAAATCCATTAATCAAATGATAGAAAGTGAAATGGTTATGCAACTCAATTTGGTGTCAAAAGTTACTGCTACTTATTCAGTTAACGACGTTCCTTCTGGTTTCCAAGACCTATTGCAGTTTATTATTTGCACCTATTTAGTTTTCCTTCTTTGCGTCTTTTGAAGAAGCTTTGATAATTTTATATCTTTGCCTGCTACATTTATATCAGATACAGTGGTACCTCGCTTAAAGAGCATAATAGCGTTCCATGGGTTTGCTCTTTAAGCGAAACACCACTGCAAGTGACCAATTGTGACTTCTGGTGGGGGGATTGCGAACCCCGAGTTAGTTGTTAAGCGAGTGTTTGGTTGGTTTTAGTTAAGCGAGGCAACCATTCAGAGAAAATTCTGCACTATAAGTGAGTTAGTCTCTAAGCGAGGCACTCTTTATGCAAGGTTTTACTATATTTAAAATTCAGAGTGTAAAGAAACCCATCCACCACCAGCATGAGTTTCCTCCCTGAATAGCCCTTTAAGTTAAAAGCTGATTTCTTTTAAATTTCATCTTCTGTATGCAAAGTGAATATTAAAAGTAAGGGCACACTATGTTTAAGGGACTGCAGTGGCTTAGTGTTTAAGATACTGAACTTGATGACTGGAAGGACAGCAGGACAGCATTTCGAGACATGAGTGTTGCACGACGGAGTGAGGGCCTGTCTTCTGTCCCAGCTCCAGCCAACCTAGCAGCTCGAAAGCAAGAACTAGCAAGTAGATAAATAGGTACTGCTTGAGTGAGAAATGTAACAGTGTCCTGCATGCTCCTACGGTTTCATGCCTGCCACATGACCATGGAAACGTCTTGCAATTTCTTGCTTTTGAACTGCTAGGCTGGCAGGAGTTGGGACAAAGACGGGAGCTCATTCTGTCCTGCAGTACTCGGGAATCGAACTGCTGACCTTCCACCTCCCAGTCAGCGTCTTAGCCACAGTGAATGTAAATTGGGTTTCCCTGTAAGTCAGACCTCTTTATAATCTTCAGATTCTGCTGGGAAGAATAGTGTGTGCCACTGGGGGAGGAGAGGTCTAGAATCTACCAAGGGTTTGCCAAGAAAGGGTTGGTATCTCAGGAGCTTAAATTGAACGCCTTTCTGGAAGAGGCTTAATGGATCAGGCTTTGTTACATGGCTAAAGAGCCACAGTCTGAAGGCACTCTCTAGTAATGAATGGCATATTGATAAGAAATTCAGAATAGCATTGCTTTTTCACCATGTTCCCTGACGGTTTCTATGGGGACAAAGATGCACTTCCCATTTGAGTGCTGTTTGCTGCCCTCTGATTGCACTTCTGTGGTTTCATTCACTAGTAGTGGGAAAGCATTCATAAGCAGTATAGCTTCCCCTTTTTAAATAACAGTGATTCAAGCTTGCTTCTTCCACTCCCACACCCCATCCAAAGCATTAGGCTTAAGTCAGTGATCTGATAGATGCATAATGCGATTTTTCCAAGTGATCGTTCTGTCTGTACTGTCTGAATTGAAATAATATACTATAATTACGTTGGCCTTGACAAAAGACTTTGCACTGTGTATACTGAGTTTTATAAAGCAAATCTTACCTAACAGGGGAAGTCCATGTTTATCTGACTAATTGTAATACAGTCTGTCCTGTGGCTAGAGCTTGGAGAGGGGGGGGGCAGGAGTAAGAGATTGCAAACTATTGGTTGCATAGGCGCCTTTTGTAAATTATGTTCAGGGTCCCCCCCCCCCTTCTACAACTAGAAGATGATGCCAACAGTAGCTGCTTGAATATTAACTAGGGCACTGATGGCAAACCTTTTAGAGACTGAATGCCCAAACTGCAACCCAAAACCCACTTATTTATTGCAAAGTGCCGACATAGTAACAGGGGGAAGGAAATGCTCCCATTGGGTTGCTGGCCAGAGGGGTGGGGCAAACTGCTGGGGGAAGGGAGGAAGTGCTCCCATTGGGCTTCTGGCCAGAGGTGCAGGGTGAACTCTGTGCTGGGGGCGGGAAGAAGCTCTCCCATTGGGCTGCTGGGCAGAGGGGTGGGTGAACTCTGTGCTGGGGTGACTGCATGGGTGCCCACAGAGAGAGCTCTGAGTGCCACCTCTGACACACATGTCATAGGTTCGCCGTCATTGAACTAGGGTGCCTGTTCGAATGTTTGACTGCAGTTCACATAGAAAGATGCCAGTGGTGACCAGTCCAGCTGTATTCACCTGTACACATGTGTGGCACAGATTGGTGAGTTTGGGGAGGGCTAATCCTTTTTGCCAAGGTGCTACAAGCTAATACTAGCCCTTCTAATGAGCTTTCGTGCTGTGCTTTGGAGAAAATCACAAGGCCTTGGGTCTCATTGCTTCCCCCCGCAGTGCCTGGCATGAAATATGTTGTGTCTCTGTGCTTTTTGTTGAGATGCCAAACTCGCCAACATAATGGACACTGGCATATGGCCACTATGCCTGACTGCATAGAGAGAAAGAGAGTGAGTCAAATATAGCACAGCAACAGTTTTCAATAACAAGTAATACAATGCCTGTTTTAAGAGGAATCTCTCTGTAATGAATTCATTTTATGGTGAAGTATGTATTTGAGAGAGAGCTACAGAAATGTTCATCTTCATTGTATTTGCTCTGGCCTAATCTGTTCAGCAGGATGGAATCATGGCTGCTGCTGGTTTGCTTTATCCTGTCAGAGATTATGGTAGAGCAAGGAAATGAAGGCCAGCTGTTGTTCAGTGCCCTAGTTTAAGCAAAACCTGTTTTCCGATAAATGCAGCCCTTGATTCTTCTGTGCAATAGAGAGTGGTGTGTGTTTTGCGTTTTATTTTGGTTAAGAAACAAATGGAGGCAAGTTTGGTGTTCCAGAAATAGTACATAGAAATTAATGTTAGCTGCTACTCGTATCTGAGTACTGTATACATTTCCCCCTGAAATAGGAAAAATGCCACTGGCATGAATTTGTTTAAGGTGGATCCCAACTTGCCATGAAGTGACCCACACACTGATCACGAAGCCCTCGCCTGCGACACGTATGAAATGAGACATGCAGGATTTAACACGGGGGCTGCAATGGACTGCAACAGCCTTGAGGATATTAACAAGGTGCACCTTCACAACCAGTCCATTTGGCATGGCCTCTTCTGCCTCCGTAACCATTGGGAGTCAGAATAATGAAGTGGTACCTCCTCTGCTGATTGGTTTCCAGTGGCATTTCCTCCACTGAGGGGGACCACCCCCCACCTAAAGGGGCTCATCCACCCGTAGCCACTGGCCCCTTTAGGGAGTCAGGTTATTTACCTCTGCCCAACATTTGGTGTTAAGTCATTGGCTGTACTGTCTACTCCATTACCATAGCGGGATGTCTGGCCAGCCAGAGTACATAGAAATACAATGAAGGAATATGAACTTTTCATTTTAGAGGGGAAGGAATAATAAAGGAGGATCAGTAAATAAGCAAAAGGGCAGCTATGATGGTACCCAACACTGCTGCTAGATAAATGGAATTGTATCAAATCCTCTGTGTGTATTCTCACTGTGGGGATTAATAATTTCATTTACCTTAATGAGAAATGCTAAGGACACTCAATCTGTCCTCACTGGTAGAGTCTGTGCTTTGGGTATAAACAGGTTCAGTCCATAGCATGTTTCATAGAAGGCTAAGAAAACCTCTCACATCCTGAACCACTGTGCAAATCCTGCTCAGTTGGATGTTCTAGTAATCAGACTCAGTGTAAGGCCCTTGTAGAAGTTTTTTTAAAAATGGAGGCAAGTAACCATCATTGGGCTGCCCCTGCCAAAACAATACCTGTCAGCAGCTGAACAAATTCAGTAAGATACTATCTCTTGTCCTGCTTTCCTGTACCTTGTGAGATTTGGTCTACATGTTTGTCATTTGGAAATGTTGTGTGTACTCAGCAGGATTTTTATTTATATATATATATTAGTATTTCATTAGTCAACCCAGGGAACAAATGACATTTTCATTGGCCCATTGATCATCAGCGTTTTGGCTCAATTCTTAGCCTAGTAGCCCAAAATGGAAATCTAGTATCATTTTGCTAAAATGGAAATCCAGTATCATTTTCTTAAAACTGCTTTGCTGTCAGCAAAGTGAGCCCTTCCTAGTAGTCTGGCATCCCTCCATTGTACATTCAGCTAAATGTGAAACTCAACATGTGGCTGGGCTTGTGATAGCCTGGATTTCTGCAAACCGTCTGCCTATTTTTGGAAGTAGAAGAATAATAGAAATGGGGCCATAGAGCTCACATGGTGTGTTATGCTCTACCCATGGTGAGAGGCACATGTGGATCTAGTGCCCTTTGTGTAAACATTATTTCCAGATGATGATCATAAGCTGGGGAGTGGGGGTGGAGCAAAGAAATCAAAGCCAGCTTAATGGAGTATTTTTCTTTCCCTGAATATGAACTAACAAGCAGTGTTTTCTGTAAATCAGGGTTGGTTTTTTTAAGGCATAGTACAAAACTGAAAGCAAAACAAGAGGCAGCAGGGCTGCTCTGAATGTCAGCAGCAGCTTTTTAAAAAAGGTGTATATTGCCTTCCTCAATGGCATTGCAAAAAAGTGATTGGGACTTTATGAAATGCAAACATTGTAGAAATAAATACAGAGGAGAGGGCAACTAGGCTGTTTGGGGATTGGAATTCATATCCTATGAGGAGAAAGACTGAAGGAACTGGACATGTTTAGCCTTCAGAAAACAAGACTGAGGGGAGATTTTTGTTGTTCAGTCGCACAGTCGGTTCTGACCCTTTGCGACCCCATGGACCATATTATAGCACTTTTCAAATATAGTGGTACCTTGAGATACAAAATTAATTTGTTCCTTGGGGTTTTTCATACCCCAAAAAATTTGTATCTTGAAGCACAGTTTCCTATAGGAATGCATTGAAAACCAAATAATACGTTCCAGAGGTCAGAAAAAAGCCCAAAAACTTATTTTAGCTGTTCAAAACTCTTTCTAAAGTGGTGAAAACATGGTGAAAAATTCCAAAGTGCACTTTAGAAATAGTTTTGAACAGATAAAAGACAGGGTACCCCCACTTTTTTCTGACATCTGGAATGATTTTCAATGCATATTTGGCACATTTCCAACAGCAGCCTCTAGTGGCCAGCTCTGGCAATTGCGGAACCAGTCCCTGACAATCAGCTGTTGCAGAGAAGGAGAAATGTTTGGCACTTCCTGGTGGCGGAGGGAGCTTCTGGTGGTGCCAAAACACGATGAAAAATTTCGGGATTTCCTTTCATATCATGAGGTTTTTGTTAGTTGAGGCATTCATAACTCGAGGTTATACTGTACTTGGAAGATAGACATAAAGAGGAGGGGCAGGAGCTGTCCTCATCTAAGACTGCAGAACATGTAATAATTGTCTCAAGTTACAGGAAGTTATAGGCTGAATATCAGGAAACACTTCTTAACTGTTAGAGCAGTTCAACCATGGAACCAATGACTTCAAGAGGTGGTGAGCACTCCAACACTGGAGTCATTCAAGAGAGAATTAGACAACCATCTGTCGGATCTGTTTTAATTTGGATTCCTACACTGAGTACAGGGTTAGACTCAGTGTTTTACAGGCCCCTTCCCACTCAGTTATTCTATGATTCTTTGACATATTCCCCAAGTAAGCACAGTTTGCACTAGGATGAAGGGTATGCACGACAGTGGGCTCCAGTTGGACTATCAGCCTGTGATTTCACTGTAGGTTCCCACATTGAAGTCAACAGTGAGGCAGGGATACTGTGAAGAGGGGTGGGGGGGGGAAGAACTCTCAAGATCCCAATTTTGTAAATTGAATGCTGAGAAATTGTTTCTTTTCCATTCTCATGAGCATGTCTCTGCTGCCCATGGCAAGAACCAGCCAATGAAGACCCATCCTTGGAAACAGTGGTTACCTAATAGTCATTTGTTAGGATTGCTTTCACTGTAGTGCTTCGAAGTACAGTAATACCCCGCATAACATTAAAGCTTGGTTCCACAAACTAACATTATGCAGTTTTTAACGTTGTGTGATACATTCATTGCACAATGTTAAACCAAAGCCCATGGTGGCCGCTTTGAGTTGGGAAGGGCAGGGGGAACCCAGCGCCAGCCAGGACAGCTTCTAGGCACCCCCCCTCAAAGCCAAAGTGGCCACGTGGGTTTGCCCTCCACTGGCCGATTTTGATAAGGGAGGGCCGGGGAGAGCGCCTAGAAGCTGCCCTGGCTGGGTTCCCCCTGGCCCTTCCCAACTCAAAGTGACCCAATCCCCAAGCGGATCACCTGCCTCTTTGGAAAGGGAACCAGGGATTGGACACTCCGATCCCCGGTTTCCTTTCCAAAGAGGCAGGTGATCCCCAAAGCCTGCAGGACTGGACTCCGCCTGGGAAGGCGCTTCCCATGGGGAGACCAGCCCTGCAGGTTGTAAGGCAGAGATCTCCGGAGGTGCCCTTGCTGTTTTGAGGCAAGCCTCGAAATGGCAAGGTCACCTCCGGAGATCCAAAGCAATCAGGGGAAGTATGCAGGCTGAGCCTGGCTCGCCTTAGAAGGGAAGGGGTGAAGCACTTTGCCTATACCCTTTCAAGGTGAATGGGGTGGGTGCATGGGCTGAGCCTGGCTCACCTTGGAAGGGAAGGGGGAAAGCACTTCACCCCTTCCCTTCCAAGGTGAGCAGGGTGGGGGGCACGGGCTTAGCCCAGGTCACAAGGGAAGGTGGAAAGCGTTTCACCATCACTTAACCAGTTCCCTTCCAGGACGAGCTGCGGGTGCGTCTGCACTCAGACCACCGGTTTACTTTGGGTGAGAGCGTGTGTGGAAACCAGTGGCCCGACGCTCAGACCACCCTTTTTTTTGGGGGGGGGGGAGAGTGCACACACAGGCTTTCACCCCAAGGAAACCGGGCAGAGATCTTTGAGGCAGAGATCAATGTCGGGGAAATTGAGGAAAACCTTTGCATCACACAATGTTATTTTAACGTTGTGGGTGAAAAAGTGTTCCTCAAATTCCCCAACATCCGATTTTAGTATTGTCTGATGCATTCGTTATCCGAGGTATTACTGTATATACAGTGACAAAACACAAATGCAGATATAGTCTGTTTGGAAAGTAGACACAGTTTCAGTCACTGAAGGGGAAAACAGATAGAATGCAACAGTCTTTGTACTCAGCAGTCAAAGGAGCTCAGAGTCTTCCAAGTTCCACGAAGAGCAAACAAATAAAGTCTGTGAAATACAACAATAATCTGTTTTGAGAAAGCAAGCGAATAGTTTACGGTTTTTTCTGTAGCAGTAGCAGTTATCTCGAATAAATGCCTTCCTTATTGGCAGTGTGGACAGCAAGGCTAAGACTTCACCGGGTCACAGGAATCCTGCAGCATGTAGTCTTGTAGCTTGGGGAGTGGTGAAGCTCTCAGCATGAAAGCTTAACAGCATGTACACCATGAGTAGTCAAGCCGTGGGCGGTGAAGCCATGGACCAGTCAAGACAACCACCAAAGCTGAGCCAGACAACTGAAGCCAGACTAAACACCCCCAACTAGTGCAAGGCAGGCACTATACTTATAGAGGGCACCTAGTCATCATACAGATAAGGACTGACACCTGTGATAGGAAAGACACAGTGTCTTAAAGTGACATGCTACCATTTACACTCAGTACAATATCCTATACAACACTGGGGGCGAAAACTTACATACCCAACTGACACCGAGGGCAGAAGCCTGTCACCGGGGCTCCCAGCGTTACCCACCCCCACGGCCTGGATTGGGAAGGCTCACTGGTGGCCCGGCACTAGTCCGTGGCCTGGTGATTGGGGACCCCTGCTTTACAAGAAAGCTGAAATGTCACTAAACATTTGTTGGGCTGTGCTACACTGGACTTTAGATGGTGGAGGGCTTGCATAATCTCGTTCCTCCATTAAAAATCCATTACAAAACCACAAGAAAATGGAGGAAGGTTTCTACTTTAGGTAGTTTACTAATACTGTACATACATTTTCTGTGTGGAAGAAATTTTGTTGTATGGTGAAGCATTCATTTACACAGTCCCACTTGAGTTTGAATTGGTATGGCTCAGGCCCCAGCTCATTGCCTCCGCTATTTTTAGGTTACAGGTAATTTAAATTTACTGCATACATACCTCTGTGATGATTGTGTTTTCAAATACAGTGGAACCTCATAGAACTATTGCCCTGTATAGCAACAAAATCACATAACAATTAGGTTTTGGGGGGAAATGGTGTCCCACATAACAATTTTCCCTATGGAAAAAATTGTGCAACATTTTTTCAATGGGAAAAACAACTTCACAAAAAAAAATTTGTACAATGCATCCCATAGGGAAAATTGCTATACAATGCATGTACCATATAGAAATTGTTTCGTACAACAACAAGCCCCATGGAATGGATTAAAATCATTGTATGAGGTACCATTGTACTTATTTCTCCCATTCATATTCAAAGATTATTATTTTAAACTAAAATGTAAGGGACAGATCTGATCATCCTAAAGAACAGGATAATACTGCTAAGCTTTATGGAAGCTCCTGACAATATTCCTCATAATTTGCTGCTTCTACACACTTTTAATTAACTAGCTTGGATAGCAGCAAATCAACCTTAATGGCATATACTGTATTTGGAAACAAAATATACCTATAAAATGGTGCATTAACCGTTGGAATGTGACAAAGGATGTTGCACCAGGCCCCACTAGCCCGTAATGGGCCTCCGTTCACTCGCCCGAACCCAGTTCGCAGGTAACTGTCGGGTTGAAATTTTCGACCCGGTGGCAGGAGCCCCCCAGTCGCAAACAAAAAAAGGGAACTTCAATTCCCAACGTTCCTTGCGCCGTGCCAGAGCCAATCAGGCTGAGCGGCGCGGCAAAAGGAACGTTCGGAAACGCGCCGCGGCCAATCAAAAAAAAGCCGCAGGAAAAAAACCGCCACAGTAAGCAAACACGCGCAGGCAAAACTACAACCCCCAGCATCCTGCGCGCCATTAGTGCACCGAACGCTGAGGCGGCCTGCGCGCGAAAAATAAAAATTAAAAAAATGCCCGCCGCCGATGCCCTTCTTCCCCATGGGCCAGCCAGCATGGCCCGTGGGGAAAAAAAGCCGCCGCTGCCCTTCCCCACGGGCCAGCCAGCATGGCCCGCGTGGAAAAAAAGGGAACCCCCTGCCGCCGCTCCCCTTCTTCCCCACGGGCCAGCCAGCATGGTCCGTGGAGAAGAAAACAAAAAAGAGCACCACCCCCGCCATTGTCCTTCCTTCCCATGGGCCAGCCAGCATGGCCCGCGGGAAAGAAAGCCAACCCCCCTCAAAAAGTAAACAAAACAAAAACACTCAAAAAACAAAATGAAACACAAAAACAGCCAAAACAAACAAGAAAAAACACACAGAACCCCCCCAAAAAATAATAATATCCCAAACCCCCCCCCCCCAAAAAAAAAAAAACCCCAAGAGAGCTTACCAAAACACGTCTTCCATCCATGAAGACCGGAACTCAAATGAGAAAATAATAAAAAAAAACAGAAGCGACACCCAGAGGACAGAAGAGAACAATTGCAGAGAGGCAGAAAAGCTCACCACCCCCACCCAGAGGCCAAAAGAGAAAAAACATTCAAAAATATTGAAACTAATAAGATTAATTCAAAAATTAATCAAATAAGTTATAAAAACATTTAAAAATAATCACACTAATCTCAAAAATAACAAAAATAACAAAAAACACTTTTCACTCAAAAAAACCAAAACAAAAAATTAAAATGCATAAAAATAAAGATTAAAAAAAACAAAATTAAATTTTGAACTAAATAATATTAAATTAAATTAAATTAATTAAATTAAAATTAAATTTGCATAAACAGAAAACAAAAACCTTCAAAAACCAATTCAAAGAGCCTGGCACTGAGGAAGCCGGCATGCAAAAAAAAAAAAAAGCCAAAAAACCCCCACTGGGAGCGCAAGTCCGCCGCAGGCGGACGCAGCGCCTCGAAGCCAGAAAATCACAAAAACTTACAACACCATTTAAAACAGCCCAGCACCATTGGTTCAAGAAAAAAAAAGAAACCCTTTACTATCCAACACAATTTTAAAAAGCCCGGCACCGCCGGGCAAAATATGCTAGTACTGTATATGCCTGAAACTCAGCAGAGAGTTAACTTTGTAGTATATGATTACATGCGTTGTTGATAATTGGTAGGTTTAGGACTGCAGAGGAGTTTGTAAGCTAAGGAAGAGTTAAGTTTACTGATTAAAATGGGAAACTATTGGCTCCTATGCCATTTCATTACATAGGAGCCAGTTACTTGGCTGAATTCCTATTCCTTAGCTATGCCTACTGAAGGAAGGCTGAGAAACTCGCTGTGGCTTTTAACTGGCAGTTAACAATTCTTCACTTGGGCTTTTCGCTGTGTGCCACCCCACTATTCTAGTCCATGCTAGAAAGCCCAAGCAGGACTTATTAATTAGTCAAAAGTGAAATGTGTTTCCCAAATGGACTTCACTTTTGCTAGTAAATGTGTCTTGAGTGATTAAAAAAATACTTGATGGGTGGCTGGAGGCTTTAAAATATTCTGTTTAATAAAATGAAAAATGTTTCATTTTTCTTAAGCACATATAATTGAACCCATTTGTTTAAGTTCTGGTAACAGTGGGTGGGCACCTCAATTTTTTTCTTGGCTATAAAACTGAAATGCTGAGCTAAATGCAGCTGTTAATATCAGCTATAATATACAGGTACTTGCTTAATTGATAGCCAACACTTAAGATCCCGTTCATTCAGCATATCTATTGTAATTGGGCTAACTGTGGGATTTAGCTTACTTGGGCTACTTTCCTCAAAGTAGCATTGAATCTCTGGCATTTTCATATTCTGTTCTTTGCTTTGTAAAGCTAACTGTCTTTTAAGGTATTATACTTAGATTTTTTTATGCCACCCACTCAGGGAAACCCGAGGTATGCCTGTGTTCATTGGGCATTTGCACAAGTGAACATTTCCCCATGATTGCCCATGACTTGAGAATACTGAGTCCATCTTGGAAATTTTCAGTGATCCATTTGACTCGAATATGCCTACTTTGTCACCGACGGTAATTGCTGAGAAGACTTTACAAAATACTTTTTCTTGTATGGTTACTGCATGGCTCTCATACACTTCTGCCTGTCCCTCACAGATGATTGAGTGAGTGACAATACCTCAAAGATTTCATAAATCTCACAATTTGCAAAACTAAACAGAAATTATGGTGAATTTACAGTAAGGGTCCTTCCTGTGAAGTTTTCAGAATTCCTATGCAGTAACCTAGAGTCACAGACATTAACAGCTCTACAGAGACTAGTAATACAATATTTGGCATTCTAGCGGTTACTGGTGTCTGATCCTTAATGTACTGTTTCTTGGGTCTTCTGACTGCTTCATTTCACTTGACTGAACATGTGAATGAGAAGCCAGGGCTCTACAGCAGGGATTCCCAACCTACAGCCCATGGGCTGGCAGCAGCCCCCAATACTGTCCCATCCAGCCTGCCTCTGCCTCCGCTGCACGTGAAAGTGGGCATGTATATGTCATGTTTAAAACATGCATGCGGAAATACACCCATGCCTGGTGTAAATGCAGAAGTGGACACATTTATGTAAGCTGTAAATGTGCCTGCTTCTGGTGGGCATGGTCCAGCCCATGATGCTGTCCAGGGGCGTGGTCAGACCCATAATGGAAAAAGGTTGGCCACCTCTGCTCTACATAGATACCTCCTGGGAGGAGCTAGAAATGTGTTCTGTACCAGTGGTCCCCAATTTTTGGGTTTTGGATTTCAATTCCCAGAAGCCTAAGTCAATTCCCTAAAGCATTGGTCAGCCATTGTACTGACTTAGGCTTCAGATAATTGAAGTCCAAAACTCAAAGGTTGGGGACCACTGTTATATATAACTGGGTTTGCAGATAGGCATGGTGTGAGAGGAGCTTTGTGTCCCTTCAGTGCAGACACTTTGGAGTGGAGTGTTGTTTCACTTAGTGTTGTGCAGGAGTTTTGAATGTGGCTGCGGTAGTTACCCACTCTCATAGCCGAAGGAGGGGAAATGATAAAATAATCTCAAATTCCAAAGTCTCTTGAACTTTAAGGAGTCATCTCATTCTCTTTGCACTGTGTTTTGAAGGTGGAAGGGATGTTTGCTGACTAAATGAGAAACTAGCTTTGGTGTTTCCCTTGTGTTACCTATGAGGATGGGCCGTTTCTTAGCTGTAGAATGACAGTAACTGATCAAAGGTGAATCTAGTAGAGAAGAGGAGTTGCTCCTTACATTCCACTTTTTAATGTTAGATTGGATTTTGCTTTAAAACTATAAGCCCTGGCTCATAGTTTGGGCATAGTTTGTAAAAGAGTGAAATGGTTTCCCTCTGGTACCCTCAAGCAGGGGTGGCCAACCTTTTGGCGCCATAAATGTGGTTGGCATAAATGCACCCACTTTTTAATTTTTGTCAACCGTGGGCGCGTTTTACAGCTAACATAAAGACTCCCACTTCTACTTCTTGGTGTGGGGGAGATGGCGATAGGCTGGTTGAAATGGCATCGTGGGCCAGGTCCAACCTGCAGGCTGTAGGTTGGAAACCCCTGCCCTAGAGAGTGCTCTGGGTCTCCTAAACCATTTCCCTCTTTTACAAACTATGCCCTGTTTCTAGCCTTATTAGAAGAATAATGTCTATACAGTTAAACTATCAGCTATTTTTTGTAAGCATTAAGATGTCAGAAAGCCTGTGAATGTATTACCTACCGTTGTTTCTGTATTTTGTACAAGGACTGCTTAGCTTTTTCATTGTGTATATGTGTTCTTACATTTTGAGTTGTATGCTTTCACAACTGTGTTACCGCGAAGTCTAATAATTGTGTTTGCTTCTTTCTTTACAGGACTAGAGTAAAATTGGAGAGCCTTGAAGATGCTTACATTTTGCGAGGAAACGACGACTCCCTTTCTGATAAACATGGATGCCCAGCCTACGTGAGCCCAGAGATCTTGAACACAAATGGCAGCTACTCTGGCAAGGCAGCAGATGTATGGAGCTTGGGGGTCATGCTTTACACAATGTTGGTCGGACGCTATCCTTTTCATGACATTGAGCCAAGTTCTCTCTTCAGCAAGATCCGTCGTGGCCAGTTCAGCATTCCAGAGACATTATCCCCTAAGGCAAAATGCCTTATACGTAGCATCCTGCGCCGGGAGCCTTCAGAACGGCTGACTTCGCAGGAAATCCTGGACCACCCTTGGTTTTCCACAGATTTTAACATGTCTAATTCAGGATATGGTGCTAAGGAAGTAACAGATCAGCTGGTGCCTGATGTCAATATGGAGGAGGACTTGGACCCATTCTTTAACTGAGCATTATAAGTTACGTTGGGGTGGTGCATAGTTCAGAAAGGATGACATGAAGGGAGTCTTTTCTGAGTATGCAAAGTTTTATCTGCCTGCCAGCCTGGCTTGATAGCAAAAAAAAAAATCTTGAAAGAGGAGATACAGTAACTTCTTTTTAATTTTATTTTATTTTATTTGGTTGGAGGAAGGGAGTGACCAAGAAATGAGCTAAGGCAACTCCCATCATGAGTATGGCTGGTTAAGAGGAATTATTGCTATCAAGTGGAGACTGACACGAAGCAAGAAGGAGGCAGCAGCATGGAGCAACTCATCTTTGTGGAGCCAAGGACACTGCACACTCAAGTTCCAGTTCAGCCACTAATCCACTCCTGATTCTGTTTCATTCAGATACTTAACAGTTCCCAGTGAATATAAACTATTGCCTCAACTCGCATCTTGGCATCGCACTGTTAGATGTTTAACTTCAGCCATTATTCAGGGAAGGTACAATTAGCTATTACGTTATTCCATTTTCTTTCCTGTTTCTAAAAACTGATGTTTAATCGTTGCAGTGGGATTAATCTTCAGGAGGGTGGTTGGGAAAAGAGCACAAATAAAAACATGAAAAGTGGGTGCTAAACGAAAGCTTTTTTTAGTTCATGTTCTGTGAATGGCTGGTTCTGAATTCACAGCTTTTCTAAATAAACTACTTTCATTTTTGCCATGAGAAAGTGGTATTTGAAATGTTCTGTTCATTTCAAGAGAGAAGAGACTGTTGTGTCACAACTTGGGTAACGCCCTGTTGTTGTTTCTGACAGTGGAATGGTCTTTGCCTTCACCAAAGGCTTCTGTGAGCAGAACCTGAGGACTGGGGGTGATTTCTTTTCCTGCTTCCCTTTTCCAAGCTGACTCAGAGGTTGAAAGAACTTTTGGGAAAGTGTGGGATATGGCTTTGAGGAGTTTTGAGACACAAGGAATTTGTGAAAAGTCACCCTCCCGTCACCACATTTCCACTGATGGGAACTTTGACTGGGTCACAGTATTCTGTCAGTGAAGGGGGATAACCAGCGATGCACTCCAAAAATTTTTACTAACACCTCTGTGGGCAGGGCCAAATCTGTGGGAATGGCCAACACAATGGGCTATGGAGGTGGGCGTGGCTGGCCAGGTGGGCGTGGCTGGCCAGGTGGGCATGGCCTGGGGGATTTTCCGCTACCGGTTCTACCCGAACAGGACAGGACTTGCTTCAGTGCATCACTGAGGATAACAGCTGGATATAACTCAATCTGGATAGGATTGAGAGGGTTATTTTTGGGTCTGAGGGTTTTGTTGCCAGAAACAGTTATAGGCCAGATGTCTAGATGCATTTCTCTGCTTTATTTGCAGAAGAAGATCGTAATTCTCTATTTATTTAATAAATAAATAAAAAGAGGACTTCAAATAATAGCTTCCACTTTACTACATGGCATATAAACTTGACCATTTTTGAAGGTGGGAGACAAATATATTAAACATATTGAACAATGAAAAAGAAAAACTCAGTCTTGGAACCAACTCTTCTTCAAAGTGCCCTGAATACGAACAGAGTAGCTCTTCACTATTGAAGGAAAAAGTATATGGCATTTCTTCTTCTCCCCTCTCTGGTCTTGCATTTGTTTTTGTTTTGTTTTTTAATTTAAAAAAAGATGCAGTTAGTTTTCTTCTCATTGACATCTTAATAAGCTGAACATTACTAGGACACAGATCTGTCTCCTGAAAAGTACACAGTAATATGCACCTTTTGTATAGTCAAGACTTTTATTTATTGATGAAACTGTCACAGTTGTGATGGATTAAGCCAGTACTTCAATTACGGGTTGACTTGGGGTGACATGTTACATACTGTAGTTAACACACTTTTGTTTTAATCTTCAGGTATTCCTCTCCCTGAATGACATACATTTTAGCTATTATTATTTTTCCCTTCTCACTTAACCCTGACTTCTTTAGAGCTTTCATTTTGATTTAGACTGGCAAATGATTTTTATTACTGCTTTTATATTGCTGTCTGATATGGGGAAAACAAAACAAAACAAAAACCGATCTCTTGGCATAAATATTTGTGTTTCCAAGTACCTCAGTTGTTCTGATGTTACAGCCTGTATGCGTTTTTGTGAAGTGGTCATGTTTTTTGGATTAGGTACACGTGGACTCTGTAGTATGTAAATGTTACTTGAATTTTGTGCTTAATTATAGTATGTGGCATGTGCGTACAGCTACTTGGCATTTGACGTATGGATGCTATTTGCCTGCCCTGCAGGAAGGTTTCTGATCCCACTCTCTCAAGCTGAAGGTTCACAGTTCCTGATCAAGCGACAACGCTGCAGCTGACCTGCCTTGGTTCTATTTTGGTATCTAAGAAAATATAGGGGAGTAATGGTTTTTACACTCTGAAGATGGTGCTGTGTTGAGGGACTTCTTTTATTTTTAAATGTTTCTTTTATAAACTTGTAGGAAGAAAGATTGGTGATGTGCATGGTGGGATTTTACTGCCTCTGGTGCTTTGTCTTGTATTTGGTTTAATGTTTTTTGTCCTAATCTCTTCAATAAACAAAATTGTGCATATTTAACTAAATTCAGTTTCTGATGGCTCTTTGTTTGTCCTCATTGCTTCCAAATGGTGTGGTCATATTGATGTTGCTCATTGTAGTTATTCAGGCGTAACTTTAGCCTGCCGTTGAGCAGGGACTGCGGTGGCTCACGTGGTTAAGACGCTGAACTCGAAGACTGGAAGGTCAGAGTTTGATTCTTGAGTACTGCACTATGGAGTGAGCTCCAGTCTGTCCCAGCTCCTACCAAACTATCAGTTCGAAAGCAAGAAATTGCAAGTAGATAAATAGGGACCACTTCGGTGGGAGGGTAAACAGAGTTATATGCACCTCCGGTGTTGAGGCATGCCTGCCACATGTCCATGGAAACATCTGCAGACACAAACAGCGCTGGCTCTTTGGCTATAAACAGAGATGAGCACTGAACCCTAGAGTTGGATATGACTGGCTTTCGAGCAAGGGCAATATTTACCTTTATCGATGCATCACTCACAAACAGGAGCATCTAGAGCAGGGGTGGCCAGTCTTTGCGGCCCAGGTGTTCTCGGACTTCAATTACCAGAAGCCCAAGTAAGCATACCTGCTGATTAGGGCTTCTGGGAATTGAAGTCCAAGAACACCTGGGGCACCAAGGTTGGCCACCTCTGATCTCAAGCTTTAATTTACCATCACTTCCTCCATGAGAGAAACAACCAATGCTTTCAGAGGACAATTTCCTGTCCTTATGTGGTTTCTTCATGCAAGTAAGAACTAACCTGCTGGTGTGTTGAATCAATGGAGGGTGAGTAGTACCAGGTAGAGATCTGAAGGCTTGAAAAAACCCTTAAAAAAAACCAGATTTTTTTCTGAAGCTTTTTTGTTTTCCCCCGAACAATTGAAAAAATAAAAATATATATTATGGGATGTTTTATTTTAACATGATGAATAAAATATTTTAAGATAAGGCCGGGTTCAAATATTTTATATTTATAAATCATTTCTAAAAAAAATATGTATGGTAGCAGATCATTTTCAATTTTTCTGAAAATTTCCATCCGCCCCGCCGAAAAAAAACATGGCTTTTTTCTGAGCTTCAAATTTTCCGGAAATTTTACATCTCTAGTACCAAGGCTATTGACATTGCTTGTTCTTTGTGGCATAAAAATGTTTGCATGTAAGTCACACTGAGAGAGTAGCACCCTCCAGGTGAGCTCAGATTTTGCAGTTTTTTCTGAGTTCACGGAGGGACCATAGTTGTTCAGTGGCATGCCAAGATCCTCAGCTGAATTGCCAGCATCTCAAGTTAGGCCTGGAATATTCCCTTCCTGAAATCCTAGAAAGTTGATGCCAAGGTAAGTGTTGATAATACTGACCTAGATGAACTAATGATCTGATTCAGCATAAGGCTGTTCCCTGTGATATCTTCTTCCACAGAAATATAAACAGGCTCTGCAGCCTGGAGCATGGGCATAATCCTGCAACTGGAATCAATGAGATTTAGGAGCTTAACTGACTAGATCAGGGATCCTCAACCTGCCGCCCATGGGCCAGATGCAGCTTGTGGCACCATTTCATGTGCCCCCTCCCCACTTCCTCCACCATACCAGGTAGTGCCATGTGGAGGAAGGGCAAAATGGCCGTCTGGCCCCTGAAGCTGTCTAAGGGAGTGTGATCTGGCCCCAAATTTAAAAAGGTTGAGAACTCTTGGACTAGATAGAGCCCTTACAGAAGCTATTCAATTTTTTTTAAAAAAAACTTATTCCCATAATCTCTCAGAAGTGCTGCTTCGGGTCCTTTGAGGATTGTAGTACAAGAAATAAAATTTCCAAGCTCTTCATAATAGATCTTTGTCTTTCTACCATGGTATTAGGCAAAAGTCTCCTGTTGTTCTCAGCTGCAGAAATCTATAAACGGCCATGCAATGAGTAAAATAAGAATATTTGCAAGATCTTGAAAATAAAAGGGTGAGCAACAGAGTGCTAGATTTTGTCTGGAGATGGTACCAAACTTAATCCTTTGTCCTGACAAAAGTCCTGCCTGAAGCTCCAGAGAACTATGGCTGCTCAACTTGTGAACAAGTCCAAGCTAGATGGACTAATCAGAATGCTTTCAAAAAGAAGTTCTTATAAGCATTAATTAAAAAAAATACTGTACCCCACTTCCTAAGGAAGGAGCCTTTGTGGCTCAGTGGTTAAACTGCTGTACTACAGCCCAATTATGAGTTTGATCCTGATGGAGAATCAAGGTTGCCTCAACCTTCTGAGGTTGGTAAAATGAGTAGGCCAAAATGCTAATTACCTTGTGAACCGCCCAGAGAGTGCACGAAACACTATGGGGCAGTGTATAAATATAATTGCTATTGCTAATTCTTGAGTCAGTATAATAGCACAAACTGAATTTTTGAAAATACACTCTTCAGATTACTTAACCTTGACACGTTGAACTGCTGATAAGAAGATAAGAAAAGAAGTAGTCAATGTAGTTTATTTTTGAAAAACAATGACCAATATGTACTTTCAGGTTAGGGATATCACTTTTTAATAAAATATTTGGAAGAACATGCTTAATTTCTGACAATTTGGAAGATCAACTTGTCTTTATTCTTCTCTGGGAGCTTTTGGTTCAGTTGTTGCCTTTCAATTTCATATTGTTTCTCAGAAAGGTATCACTTACCTTAATATGCAAACAAGGAAAGAAATTGGTTTTTAAATGTATCTCATTTTTACTGAATTAAACACTTAACAGTTATACTCCTACAATTTTTTTTATTTAAAAAAAAACAGACTGCTTGCTTGTTTTGTACCTTTAAAAAAGGTTACAGTGAAAGTACCTCCCTGCTCACCCGATCTGGCATTCACCCCCACCCACCACAGGTTTATGCTTACTTCAACTCACCTCGCCTAGAGCATGTGTGAGTAGCTTCTGTTCTGTTTGGGTGGAAATAGAAGTGTGCATATTTCCTTTACACTGCCAATAACTATATTTTTAAAAGTGGCTGACTAATGGTTGCTCATTTTCAGTGAATTATATTAAACACTGAGGCCTGCTTCATGCTGGTATGAAGAAAAACCTTTGGCTGAAAGAGCCAATTTCCTAATACAAGTCAGAGGCCAACAATAATTGCCTTATGCCTACGCACGACTGGATTTTCTTACTTTACACACCTGGGTTCCCCCGCACGTTCCAATTTTAATTCTTTGCTTTTAACAGGTTTCTCCAAAGGTCTCCTAAGGACTTTTTAAAAGTCATGCATGACTCCAGTATGACAACCGTGTTGAATGGTTTTGATTTTCCTTCAGGATTCTGTCAGAAGTATTTTTGCGCATGACCTGGTGCTAAGTTATTAATCAGCCCTGATGACTGTACAGTGATTAGGGATGAATTCTGACAACTAGAGACAGATGTATTGTTTCAGCTCCTAACTCAACATAATCATGGGACAAAATGCAACAACAATTACAGCAGCACAGGGCAACCATTTAAGGTCTAAAATTAAAATTAAATGGTTCTACACTTTTAACTCAATGAGAAAGGTTTACAAGACTGAGGAGTTCTGAAAAGGATGTACATTTTGCATTACTTCGGTTTGCATAGTCCTGTAGTCTAACTGATAAGTTTTCTCTATCTTGGAACTGTGTGGTGTAATAGAGCATAGCTGGTGTGGATTTTTCTCGGTTTTGTTGCCCTCCATTCCTAGCTAGTAGACACAAGAATGAGAAACAGCCATGTTGGATTGGGGCCGTGAAGCAGCCCTTGAGGTCCCGGAGGAGACTGGTCAAGTAACGACACGAGACAAGATGGAGCGAAGTCCAGTGGTTTATTGAGGGAAAATCATCATCATATATAGGAATTCAAGGCAGCGTGTGATAGAATCGTCATCTGACAGAAAATCATATCACCTATTTACCCAGGTTAATTGGGAAACTCCCTTGGGGAAGTTAATTAACTAAGGCAAATACTGACAGGGGAAATCTATTGTTCATGGTTTACACAAGAGTAAATATGGCCACTATTTGCGCTCAGGCTTGGGCTAATCTGCAAGCATGTAATTGCCTAATGTCTAACGGGAGTTAGCGATTTAGCTTCCCTCAGCAGAGCTGCCGGTCAGGTCAGATATGGGTGAATCAATCCTATGACTATTAATCCGCCCCCCAATTTCTGTGCCCGCAGAGCCCAGTGACCAGGAGCTTTCTTGACCACTGTGGCCTCTGCCAGGGGCCGTTTATGCCAATTGTGCTTGCGGATACCGCATTCCCCCTTTTTCTGTTATTTTTGGACCTGACAGACGGCCCTGCATAGGAGGGGCATCAGCTGGTGTGGGGGGGGATGACGTTTCGGGGTTCCCTCCATGGGGGACATCTCGATAGCAGTGAGGGAATACATTGCACGAAACAACACACTGTTGTGCCCAGTATTACCACCCCCACAATCACTTTGAGTGTCGTCTGAAGCCAACCCCATGGGAACCACGACCACAACGAATCCCACCACCCCCACGAAGCATCCTCCTTAATGTTCTTGACCAGGGTGTGAAGGTCCGTGAGCTGGCTCTGTACCTTGTGGGTATTGTCTGTGAGATTAAAGCAACACATGCCGTGGACAGATTCGCAACCCAAATGATGTAACAACAGAAGGTAGTCGATCGCTGCTTGATTGTCTAGGATGGCATGGCGAAGCTCTGCCTGCTTCTGGTTGAGCAGCGCTATCGCTGAGGAGGTATGGTTAATGGCTTTTGCTAATCCGCAAGCCAATTGACCAATCCTCCGAGCGTTGCCAACGGCTAAGCCTGGCACACCAAGTATGCTGACTGCTAACGAGACGTACTCAGCTTGACTCAGAACCCTAATGTTGCTATCACATGAGCTGTCTAACTGGGTGGCGCGAGGGCGCCGTATGGGTGAGGAAACATTTGTGCTTGGAACAATCATATCCCTAGTGGGGAGTAACAATGTCAAGCGACTGATACAACACATGGAATCTGATACATTTGCGGGAATGTAATTCCAAGTGTACTGATTGCATGTGAAGAACCAACCTGAAGGCAGGGTAACATGAGCATACATTGAACCAAGTGTCTCTGGGTTATCACAAGTCCAATTGCTGCTGCCAGTGTCGAGGCAGCGGCGCTGAGTCCGGCCGACTGCGGAGCAGCCGGTCATTCGAGCACAAGTAGAGTTCGGGCTGACTGCCACTCGAGGGGTGTGGAGAGTGGCCGCATCAGCCAGCAAAGTCATGGTTAACTGCATTCCCCAGCAAGCGTATGCTGAGAAACTTGTTGGGAGAAATGGACCGAAAATCCGCTTCACCAGCCAGTCGCTGTCCCTGGTGCGCGCGTCTGGAGTGTGGCACACCGGGATGAGGCAGGTGCTCAACATTGAGGCAGAACCCGCATCCTGCTTTAGGCAAAAATTGGACTGGTTGACGAGACCCGCCAACCTTTCCCATAGGTTGTAGTGCATCCGGGCAGAGAGATCTCCACCTGGCATCAGATCGCTGGCCTTTAGTGAGGCTGCCTGAACGCCTCCCCCCGCAAGTAGGGAGAGGGTCAGGATGATGGTGACTGCCACGGTGTTGGCAGTAATCCGGGCGAAGACTGCAGCCACGAAGTTCTCCGGTGTCGGTTCCCTGTCCTTGCGTTGGATGGCGTCCTGGGCCTCATTGCAAAGGGCCTTGACCATTCCCCAGGGGACCTTTGGCGCTGTCATCTGCGGTCGCCGCTTCTTCCGCCGGGTCCCCTCGGTCAGGGTGAGGTCCTCCATCTCTGGAATCGGACTCGGGTCGGTCTGGGTCCACGCCATGTGGCTCCAAATGAGGCTTGACACACCGGGCTGGAATCCAGATGACACCTGTAGGAGACATAACTGCAGCATACCCTCTTCCCCAGGTTACGAGTGGCACCGGGCCCCTCCAGGAAGGGTCCGGTGGCACTCGGTAATGAACCAGCAGCCGCGGGAGAGCTTCCGAGTGGCGGAAGTGTTTCTCCTGCGGCGTGCAATCCGAAAAAACATTAAGGGGAGGGCTGGCGGCTCCCCCCTTTCTGTTTGTTTGTCAATGTAGGACTTGAGTGTCCAATTGACTCGTTCCACAATCGCTTACCCCTGCGGATTGTAAGGAACGCCAAAGGTATGCTTGATATTCCAGGTGGCCATGAAGTTGGCCAGCTGCCTAGAGCTGTAGGCCGGGGCGTTATCAGTTTTCACGTGCTGAGGGTTGCCCATTGCGGCGAAGCAGGCAAGGAGATGCTGCTCCACGTGGGAAGCTGTCTCCCCTTTTTGTTTGTTTGTCAATGTAGGACTTGAGTGCCCAAACGAATTGTGAAAAAGTATCAATGCAAACGTGCATGTACTGCCATCTGCCAAACTGCGGGACATGTGTGACGTCCATTTGCCACACCTGGTTAGCCTCTGTCCCACGAGGGCCCCCCGGTGCCCCTGCACAATGCTGACAAGAGCGAACTATGCCTTGGGCTTGAGAAAGTGGCAGGTTAAACTGTCTGGCGAGTGCTTTGGCATTCTGATGAAAGAATGCATGACTCTGAATTGGAGTAGTGAAAACACCTAACACTGATCGTTGCTGAATTTCCTTTGCGGCCGCATCCGCTCTGCTATTGCCCGCGGAAATCGGACCCGGTAGGTCCTGGTGACTTCGGATGTGGGCGATATAGAGCGCTTCCGTGTGGTTCCGCAAGTGAAATTGAGCTGTGAGGAACAAACTCATCAAATTTTTGTCTACCGCGGGAGTGATGTATGCTCCTGGTAGACTGTGAAGCAAATTCCTAACGTACTGGCTGTCAGTAATGATGTTGAGGCGCTCTTTGGCAAAGGTGCGCAAAGCAAGGTTCACTGCTGCCAACTCTGCCCGCTGCGTGGACTTCTGTGGAAGAGTTAGAAGCGTGCGCCAAGCCTGGCCCTCCTGCCAAGTTAAGACACCATATGTGCGACCCCCATCAGTAAAGACTGTTCTGGCCCCCTGAAGTGGAACCAGCGAGATCAATTCGTACAAGCTGACTGTCTGCGTTTGAAGCGAGACGAGTCTGGGGTCCTTTGGCAAGTGGTATGCCAAGCATCCGGTGAATCCTTCCAAGGCAATTGGAAGTGAGTCACCGAGCTGCATCAGCTGCTGAACTTGCTCTTTGGTGAATGGGATCACGATTTTTGCTAAGTCGTGCCCTGAAATGTCCCTAGCTCTCAGCCTTCCGCGGTAGACCACCGCGGAGACCAACTCTTGGGTGGGAACGATGTTTCGGGAAGAGGTGTTCGGTAAATACACCCATTTCACGATACTCGCCCCTTTTTCGGAGTCCACTCCTAGGGCTCCGGTGAACATGGATCCGGCCCGAACGATGTACAAGTTCAGGATCGGGGCATATGGCCCCTGAGCAATCCTGTCCACCCACCTTTGACTGAGAATTTGGTTGACTTTCTCGAGAGCCAAGCGTGCCTCTCGAGGAATTTGTATCCGGTCTGCCGGCTGCTTACCTAACTTTAGCAGCGAGAACAGCGGTTTCAAAAGATCCGTATCCAATCTGAAATACGGTCTGGCCCAATTAATGTTACCTAAAACCTGCTGCAATTCTACCAAGGTGACTGAGTCTTTTAAATTGATCTGGGGCAAAACTGGTGCTGCAAAAGAACGGAGAAGCTGATGACCCAAGTATGAGAAGGGCTCGGTTCTCTGCACTTTCTCTGGGGCATTGAGTAACCCTTTTTCCCCCAGGCTGGCCTGGAGGTCTTTAAACATTTCGCTGCCGAGTTGCGGCGCTGCGACCAAGATATCGTCCATGAAATGGCATACTAAAGCTGTGGGGTGAAGGTTTCGAAACTTTGCCAGTGCGTTGTGAACATAAATTTGGCACAGGGTGGGCGAATTGAGCATCCCCTGTGGCAAATACTTCCACGCGTAACGCTGCGTGGGCTCGCTGTGGTTCACAACCGGCACCATAAAGGCGAACCTTTCCCGATCCCTCGGATCTAGGGGAATGGTGTAAAAACAATCCTTAAGGTCTACGACCAGGATCTCCCAACCCTCGGGAATCATATTTGGATTCGGAATGCCGCATTGAAGCGGATCCATTGGCTGAATACATTTATTGATCTCTCTGAGATCGTGGAGGAGGCGCCACTTCCCCGACTTTTTCTTAATGACAAAAATGGGCGAATTCCAAGGACTAGTGGACTGCTCTATATGTCCTGCGTCTAGCTGTTCTTTTACCAGTTGCTTTTGGGTGACTAATTTCTCCCCCACTACCGGCCATTGTTCTACCCATACTGGCGTGTTGGTAAGCCATTTAAGTGGCAGAGCCATTACCCAAAGGTAAGAGTGGCACGGTACTGCTGCAAGATGTCTCGCCCCCAAAGGTTGATGTGCACGTTCAGAATGTGTGACCGAATGACCGCCGTGCCGTCAGCCTTAGGGATCGTGACCTCCACCCACTCCTGGCTTCTAAACGCTTCTTGGATGCCGCCTACCCCCCACACAACAGAGACCGGCTCAATGGCCCACTCCCGTGGCCACTGGCTTCGGCTGACCACGCTGACGTCAGCTCCGGTATCCAGCAACCCTGAGAATGATTTTTTATTCAAAAATACCTCAATAACTGGCCGCTGTTTCCATTCTATGTTGGTCTCCACTGTCGCTAAGTCCTGGTAGCCTTGCACTGCCTCCCTTGCGCTCGAGCGGTCTTCTGACCCGGACCCTGCGCTGTCCCTGAGCCTTCCCTGGCTATCTGCTGGCGAGTCACAAGGAACCATAATCAGTTGCGCTAATGTGTCTCCCTTGTGAATGGTCTGGGGTAGGTGTGTCCAGAGTTGAACTTGGAGAACACCCGAAAAATTGGAGTCAATGACTCCCGGAATTACAAGAATTCCGCGTGCTCCTGCTACACTACGAGGCAAGACTAAGCCTATGAAGCCCTTGGGCAGGGGTCCCATGTACTGGGAATCCACCAGATAGACTGTGCCTGGCAAGTCGCATGTGATGTCCGCCTGGCAAGTCAATTCTAGCCCTGTACTACCCTTGGGGCTGGCCTGCGCCTTCGCAATGTCTGGAATGTGATTGGAATCTAATCCAGCTCTGGCTCGCCCAGAGCGAGGGAAGCCTCTGTTTGGTCCGGGGCCAGAGACGTGCCCGTGTTCCGGTTTCCCAAATTCGGACAGAATCTGGACCAATGGAAGCCTTTATTACACTTCGGACATGGGGTGGTTGGAGCCTTGGAGCGGCCGGAATGTTGTCCGCCGCTCTTGGATCGGCACTCCCTAGCGAAGTGACCGACCTTGCCACAATTGTGACATGCCCCTTGGTTTTTGTTCTTGGGTTTCCTACCCCCTTGCACCGCCGCTGCCAGCAGACCCATTTTGTAGGAGTCCGTGCCAACGTCGGCGCAAGCTCTAATCATGTCCGTGAGAGTCAAGTCGGGACGATTGCCCAGTGACTGCAGGATCTTATGGCAGTCGAGATTGGCGTTGTCTTTAGCCAATTTCATCATGAGCTCTTGTTGGGCTTGCTCGTTATCGATCTGTCTACTGATCGCTTCCTCTAAGCAATTGATAAAGTCCATGTAGGACTCCTGGGCGCCCTGTTTGACTGCGTTGTAATTTTTGGCCGCTTTGCCAGTTGCTGGGATCTTGAGAAAAGCCCTGAAGGCTGTCTCAGCTGACAACTGAAGGGTGGCGAGCGGCAAGGCGGTCTGTGCATCAATGGATTCGAAGGCACCTGAACCATATAACTGGTCAGGAATTATTGCCCCCCCCCATCCTGGCAGCCCTTGCCTGAGCCTCGAGGCGATACTCGCTGTCCCATAACAGATACTGGCTGGGGTTGAGCATCATCCGCATGACGGCTTTCCAGTCGTGCAGGATGAACATCGTGTTCTCGCACACTTGCTGAAGCGTGCCCCTAGTGAATCGACTCTGTAGTCCTGTCTCTGAAATGGCCTTCCGTATAGCCATGAGGAGCTTATACGGGACTGGTGAATGAACTATCTGCTGCTGCCCTGTGAGGGCATCTACTTCCAAGCGAATTGGACAAATCTGACTAAGCTCAGCTAGCTCTTCTGCTGGCAATTCCCCTTTCCTGATTTCTTCCTCAACTGTGCGCTGAAGGGCACTCTTGGTAGTTCGGGAACCTGTAGCTATTAGAGAAGCGCCAGCGCTCCCCATTCCATGAATTCCACCGGTGACGTCTGCAGCTGTCACCGAGGGAAAGCTCCCTACACTACTCTGCTTAAACTGAAATGACGGATAGAGCGCCGTGGGCGCCGATGGCTCTGCTGACGCTGGGGGTTCTTTGGCCTCTACCTGGACTGGGTCCACCTCTGCTAAGAGTTTCCTACATTTGCTCCATGTGCGAATTACGCCATCTGGAGCTTTCGGGGGTTGCTGAATGCAGACTCCTATCTGATCCCAGAGCTGAAGGGATAACGTACCTACTTCTGGGTAAAGCAGGCAGTGTTCCCTCAAGAACACCAAAAGCCGCGCTAGTTCTCCACTGTGAAAGCTTATCTGATATACCCTGGGCAGGGTTTTGAATTCATCCTCATGAATTCTTGACTAGCGGACGGACGTTGCCGCTGAGGACAAGTCCCCATATTACCTGCCGGGTCCTTTGAAGTCTCCTTCTCGGGACGATTCGACGCATCTGAATTTTAGGCAATAGGTTTTGCGTGACGAATCTCTGGGTAGAGCTTGGAGCGTGGACTGCCGCCACAGGCCCTCGGTGGCCTCTGCGCTGTCAGGGGTTCACAGCCGACCCTGAGCGGAACGCGTTTTTCCGTGCTGCAAGCCGCCGCGAGAGCCGAAGCAAGCTGTAGGATGCCTCTCTGAAATGCCTCGTCGTGGAGCTGTCTTCCCGATTGGCTGGCTTTCCGACTGGGCTGCCGCGCTGTCCTCCGGGGTGATCGGACATGGTTCTAGCGTAGAACCAGACCGCGTTGATCGCTTACTCTCGAGTAGGATCACGTCTCGGGGTCACCAGATGTTGGATTGGGGCCGTGAAGCGGCCCTTGAGGTCCCGGAGGAGACTGGTCAAGTAACGACACGAGACAAGATGGAGCGAAGTCCAGTGGTTTATTGAGGGAAAATCATCATCATATATAGGAATTCAAGGCAGCGTGTGATAGAATCGTCATCTGACAGAAAATCATATCACCTGTTTACCCGGGTTAATTGGGAATCTCCCTTGGGGAAGTTAATTAACTAAGGCAAATACTGACAGGGGAAATCTATTGTTCATGGCTTACACAAGAGTAAATATGGCCACTATTCGCGCTCGGGCTTGGGCTAATCTGCAAGCGTGTAATTGCCTAATGTCTAACGGGAGTTAGCGATTTAGCTTCCCTCAGCAGAGCTGCCGGTCAGGTCAGATATGGGTGAATCAATCCTATGACTATTAATCCGCCCCCCAATTTCTGTGCCCGCAGAGCCCAGTGACCAGGAGCTTTCTCGACAGGTGTGGCCTCTGCCAGGGGCCGTTTATGCCAATTGTGCTTGCGGATACCGCACAGCCACATAATTGTTCCTGATCATACATTTCTTGAGGTCCTATTTAACTAAACGAGCATGGCACCTCACCACAGAGAAAGATCTCTAAGGTGTTATGAGAAGAGGCCCTGGAGTACACAGAAAGAGCCTCCTCGAAAATTGTGGAATTTTTAAACCACAATCGGGCGTACCCGATCCGTCCATCCGTCCTGGCTTTTCTGGATCTCTCAGCGGCCTTCGATACCGTTGACCACGGTATCCTTCTGGAACGGCTCAAAGGTTTTGGGATCCAGGGCACTGTGCTGTCCTGGTTTTCCTCATTTCTGGAGGGTCGTACCCAGTCGGTGTGGTTGGAGAGTGAGAGGACCAGCGCTAGGCCCCTACAGTATGGGGTGCCTCAGGGCTCGGTGCTCTCTCCTCTCCTATTTAACATATACATGAAGCCATTGGGTGAGGTTATCCGTTCCCATAGGGTAAGGTATCATCAGTATGCTGATGATACCCAGTTATATATCTCGGCCCATGGGGACCCCAGTGATGCAGTCAATGTCCTATCCAGATGTCTGGAAGCGGTTGGGGTCTGGATGGGGGACAACGGGCTACAATTGAATCCCTCCAAGACTGAGTGGCTTTGGATAGGGGGTCCCATGTTATCCAGAGAGCTGCCAACTTTGGTCTTGGATGGGGCTGCTTTACCCCAGACAGACCCGGTACGCAACTTAGGGGTCCTCCTAGATTCAGGGCTGCTACTAGCAAGTCAGGTGGCGGCTGTGGCCAGGAGGGCTTTCTCACAGCTTCGCGTCATCCGTCAGTTGCGTTCGCTCCTGGACCGGGACTCCCTGCTCAGGGTCACACATGCTCTGGTCACCTCCAGGCTAGATTATTGCAATGCGCTCTACATGGGGCTGCCCTTGTCAACCATTTGGAGGCTGCAGTTTGTCCAGAATGCGGCAGCCCGGCTGGTGATGGGGCGCGGGCGTTATGCTCGTGCCTAACCATTACTTCGGGAGCTGCACTGGCTACCAGTTTGCCTCTGGGTGTAGTTCAAGGGGCTGGTTTTGACCTTTAAAGCCCTTCATGGTAGTGGGCCAGGATACCTTAAAGACCGCATCCTCCCAAGAGTGTCCGTCCATCCAACCAGAGCGGATCGGAGGGGCTCCCTAATTGTTCCATCTGCCAGAGGGGCCTGTCTCTCTGGTACACAAAGGAGGGCCTTTTCCGTGACCACACCGGCCTTGTGGAACCTCCTGCCTGTAGAGTTGCGGGAGCAGATGGAGCTGCTACCTTTCAGAAAAGACCTAAAAACCTGGTTGCCGGGGCAGGTGTGGGGCCCAGATGGAAGAGTGGCCCCTGCCTGTTGGCTTATAAATTAAGCCCCTATTTCTTTTAATTGTCAACGAAGGCAGTTTTTTTAATGTGGGTTTTTAAGAGGAATGGGGTCGGTGGGTGGGTATGTTGGGTTTTAGTTTAGTTTAGTTTAGTTTAGTTTAGTTTATTCGATTTATACCCCGCCCTATTCAGCACAGGCCGACTCAGGGAAGCTAACAACATATAAATACCCCCTAAGGGTTTACATACAAAATATGAAATGCAAAACAAATACATATAAAGTACAAAATATATAGAAAAAATATACAAGTAAAATACATAAGTATACAATAATACAATGTGTCTCAGCTGGAGGCAAGGCTACATAGAAATATTAAAATACAATATATCCAAATGCACAACAATTACAAAGTTATGCAGAACAATATAACCCCCTCTCAACCATAGTAAGTCCCAAGGAGCAGAAACATCGGCATCTTCCCACTTCTCCCACAGCCAATGCCTGACCGGGAGAAGGAGCCGTGGCGGCGTCCGCGTTTGGGGCAGTTTTTAAAGTCCCCACCGCCCCTCCACCTGCTTTAATTGGTTGTATTGTTTTATGTGTGTTTTAACTTGTTGTGAGCCGCCCAGAGTCGGGATATTGGGCGGCATATAAATTTTAATATAAAAATTAAATAAAAATAAAAATGGCTCCTTGTGCCGGTTAATTTTTCTCATAGTAGGTGAAAGGAACTGCAGAATGAACTCTGCAAAGGTGGCTTCATTTTGGCAGTTTCACATCTGGCCTAGACATGGAACAACAACAAGAAGAGGCCCTTAAGCCTTTAAATGGTCCCACAAGTGAGAGGCATAACCAATTACATTTCCTCATAAATGGAAAAAGTTACTTCCCAGTATCAATAAGTCGGTAATGGATAAAAGGAGGTAAGAGAATCTGGAATTCTGATAGTCCAAAAATGTAATTTCTCCTGTCTTTACAGCTTTCTTCTGTTGGGATTTGGCAAACAGATGACATATACTGCACAGCCCAAGTCCTTTGGATCAGGAGTTCTCAACCCTTTAAAGCTGGTGGTGGGTCATGCTCCCTCAGACAGTTTTGGGGGCTGGATGGGCATTTTGCCCTTCCATCACCTGCCAAATCCTGGTGTGGTGGAGGCACGGGGGGGGGGCACATGAAATAGTGCCGTGGGCTGCATCCGGCACGTGGGCCACAGGTTGAGAATCCTTGCTTTGGATGGTATACTGGGTAGTGTTCCTCATTGTGATCCTACATAAGCAGTTAGATGCAACTCCCATCATCCCTCACAACTGGCCATGCTGGTTAGGGTTGATGAGAATTGCAATACTGTACCAACAGTTCTGAGAGGTCACAAGTTCTCCACCATATGGCCTTGCTCCAAAGATAATGGAACATGGGCTCTTTCCTTTACCTATTCCATTAATTTAAAACTTCTTTTCGCAAAATATTCCCACAGCTGCACCCGTGATTTATATTATTTTTTTGGTGTGCTTTACTGGCACACTGCCTTGTGCTGTATAGCAGCCACATTGCTGATGCTCTAAGCTCAAGAATTTAATTTTGTATTCTGCTCACCATCTGCAGAGCTGGAAGTGGGTTGTTTACTTTAATTGCACTGAGTGATAATTATTGCAGGAAGCATTAATGAAAAACTTCTGTAGTGTGCTGGAACTGTTGGACTTCATTTTCAAGAGCTTCCACAAAACTGGCTGCTCTTCATCTCAGGTGGGCTGTATGGATTTTTGGAAATAGCAAGGCTATTGGTTTGATATTAACATAGGTGAAGTGTTTCCCCTGTGAAGTTCCTAGTTCAGTTCCTTCCTTAAACATAATTGTACTAGAAGTCCTAAAGCTGTACTTGTTGTTTGCTTTCAGGTCTCCCTCCTTCTCATCAATAGGATGTGGATAATGTTGGCTTAATACACCAATCTGAAAGAATTACTGATATAATGACCATCAATGAAGCCATGTGGGTAGGGACAGGATGCCTTAAACCTACACCAGTTGGGGAAATATACCCTCTTGTTGTTATTGCTCCACCTATCAGGAGAGAAGTAGCAGCAGATGTTGAGAGAACTAAGCAAGAGAATGACCCTCGACACCCTCTGAACGGATATGAGCCTCAAGTCCACCGGCTCAGATCCAGAAAGAGCTTTATGGAAAGAACAAACATTCTTTAGGGTACACAAGAGCAAAAACAAATTAGAAGATGGAGGAAGGAGCTCACTGGGAAAGGAACATCATTAAAGGTGGATATAGCTGAATATCTCAATCTTCCCTACATCACCTGGAGGACCCTGAATAGGCTGAGGGTTTGAGTCTCTAAATGCAAGACCAAAATGCTCAAGTGGGGACTACTGGCGAACAACAACACACGATGTGAGTCCGGCCTATTTACTGGTCTGCTGATTTCTGCCAGAGACATGCAGCAATGAGGACTTGTGTTTGGGCAATGACAAAGTGAAGAAAGTGGATTCATTTTGGCTGTCCAGGGTTTGATCAAGACACGAAAGAAGAATAAGAATCATCAAAATCTGTCAGACAAGCAACCCTGAATTAGCGCCATAGCCCTAAATCTGCAGGTTCAGAAAAGTGAGCTGAGTATAACAGAATAATATTTTTATATAAAATTCTACATTTCAGTAGAGTAGATGTTTTTCATGAAACAACTATGTCTATATTCCACTCCTTTTTAACTTAACAGAGCATGATACATACAATCATTTCTTATTCTATCCTTTGAATGTATTTCCCTTTTTTAGTACAGTACATCAAAGTTCTGTGTGAAATCTTTTCAACCAATGCATGCCTTTAGAGTGCTCTTCGCATATGATAAAATGCATGTTGCAGTGTAACATTTATACATCAGTGTCTGTGCAAAAACAGTTTGAGTTTTTTATTTTATTCATTGTCTCAACAAGCTGGTGAAGCCAGCTACCTTTCTAATCAAATGAGGAGACAGTCCGAGAGGAAAATTGCCTAAGGTCATCAATTGTGGTTTCTTTGCTGCAATTCTGCCCCATGATTTAAATTGTTAACAGGAAAGGAGTAACATCTGCAAGTCATACTTCATATTTTCAATGTGGGTATCAGACTCACCCACATTTGAATGGCAAATACACATGCACACACTTACCCTTTGATTAACTCTGAATGATGTACTCACATTTAAATTGCCAAGTTTCCTTGCAATAAACAGAGGCCTATGGATAGTTTCCCAATGAGTAGTTCCAGATTGATTGATCTGAAACCTGACCACTTTTATGCCCATGTGCCATTCACAGTTATTGCCACTGCATGTGAATTCTTGCCATTTGAACTATTTAAAAAATGTTTGCTTAAATGTTTAAATGACTCTGCTAAAAATAAAAAAGTATGAATCGGCTCTCAGATGTAGATAGGCCATGGATCTTTAGGTGTTATGAATGTTTGTGACTCACAGGTATGCACATTCTATATTGCAATTGTCCTTCATTTTTCTTGCAGGCCTCATCTAAAAATTTATCTAATTCTGAATGGATTTACAGTACGTAATAATTATGTATCCAAGTGCTGTTCATTTGTACTGCTTTCATACAATATTTGTGTGATTTGCTGTGATTAATTGACAAGGTGCTGGGGCATGTCTCAGCTATACACTCAGGTAGGTGCATAAGTATACCTGCAATTGAGATGTAACCCAGCACATTGTCTGTTAACAACAATTAGCTGTGGCAAGTTATGCAGATTTTATGTGAGCTCCAAAGCTTCTAGACATTAGATTTTTAAGAGGATGTTTTATTGTTGGATTATTTAAAAATATATATTTGTAGTTTTAGAGCTATTTAATTTCTGATTTCCTATTTGTGATGTTAGATATTTGTAACTTGTAATTATGTGTGTTGTTAGAAGAAGAAAACTGAACATGTAGCGTGACTGATTGTATGGAAGTTGCTGTACATGTATAGTTGTACACATGTAACCATCTGAACCACCTCTTTGGCACATTACTGAAAATGTATGAATACATGAGATGTGGCCAGAGGGGTACGTGTTCATTCAACATATGTGTAATACTGTGATTCTTATCATGTCTTCATAGAATAATCAGCACTTGAGGAAGGCTATTCCAGGGAGTAGCAATTACAGTAAAATCTCGCATAAAGAGCGCCTCGCTTAGGGACTAACTCGCTTAAAGAGAATAACTTTCTCTGAATGGTCACCTCGCTTAACAATTAAAACCAACCAAAAACTCACTTAACAACTAAATTGGGGTTCACAATCCCCCCTCCCCCACCAGAAGTAACAATCGGTCATTTACAATGGTGTTTTGCTTAAAGAGCAAACTCACTTAAAGAACAATCCCATGGAACACATTAGACTCTTTAAGTGAGGTACCACTGTACATGTATTGCTCTATAGCACTTAGTGCACTCTCTTGGTGCTTCACAAGGTAATTAGCATTTTACCCCTAACATGCTGGGTACTCATTTTAACAAACTCGGAAGGATAGAAGGCAGAGTCAACTCTGAGCCCTATCAGAATGGAACTCACCATGCCAGCATTTTGGGCTGCAGTACAGCAGTTTAACCATCATGCCACAAGGGCTCTTCAAACATAATAGGTCACATCTTGCTGTCTATCTAGTCACATTTCATCTGAAGGAGACTTGGTATGTTCTTAATATACTTTTATTTCACAGGTCAGAAACCTCTTGGATGGACTGGTACTGATAGGTTCTAAAGGGCTATTGCTGAAAGAGAGAAGTGTGTGTTTTTGTGTCAAAAAGCTTAAGTTCAAGCTCATCTTGGACTCCTTTTCCTGTCAGGATCTCCTGCCATGGGATTTTACCAATCATTATTCTGAGTTCATTAAAACTGGCTTTCCTAAAGTCAAATGCGCACATGTGTGGCTACACTGGTTTTGTTTCCTTTCAAATCAAGAACTCAAGTAGAATATGGTCACTTTTCCTTTGGAGTTTCCCTCACTGCTTCTTCTTCCACTAAATCATCTCTATTGGTCAGAAATTATTCTGGGTTGAAAGGATTTTTGTCGGAGAAACTCCGCTCAGGTGACACCTGAAAGAGGCTCCTTCATGTCCCCAAGATCTTTTCCCACCCAAGTGGTCCCTATCTATCTACATGCAATTTGACAGGAGCAGGGACAGAGACGGACACTCAGTCATGCTGTACTGGGGTCTCGAACTGCCGACTTGCTGGCCTTCCAGCTAAAAAGGCAAGCTTCTTAACCACTGAGCCACTGCAGCCCCTATTGGTTAGAGAGGCAAATAGGAAGAAAGTAAACAATTATCCTTGACTTTATTGGTTAGAATAAGGTCAAGGATAATGAATCATCTACTTTCTTCCTCCACTTTTTGTAGGAGAAAATTATCGGCAATACAAGTTAGGAATTTCCTGGAAGGGCCATATTTGGGAGAATTTGCCTTCCAACAGACAATTTTAAAAATTGAAATCTTCCATTATCACTATATCATGTCACTTTGAAATTATTGTAATTTATTTTTCAAAGGCTTCATCTGCATCTTCTCCTTGACTGGGTGGTTGGTAACAGATTTCAACAGCCATATTCCTTTTGTTTTTCACTCTGTTAATATTCATATGCTTTCAATGGGGCAACCAATCAAATCCCCCTTTGTTCTATGCAGGAATATGTATGCAGTACAGTGGTACCTCATATAACAATTTTAATCCGTTCCACGGGGCTCGTTGTTGTACGAAACAATTGCTATATTATGCATGCATCGTATAGCGATTTTCCCTATGGGATGCATTTTACAAAGATCTTTTTTGCTAAGTGGTTTTTTCCCATTGAAAAATTGTTGTATGGTTTTTTCCATAGGGAAAATTGTTATGCACGACACCATTCTCCCCCCCCCCCAACCTAATTGTTATGCGATTTCATTGTTATACGGGGCGATTGTTGTATGAGGTTCCACTGTATATATTTTTGACATATAGTGAGATATTGACCGTATACTCCCAAATCTCACAGCCCTAAATCCACTCCATTCTGTTAGCTTTTCTATCTCGCAGGTTTCCGAATGAATTCCATATGCATGCAATCAAGTCACAGAAAGCAGTGATCTCATTGAAAATGCATTAGAAGTTTTCCTGATACGTTTCATTACACCTTAACTCCATTCCCTTGGACTTCTGTCATGAAGCCTTGAATGGCAAGTAACTATTTCACAGTGAAATCTAAATGCCCAGAGTGTATAAGAGATTGAGATTCAGATTAGCCTTGCAGAATTCACTTGCCATTTGCCACTTGCAGTTGGGAAACAGTGGTGTGTGGGTGTGTATTTTCTACTAACCTCTAGCTAACATCTGTCCTTCCTGACAAATGTCTTAATAAGGCATTTCCCTCTCTTTAAAGTAAGCTGTGGCGAACACTGCCTTCATGTGCAAAGCTAAGTATACTGCCGTGTAGGGCTGTGGTGGTGAATCTATGGCACACGTGCCAGAGATGGCACTCGGAACCTTCTCTGTTGGCATGTGCATCATCACCTCAGCACAGAGTTTGCCCTGCCCCTCTGCCCAGCAACCCAATGGGAGCGCTTCCTCCCTCCCCCAGCACAATGTTCACCCCACCATTCTGCCCAGCAGCACAATGGGAATGTTTCCTTCCTCCCCTGTTGATGTGTTGGCACTTTGCAATAAATAAGTGGGTTATGAGTTGCAGTTTGGACACTCGGTCTCTAAAAGGTTCGCCATCACTTGTCTAGGGTCTCATGTAATAATGGAGATTTTAAATATTGGCTGAAATTTAGTCACAAGTGGAGCAGGTCCGTGCTGGCCATTTGTGCCCCAGTGACTGGCGCCCCCCAGAGGTGGGCAGAAGTATGTCACCTGGTGGCTACAATCCATGATGTCATGCAGTACCACCCATAGGCGCCATCCCATCCCTCCCTGTCCAGCACCCTTTTAGGGTAGCCAGCATGCCCCTGAACTCGAGTAGGCCACAAAATGGTGCCATCAAATCCCCACTGATAAAGTGGGGCTACTCTAGTTGCAACTCGTTCCTATATTTCAGCCACTGTATCATTGCCTTTGCCATTTTAGTATAGCTTGAGTTTTACATTTAACATCATAATGTAGAAGGAAATGCCGTAGGGAGCCTCAGTGTGTTTTTAATCTGACCTTGGCTATGGCAAGGACCTGACTGGGGGATTCAACGTTTAGTTGTTCAGTAAACATCCTAGGGCAGTAAGAGTCAGCCAAAATATGTTGCAATATTATTTTAGAGGAGTCATCGGCTTATTTTCTTGCTTGTCTTGTGTAACTTCCTTTATTTTTGAACTCTGCTTTATGTTGTGCTCTACTTTTCAAGAATGTTTGGGTAATTCACAGAAATAAATGACTCACCAACACTTTATCTCGATGAGGCTGCCCTGATCTGTAACCCATGAAGGCATGTATTGTTGCTTCATCTTCTCAGAAGATTTCAGCATTTTGTGTGTGCGTGTATGTATGTACAAAATGCACATAATGAAAATAGTTGTGTTTTAATATGTAGAAATATGAGCCCATTAATGATATTTATATCATGCTGGACACAGAAAATGTATCAGTTTTCCACAGCTTCTCTGTGCTGGTCATGGATGTGTGAAAAGGAAAAGACAGTGTTATCTTGTGTGCTTTTGAACTGTCGTCCTTTCACTCAGCTAATCAACCTTGCATTTAAACATCATCTAGTCAGAATCATCCCTAAAGTATCTTTGTAACTTTTGCCACAACAACTGCAAGAACAACTCTCCACAACAAAAAAGTACATTTTCAAGTACTGATTTTTTAAAAAAAAGAAAATTAGCCAAATGTACATGAATTAAATATATGTCAGATACAGGCAACCTGTGAGATCAATGGCAAGATCAACAACTGAATCAGTATTTGAAAACAGAAAAGTCAAGAAAAGCTAAGCTGTGATTTATGGGTGTGGAAACTGCAGTAATTTCTCTTATTTGTTCCTTCACCTCGAACATGGAAATCTGTGATTTAAATGAAAATCAAGTGAATCTTAGACTTTGTGTGTGTGTTTTTTTTTAATTCTTCAGATTTAATTTCTTCTTTCTCCTCCTCGCCTTTGAGGTTGTTAGATTTCAGTACACTGGCTGGATCCTCAGAGAATGGCTATGTTATTGTGGAGTTTTGGTTATTCCTTTTTTAGCAAAGTATGAGGGAGAAAAACAACAACAGTGATACAGAAAACATGCAGGGATTAGCTCAGACTCATCACTGCTCTCCTCCTTTGTTCCACCAACATTAACTAGCACTTTATATGATAAAAATCACTCTAGATAAAGTAGAAAATAGGCAACGTTTTTTACAGTTACCAATTGTAGTTAGTCAGAGGAATAAAAATTGTGATAATGGAGTCTCCAGCATGGGGAGAGAACCACCATGCTTGTTGCTTGGTCAGAGGTCAGAGAAAGGAAGAGGAACTTTAGTTAGTGCATGTAAGTTTACTATTATACCAACATATGTTTCTCCAGTTCTGCAGCCAGAGATACAAATATTGCAATAAGCAGTGCTGTGAGAGAATAAAGTTTGATTCTTTTGTGTGAATTGGCATAAAGCCTGGACAACCATCTCCATTCAGGATTTTCTGGTTAAACGTGAAAGTGTCTGGAGATGCATTGCATTTGTAAAATGTTGGTTCACCAAGAGGCCAAAGGCAAGGGGATGAGACTGGGAAGAGGCCCAGGGAGTGCATGCAAGTTGTAATCCTCAAGCTAGTTTGGTGTGAGGAAAGGACATGACTACAAGCACCATTAATGGTGAGCTTTTTGCCTGGTCATATTTTGGTTGAGCAATTGGAAGCATGATCAGTAATTTGACCAAGACATGTCAATTGCAAACCTTGCAGAAATTCCAGTAAGATTCAGGCCTCAGTGTCATGTGTGCTGTAAGGCAGTGTTCCCCAACCTTTGGTTTTTGGACTTCAATTCCCAGAGGCCTAAGTGAGTGCATTGGCAGATCAGTGCTTTGGGGAATTGATTTATGCTTTTGGGAATTGAAGTTTAAAAACCAAAGGTTGGGGAACACTGCTGTAAGGTATGACTACATAGGACAGTGATGGCGAACCTTTTCAAAACTGAGTGTCCAAGGAGGAAGAGGGGCCCGGGTCCATGTAACATCACTGGCGCTCCTCTGGTGACATCACATGGGTGTGTGCACATGTCCCCCACGGCTGCACGGGTTGTTCCCCCACCACTGCACATGCCACCCGTGGGTTCCCTGTCCCCCCACTGCTGCACATGCCCCCTGTGGGTACCCACCAGCACTGTGAACACCCCTATAGATTCCCTCTCCTGTGGATGCACACACCTCACCTGGGCCCTGCCGCTGCCTCCCAGGCAGGATTTCATCCTCCTCTGTCACCTCCCAATTGGTGGAGTGAGAGGGTTGGGTGGAGAAGTGGCACTAACATTGGTGCCCGACAGCACGGGGCTTGCCTGTGATGGCATGCGTGCCCAGAGAAAGGCCTGTGTGCCACCTCTGGAACACGTGCCATAGGTTTGCTATGACTGATACAGGACATGAGCTACATTTTCCTACCTCCTTGGCCAATGATGAATGAGTTCCTCCACCCCCACCACAAGAACCCTAGCTCTGGGTTTCTATATAAATTTATATAATCTGGGTTTTCCAGATTCTGGCCCCATTTCCTCAGCTTTATTTTATGCCTATTTGCATAGTTAGCTGAGTCAGTAGCATTGCTGCTACCTTCTTGCAAATTTGCCTTGTCTCTGACATCAGAAAGAGCCATCTCCTAGTGAAGCTATGGTGAGCCTTGGCACTCCAGCTGTTCTTGAACTTCAATTCCCAGAACCCCAAGTCTCTGTGAATCCACATGAATGGGTTTACTGTGTATGTGCAGTAAACCCATCCGTGTGGATTCACAGAGACTTGGGATTCTGAGAATTCAAGTCCAAGGACACCTGGAGTACCAAGGTTTACCATCATGGCCCTGGTGTCAAGGTTTTGCCTTAAAGATCTCATGCCTATGACCTGGGATCCATAGGTGACACCTGGCAAATAGTTCTTATGTGAAGTTGATTGAAACTAGTCCTCCATGAGGTATGCATATAGCAACTTCTCTTCATACATGCCTGTTCTTTTGAACAGTGAAGCAACCAGGAGTGAAGCCCTGGAGAGGCTGAAAGCAGGCTTGGAATCAGGTTACCCACCTTGATTTTTCCACCCACATGGGCTATGAAGCTTGTTGGTGTGTGCATGAGTGGGATTGGGTGAATAGAAATCATTGGCAAATAGGGGGTAGATAAAAACTGAGACATTTTCTCATTGTCAGTTGTTGCTTCAATGCTAGAGAATATCTAGTCCAAACTTCAGTGAAATTACATGGGACTGCTTGCCCTCTATAGGGGGCAGAAGTGGATATTTGTTGACAGTTGATATTCAGAGTTTAAAGTTCTTGTCATATGCTTAAATTAAACTGTGGACCAGAGTGACAAGTATCTTTGATGTAGACAGATTGATTGCACACGACGCCGGCAGAAGGAGTAAACACTACTTTATTGTAACATGGTCAATCTGTACATGAGGCAATGGCAGAGCCTTGCCTCCTTATATATGGTACATAATACATTTGAATCTCACCCGAAGGCGCCTATTGGTTGCAGTATCAGTGACGTCTTTCTGACGTACTGCATACCTGACATAGTTCATCTGTGGTGGCAAGGTTTCCCTGCGCTTGCTACTCATTGGGTAAATTGGAGCCACATGAGCTCCATCAGCTGCACTAATGGCGAGCAGCTGAACTGCATGCATACACAACATCCCTCCCCCCTAGGATTGGACGAAGTCCCTCAACCATTGTGGGGGCCGGCTGGCATACTGCGGTCGGCCGGTCGATTCAGCGGTGCTGCCGGAATCAGCTGTTGCGCCTGAACTTTCCCCCTGGGAAAACTGCAGTGTCCCATCGAATCCCGGCAAGGGCAGGGATGGTGCATCTCTGTGTAGGGGAGGATGGGGGGGGGACCTCTGGGACAACTCAAAGCCCCACTACTCACTGGGATGAGTGGGGGAACACTCACAAAAACTCCCCCCATCCTGTAACAAAAAATCAAACTGGGGTTGTTCATCTCCGGGTTGGGAGACAGTCTCCTGTGGGTCTATGCGGCCTGTTAAGCTGAGTCCTGTATTCCTCCCTTGGGTTACGTGGGTGGGGCCAACCCTAACGCTGACTCGTCAAAATACCCACATTCCCCCGTAGATCCTGTGACTCTTCTCCTAAGCTGATCGGTGTGTCTCCGCCACAGCAACCCCAACCCTGTCTTTACTTGGTACGATATGGGCCCAGTTTGTTTCACCACTTCCCCGGGTACCCACGCTGGCCCTGAGCTCACATAATTTCTGCAGTACACTGGATCGCCTGCCCCGAACACTTTCCTTTGATCTACCGCCACATTTGTGCCTCTATCCTCCACCCTGGAATGATCCAAGCGGTCAAACAATGTTGTGAATCTTCTTCGCATCAGAATCTCCACGGGGGATTGCCCCAACGCAAGCGGAGTAACCCTATAGTACAGGAGGAATTTGCAGAGCTGTAGCTCCAGATCCCCGGGACTCATCCTCCTTAGTGCCTCCTTTGTAGTGAGGACCAGGCGCTCTACTTGACTGTTTGTGGCAGGGTGAAACGGAGCAGAGGTAACATGCCTGATCACATTCCATTCAAGGAATGCCTGAAATTTGGCGGACGTGAATGTGGTTGCGTTATCCGAAATTAACACATCGGGCAGGCCAAAACACGTGAACACCTTCCTCAGGTGTTTGCCTGTGGCTGCAGAGGATGTGTTTTGCACTGGAATGACCTCCAGCCATTTCAAGAATGCATCAACCACTAACAAGAACATTGTACCCCGGAAGGGCCCCGCAAAGTCCACGTGGACCCTTGACCACGGTGCGTGGGCTGTGTCCCACTCCCTGGGGGGGTAATCTGTGCTCCTCGGGCCGTGAGTGTTGGCAACTCTTACACGCACCCACCAACTGCTCTATGTCCTTATCTATGTTGGGCCACCAGAAATAGCTCCAAGCCAGAGCTTTCGACTTCACGATCCCTGGGTGACTCGTGTGTAGCAAATGGAGCACCTTGGCTCGAAAAACCTTGGGAATTACTACCCTTTGGCCCCAGAGGAGGCATCCTCTCTTGAGCGAGAGCTCGAAACATTTCCTGAAGAACGATGTTCCTCGGATGGGGACGTTGCGGGCCAGCCCTTCTTTACCCATGCCAATGCCTGGGACAGAACCTTGTCTTTGGCAGTTGCCTTGGCGATATCTAAGGGCACGATGGGGGGCGAGTCGAGAGACTCAATGAGCAGCACCTGGTGATCTTGCTCAACCTCACACTCGGGTCCCCCCAGCTCTGGTAGGGGAGACCTGGAAAGTGCATCTGCATGAGCGATGTCTTTCCCTGGGCGATGTACCAGTGTGAACTGGTACGCGTTTAAGAAAATCGCCCATCGTAACATTCGTGGGGATAGAATCTGGGGAGTGGGCTTGGCTGTGACAAAGATTCCCAGGAGGGGCTTGTGGTCTGTGACAATGGTGAACTCCCTCCAATACAAGCAATCATGGAATTTCTTCATCCCTGCAATGATTGAGAGGGCTTCCCAATCCGTCTGTGCATAGTTGCGCTCTGCTTTCGAGAGGGATCTCGGGTAGAATGCAATCAGTGCCTCCCTCCCATTCTCGAGCACGAGGCAGAGGACAGCCCCAACTCCCACCGGTGAGGCATCACACACAAGTACTATGGGCTTTCTGGGGTTGAAATGAGTTAATATTGCCTTGGAAGAGAGGAGCCGCTTTAACTCATTGAATGCCTGCTCTTGACCCTCTCCCCACTGCCAGACTGCATCCTTCTTCAGTAAGTGGTGCAGCAGCTCCGCCACGGATGCCTTCCATGGGAGGAAGGAATGATAGAAGTTCAGGAGCCCTAAGAACGACTGTAGCTCTGGTTTGGCGCCTGGTCTGGGGGCGTTCTGTACTGCCGCAACTTTGGATTTCGATGGTTTTACCCCATCGGGGGTGATTTGAAACCCCAGAAACTCAATCTCGTTTGCATAGAACACACATTTGTCCCTTCTCAGGCGTAACCCAGCCCTCTCGAACACAGATAGTACCTGGTCTAACCTCTGGGCTAGCTCTGACTCATCCCCAGCTGTTATCAATACGTCATCAAAATATGGCAAGACCCCGGGGAGACCCTTAAGGAGGTGTTCCACAAGTGCCCGAAATATCCCGGGGGCTGAGTTCACACCGAACTGGAGGCGCGTCACCTCATCGCCAGTTTGATGTAGACAGATTGATTGCACACGATGCCGGCAGATGGGCTAAACACTACTTTATTGTAACATGGTCAATCTGTACATGAGGCAATGGTGGAGCCTTGCCTCCTTATATATGGTACATAATACATTTGAATCTCGCCCGAAGGCACCTATTGGTTACAGTATCGGTGACGTGTTTCTGACGTACTGCATACCTGACATAGTTCACCTGTGGCGGGAAGGTTTCCCGCGCTAGCTACTCATTGGGTAAATTGGAGCCACGTGAGCTCCATCAGCTGTGCTAATGGCGAGCAGCTGAACTGCATGCATACACAACAGTATCCATATCCTCTTGCGGATATGGAGGAAGGCAGGCATTCTCAAAACCTGGCTTAGAATTTGAGTGATCTGATGTGAATGAATTTAGACTCACCCCCATAAGACTGTAAGAGAGAATGTGTTCAAGGGAAGGGTTTCTTTTTTCTGCTGACATGAGATATCTAATTATGAAAAGATCATCTTCCATGGTTATTCCCTTTTATTTAATTTCTACATTTGTCTTATTTTTACATTCATGAGCTAGTACAGATGACCTACCCCCATTATCATGGGAGGGGGGACAATTATAAGGACTTAGTGCTTCCCTCTCAAAAAATACAAGACATGTTACAAGATGGCTGCAAAACTCCCGTCACAGTTTTCTCACTCCCTCTCTCCCATCCAATCCCCCCAAAAAATCCCACCAACACATTACACTTACAGGAGAGAATGACCTGAAAATCACAAAATCCATTTCTCACAAAGCCTAAGCAGGATTTAGCCCAGCTCTCAAGAGGAAAGCAAAGTATTAATCTGCTTCCAGTACCACACAAACAGTACCAGGAGCAGACAATATCTACAGTGAACGAAAAGGGTTTCCTGCTGTCTGCAACCTCTGTCTGGAAAAAGGTCGCCTACGCAGTTGACAAAGCTTTCTAATTTTTCACAGCAAATTGTTTCGACGTAGCCTGATCAGTGGTTTTTTTCCCTTCAAAAAAGCATTTCCTCTTATTCTATCAGTAAATTTTGTGAATAAGGGATGTAAAGTGCAGAAAAAAGGCTGAAAACTGATAATATTTAAGAGGATCTGTTCTTAATGCTCCAGATGTTCCCATTTTAAAAAGAGGGTGTTTGTAAAGGTAGATGTATATATCCCCCCCCTCCATATTCTTGCACAAACCAGGAACACTGGTGGTGCAGTGGTTAAACTTCTGTTCTGCTACCAAAAGATTGTGAGTTTGATCCTGACCAGTACTCAAGGTTGACTCAGCCTTCCATCCTTCTGAGCTCAGTAAAATGAGTACCCAGCATGTTGGGGGCAAAATGCTAATTAACTTGTGAACCGCCCAGAGAGTGCACTAAGCCCTATGGGGTGGTATAAAAGTGTGAGTGCTTCGTGTACTTCTCAACCGTAGGCGAGATCCTTACAAAATGGGATGGGCTGTGCCATAGTGGGGCAGACAAGAAAAGGAGGCGATCTATAAAACCCAGGCAGAGGCAATTTTGAAGAGCAGAATAGCACTAGCAATTACACTTCTATACTCCCCCATAGGGCTTAGTGCACTTTCTGGACAGTTCACAAGGTAATTAGCATTTTGCCCCAACATGCTGGATACGAAGAAGGCGCAATAGAGTTTTGTCAAGTATTATGCCATACTCTTGTCACTGTGTGACTTTTCTTTCAGTAATGAAACAAGCTACCATTCATCTACTGCAACAAGTACTGTAATAAAAACAAGTTAGTATCTTAACAATGGGAACAAATTAGACATAAAAATAACATCCACACTCTTGGCATTTCACACACTTTTGTTCCATTCTGTAGAGAAAGACCAAAGGAAGAGTCAGAGGTATTCTTCTAAGAATCTGCAAATTAAAGAAAGAAGCTGCATAAGATAGTGACAGAGTCAGTGTTGTACAATGGATGGTGTGTCAGACTGGAATTGAAGAGACCTGGGTTCAAATCCCCAATAAACTTTTTTTAAAAAAATTGTTTTTAAAGAACAGCCCCAAATCCATTAGACTGCTGGTCATTGCAGAGTATGAATCAGGCTACCCATATGTATGACTAGAAGCATGTTGTATTATTTTTAGCACCAGCTCAGATCCTAGGAATCTTAGGAGTCTGGTAGGAATTTTAAATTTCTCTGTGAAGCGAGATGGTATAGAGCTGTCTATTTGATGTAATTTCTGTCTTTGTACTGTTTTTGTTTAGTTAGATTAGGATTAGGACCTGCCATTATACCATGAGAGGAGGTTTTAAATCAGTAAAACAATTAATATTAGCTGTGCAGCCCATTCCATATTCCACAGGCTATCAAAACTACCCAAGTCACTTGTGTCACCCTGCCACAACTGCATGTTTCTGTCACTGATTCTTTCACGAAAATTCTCTTTGAAGATATGACAGAGCATATTTGAAAGAATTGACCACACAATATCCTGTTTTCATTTCATATGATATGAGGCAAATAAGGGTCAGGGGAGTGTCTGTGTGCTTCTCTCTGTGTGTTCATAAAAGAGAGAATTATCTTTAACTGGTTCTTCCTGTCCCACCCCATACATTTCTATCCCTCAGTGAAACTCATCTGAGTCATATTTTCACATGGGTAGAAGCAGCTGCTGGCCACCTCATTACACAGCAACTCACAATGGAGCACTTCATTTCCCAAAGAGTGGAGCTTTTGTGACAGAAAGAATCTAGAGAACTGAGGACATGTTTGCGATTTACAAAACCAAGGATACTGTGCTGCTTTATAATCACAGGATAATGTAGGAGAAGGTGCCCTTTGACAGGATGTTTTAAAATGGTAATTTGAAGCTGACATGCATGAAGTCTTTATCATTTTGCCTAATGAGAACCTTGTGAGGTAAAAGAGGCTTAAAAAAGAGAGAGTAGACACATAGCCACCAACTGTTCATTGATAAAAACAGACTCACCTTTTGTGCATATAAAAGTTGTTGTGTGACAGCTTTTGGCTGCAAACAGCAAGGGCAGGGGAAGGGATAAAGCTTCCCATACGGACATGCCCATACCTTATAGTCCATAATGAAGGTGCTTTTGTACAGGGAAGGGGCTGCCATCGTGACTTAGTTGTTAAGACACTGAACTTGACAATTGGAAGGTGGGCAGGTCAGCAGTTCAAGACCCAAGTACTGTGTGATGGAGTGAGCGCCCGTCATCTGTCCCAGCTCTTGCCAACCTAGCAGTTCATAAGCAACACATTGCAAGTAGATAAATGGGTACCACTTCAGTGGGAAGGTAAACAGCGTTCCGTGTACTCCGGTGTCTAGTCATGCCTGCCACGTGATCATGGAAACAGACACAGACAGCACTGGCTCTTTGGCTGTAAACAGAGATGAATGTAAACAGTGTTTCCATAGAGGTGGACACAACTCCCCCCCCCCCCACACACACACACAAAGAGCTCCATGTGTGAGCTTCTGGCCATTTTTTTCTGCAAAAATGCTTCACTAGGATAGCAAGTCAACTTTTTGAACTTAGGTTGAACCAACATGATTTTTTCACATACATAAGCAGCTTGTGAGCAATAACAACTTAACTTTGCTTTTACCAAAGATGGAGGGAACATCATTTTTTGTTTCAAATGCATGATAACCATATCTTTAACCAGCCACAGGGGGTAACTGCTGTGTACAAATGCTTCTAAATTAAACTAGTCTCATATAGTACAGAGGTAAAATGAATGTGCATAGCGGCAAGAGAGTCATCATGGTTAGGCAGAGTGAAGAGACTCGACCTAGGGAATAACCCCCTCACCCACACACTGATACTATGTTTTCATTGATCTAGAAAATAGGTTGTAGCTGGGCAATATGAAACACCATCTCTGAGTCACTCAAGGTTAGGGAGTTTTGCAGCTCAGGTGGGGCAGATTATGAGCCTCTGTACTCTGTCTATGATGTCATAATGGTTTCAAAGCACTTTCAGAGATTAAACATAATCATAGAGTTAGAGATGTTCTTGCAGGCCAACACTGTTAAGTTTCTACTCAGTAAAGAATATTTACTTAGAATAAATACTGAGTTCATACTCAGTAAATATAACCAGAGAATCCTTCCAAATTGGGGTCTAGATTAAGCCTCTTGAAAGAAATGAAAAAAAGCTTATTCCCTCATTTTAGTGTATGAGAACCAAGACAATTGAACAGCCGAAAGGTTGGCTTAACACATCTTTATTGCATGGTGGTCCGGGGGAACATGTGGTAATGGTGGACGAACAGCTCAATATATACAGTGGCTATACATTTGAATGTGGCTCCTCGATAGCCCATTGGCTACTGTCTGCGTGACATCATTCCTGGTCACGCCCTTCTTGTCCAGGTGAGGTGGTGGCGGGAATCTTCCCGCGCTGTAGTTCTTTGGGGAATTGGAACCATGTGAGCTGGGCACTCGCTATTGCCACCTGGTGGTCACTAGCTCGCGTCCTATTACAACGGGTTACATTGTTACAGCTGATGATTGTTGTATTCACTCCTTCGAGTGTTACATTGTTTAAAGGCATAGTATTGAGAACACAACATCCCTCCCCCCTAGGATGAGACGAAGTCTCTCATCCAAGATGGCTTATTGCAAACGCGTTTTGGGCGCGATGCTGGCTGACTTGTCCCGGGGGCGCTACTGCTTCTTTGTTCCCTGGTCTCTTGTCCTGCAACGGGAGAGGGAGACTCGTTAGCGACTTGCCGCGGTTCTGCGGCTTTCGGGGTAGGGACAAACTCCATTGTGGGAAAACCGGGGGCACTGGGGGCTAACGCAAAACCCCACTTCTCGCTTGGATGGGTGGGGGACCACTCCGAAAAAACCCCCCGGTTTTGTAACTCAAACTCAAAATCATCTACTGGGGTATCTATGGGGGTATCTCTCAGGATGTCTATGGGGACAAACTTATTCCCTTCCCCCCTTGGTGGGGACCACTGGCCCCCCCTCTCCTCCCTCTTGGGCTGAACGGGTGGGGGAGAACCCTAACGTTGAATCCATTTCTGCGCTGTCAGCGCCCAGGTTTTCGGAGATCCGGCGCCGGATTTGGTCTGCGTGTCGCCTCCAGAGTAGACCTGTGCTGGTCTCTACGCAATACGACACGGGGCCTGTCTGCCCAATGACTACGCCCGGGACCCAGGCTGGCCCTGTGCCAGCGTAGTTTCTGCAATGAACCGGGGCGCCTATTTCGAAACTCTTCGTGCCCGATACCCCGATGCTCCTCCCAGTGTCTTCCACCCTTGTGGGGTCTACCCTGGTCAGTATTGTAGTCAGCTTCCTGCGCATTAGGAGATCTGCGGGCGAGTACCCTGACGCTAGGGGGGTTACCCTGTATCCCAGTAAAAACTGACACACTTGCAGGTTTAAATCCCCGGGGCCCATGTGCCTCAGCGCATCTTTGGTGGTGCACACGAGGCGTTCTACCTGGCCATTTGTTGCCGGGTGGAAGGGAGCGGAGGTGATGTGCCGGATGGCGTTGATCTCGGTGAATGCCCTGAACTCAGTGGACGTGAAGCAACTAGCGTTATCGCTAATGAGGGTGTCGGGTATACCAAACGTGCTGAACACCCTTCGCAAATGTTTAATAGTTGTGGCTGAGGAGGTGTTCGCGACCGGGATTACCTCCAACCACTTGGAGTAAGCATCCACTATGAGGAGAAAAAGTGATCCCCTGAAGGGGCCCACAAAGTCAATGTGCACGCGGGACCATGGTCCCTTTGCCGTGTCCCATTCCCTGTGCGGAAGGCGAGCTTCTTCAGGCCGGGAGCTCTGGCAGCTCCTGCAAGTGCCCACCATGTGCTCGATATCGGCGTCCAACTGGGGCCACCAGAAGTAGCTCCTGGCCAGTGCCTTGGAGCGGACAATTCCGGGGTGGCTGACGTGCAGCAGTTTGAGCACCCTCGCTCTCAGGGATTCAGGGATGATTACCCGCTGGCCCCACAGGAGGCACCCCCTCTCTAAGGACAATTCTAGCTTTTTCCAAAAAAATGGGGCGAACTCTGCTGCCGGGGAGGACGATGGCCACCCTTTCTGCACCCACGAGCTGACCAGGGCCAGCGTTTTGTCCTTGCCTGTCACCTTGGCGATCTCTGTGGGCAGTATAGGGGGTGAATCTAAGACCTCAACCATGAGCACCTGGGGGTCTTGCTCAACCTCGCACACGTGGCTGCTTGTGTGGGGGAGGGGTGACCTCGACAGGGTGTCCGCGTGGCTTATGTCCTTTCCAGGGCGATACACCAGCGCGTTCTGGTACACGTTCAAAAAAATGGCCCACCTGAGCATCCTAGGGGACAGGATCTGTGGCGTGGGCTTGTCTGCAGTAAAAATGCCTAGCAGGGGCTTGTGGTCGGTCACTATGGTAAAGGGGCGGCCATAGAGGAAATCGTGGAACTTTTTGGTCCCAGCAATTATCGCTAGTGCCTCCCTGTCTGTCTGCGCATAGTTCTGCTCTGCCTGGGACAGGGATCTTGAGTAGAACGCTACCGGGGCTTCCCACCCGTTTTCCAACACGTGGCACAGAACCGCCCCCATCCCCACCGGGGACGCGTCACATACCAGAACTACTGGTCTCTTGGGGTCAAATATTGCGTCTGATGCTAGGAGCTGTTTTAGTTCAATGAATGCCCTCTCCTGGCTCTCGCCCCATTTCCACGCCTCGTCCTTCTTGAGTAACTTATGGAGCGGCTCTGCTACCGAAGTCTTCCGGGGCAGGAAGGAGTGGTAGAAGTTTAAGAGCCCTAGGAACGACTGCAATTCGGGCTTGGAAGTGGGGTGAGGGGCATTTTGAATGGCGGCCACCTTGGATTTGGAGGGTTTGATTCCCGCAGGGGTTACCCGGAAACCCAAGAACTCAACCTCTTTCGCGAAGAAAACGCATTTGTCTTTTCGCAACCTCAACCCCGCCTTTTCAAACACCGTCAGCACTTTGTCTAGCCTCTCGGCCAATTCTGCCTCGCTCCCCCCGTTATCAACACGTCATCAAAGTATGGCAAAACCCCTTCTAGCCCTTTTAAGAGGCGTTCCACGAGCGACTGGAAGATGCCTGGCGCCGAATTCACGCCAAACTGTAGGCGCGTCACCTGGAACGCCCCCTTGTGAGTGACTATCGTCTGCGCAGCAGCTGCAGCTGGGGTGACGGAGAGTTGCTGGTAGGCTTGGGCTAGGTCAAGTTTTGCAAAGCATTTCCCCCCATGTAACCTGGCCAACAGGTGGCTGACTACCGGCACCGGATACGCATTTGGCCTAATCGCCTTATTAATGGTGCACTTATAATCAGCGCATATTCGGACCTCCCCGTTGGCCTTCAGGGCCGTTACAATCGGAGTTTCCCACTCCGCGGAATCAACAGGAACAAGAATCCCTTGGCCCACCAATTTGTCCAGTTCCGCCTCTATATTGTCCTTAAGTGCAAAAGGCACTCTGCGCGGTTTGAGTCTTATTGGGCGGACCTCCGGGTCCAGGTCGAACGCAACTGGGGGTCCCTTGAATTTTCCGAGTCCCTTTTTGAAAACTTCAGGGTGCGCGTCACACACCTCCTGCACTGGGTCAGTCCCAACGGCATGCACCCCCCCAATGAACAAACCCAGGGGCTTAAACCATTGAGTCCCGAGGAGGCTGCAGCTTCCCCCTTTGAGGACAACCAGGGGAAGTTCTGCGGCGTGTTGCTTGTATTGGACCTTGAATTTTCCAACCCCCAACACCGGAATGCTGTTCCCCTGCACGTCCCGCAACGTTGACCTCAGCGCTTTGAGCTTGGGCCGCATGTGGGGAGGAATTCCCAAAAACTCCCGTTGGGACATAATTGAATATGAGGAACCCGAGTCTATCTCCATTCTAATGGGGGCCCCTTGCACCAGTACCTCAACAAAGTAACGGGGGTGTCCCAAGGACACGCTGTAAACTGGGGTGTCGTCGCCGCTGTCGTCGGAGATGCGGCCCACGCCGTCCTGCTTCCTTGCGGCCCGGGCCCCTTCCTTGGTCCTGGGTGAACGGTCTGACGATCTTTTCGGGTCCTTGTGCCGCTGTCTGCAGACTTTGGCAATGTGCCCTCGGCGTCCACAGTTGTGGCACTCGGCCTTCCAGAACGGGCACTTTACGCGGTCATGGGCCGCTCCACAGCCGTCGCAGCGTCGGCCGTCCTTCCGAACCTTCCGGACGTCCTCATCGTCGCTGCTCTCCGCGGAGGATTGTGGCGCTCGCCTGGCCGCGTGCACCGAGCCCGCTGCCTTGTCGGGCTGTGGGGGCCTTTCTCTGAACCCCTTGACTCCGGCCCTCGTGGCTTCCGCGGCCTGCGCCGCCTTCACGACCTCGTGCAGCGTCGGGGGTGGCTCCTGGTTCATCAGCTTTCGCTGAACTTCCTCGTCCCACAGGCCACAGAGCATGCGGTCCCTGAGGGCGATTTCCAGGTTCTCCCACTTGCATGGGCCGGCGGCCAACCGGAGGGCCGCTGCAAAGGCGGCAACGGACTCACCAGGCGCTTGGACTCTCTTCCAGAACGCGTCTCGAGCCGAAAACATCGAAACGGAGGGCTGGAAATGGTCGCGCATTGCCTTCAGGAGCTGCTTGACCGACACCTCGCTCACCTTCTTCGGTGACACCAGGTCCACCAGTACTTTCATGGCGGAGTAGCCGAGCATCCGGGTGAGGATGGCCTTCTTCTTCCCCTCGTCTGTGATGTCGGACACCACCAGCGCGCTTTGGAAGTCCATTTCGAAGAGCTCCCATTCTTCCGGCTTGTTGATGTCGAAACCGGCATTTGTCTTGATTCCGTGGGGATCCATTATCCCACCTTCGTCGCCAGTTTAGTGTATGAGAACCAAGACAATTGAACAGCCGAAAGGTTGGCTTAACACATCTTTATTGCATGGTGGTCCGGGGGAACATGTGGTAATGGTGGACGAACAGCTCAATATATACAGTGGCTATACATTTGAATGTGGCTCCTCGATAGCCCATTGGCTACTGTCTACGTGACATCATTCCTGGTCACGCCCTTCTTGTCCAGGTGAGGTGGTGGCGGGAATCTTCCCGCGCTGTAGTTCTTTGGGGAATTGGAACCATGTGAGCTGGGCGCTCGCTATTGCCACCTGGTGGTCACTAGCTCGCGTCCTATTACAACGGGTTACATTGTTACAGCTGATGATTGTTGTATTCACTCCTTCGAGTGTTACATTGTTTAAAGGCATAGTATTGAGAACACAACACTCACTGAACATGATCTTATCTCTTAAAGTTCAACAAACAGAGCAAGCTCTGAAATTAGACGGAGCTGGGCATCTTTCTCAAGCAGCAAATTTTAATGTCACTAAAATCCAGCAACATCTTAGTTGCCATTACTACATTATTACTACAGTGGGAAGGCTGCTTATAGAATTTTCAGTCTTATGTGCCAAAATAATTTGGGTGACTTTGGGTATCACAAACGTTGACATTTGCTTTAATAGTAAAACTTCTTGGGCCAGTGCTGTGAACTATGATTCCCTTCCTGTCATGTGGCTTCTATAGATCTATAGATAGCAGCAACAGAAGACAGATTGCATGCACAGTGATGTGTTCCATTTCACTCCCCATTCTTTTTCTTTTTCCTTCTCTTTCTCATCCCACTGACCTTTTGCTGTGGCTTGTATTTATTTCACATGGGAACAGTATTGTGAAGAAATTGAGAATCTGCTTAAAATGGCATCAGTGAAGCATTTTCTTCCATGTTTGTTTCCCAGCCTCAGGGAACTGAAATAGGAATATCAAAAAGAGCAATAGTCCCCCATAGGCCTTTTATGGGGAGTGAGGTAACTGGGAGGTCATCGGACCGGAGTGAAGACTGTACAGACTACATAGTTTAGGCGGGAACGCAGTCCCGTGATATTTCAAAACCAAAAAGAAGGAGACAAAATGGAGGATCGTACTGATCTCAATTGTTTTACAAAAATGTTACAGCAATAAATGTATTCAAACACAACATGACCTAAAAGTGGAAAGGGAGAAAAATATGTTGGAGCTTAAACTGATTTGTTACCTCATACTGAGGAAAGCACCGAGAAACCATATTAATGACTGTCATATTTCCCCTCTTGCAGTATTCCCTAGCTCCCTGCTTCTCTGTGTTGAAGGTGGTAGAATTTGAGAAGTAAAGGTTGCAGGCAGACTATTGGACCACTCTGCCCTAAGCAGTTTGTTTCCTGTTTTGCAAAAATGTAAAGCTATCCATTTTTATGCACATTTATAGTGACATAACAGACACATATATGAATAAGCAGTAGAAAGAGTCATATAATACTCTTGAGAAACACATGTAGAATTAGCTCTTTGAAAAGTGTTATCATTTCCTTATTGTTCTTTTAAACCTTTCATAAACATAATATTCACAACTACCATAAGGTCAAATTCAACAACAACAAGGAAAAGCTTGTAATAATGTGTATTTCTTACCCCTCCCATTCTTCTTTTTTGCCGACTCTTCTTTTCCCTGGAGCAACAAATACTTAAGCTCCCAGAGGCAGTGGAGGAGGAAATGCAATATGTAGATGTTTTCGGAATCTCACAAAAACAGAACTGTAGAGCCCCCAAATTCACAGAGTCCAAATCTCCCTGCCACAACAGACAATGCAGTAAGGGTCATAATATCAGAGCTCAGAAATGTTCCAGAGTTCCTATGGAGCTCCCATAATTCCACAGGCAGCATTCATTACTATGAGTTACCTTCTTTCTATGCACTATTTCTTGCAGTTCTATAGGGTCCAAGCATTCACACAACTGTAACATCCATCCTTTGGTTTGCAAATCTCTGCACTCCTGTTAACCTGTGGATGGCTTGATTCACTGATACAGAAAAGCTGTATTTTATTGTTATATTTTGTGCAGTTTTTTTATTTTTTATTGTATTTTATTAATTAAAAACAGAAGACAACATATGTGTACACACCAACACAAACAAAGAGAAAGAGAAAAAAAGAAAAAAATACAATTCAATGCTACAAAGTTAAATACTTTTATAGTTACTCTATCTAGTCTAACATTAATGATATCCATCAGAGACAGGTTATACGTTCCCTAGAAGAACCAATAATAAAATGTACACACAAACATTTAAGTCTCATTCCAAAATGATAAGTGATCCGTAGGAGGCTTGCTCCCTTTACCTTTAGTTATAGTATGATCTAGGAAGGGCTTCCAAATCTCATAAAATTTATTTTTACTCGTGATACCTTTTTTAATATTTATTTCACATGTAAATTTGTCATTTAACGCTGTTGTCCAATTTTGAACATACCAATCTTCAATTTTTATTTGCTCTCCTCCCTTCCACTTAGCAGCTATACAAATTCTTGCATTCACTATTAAAATAGCAAATCTGCATTATAATGATTTGAAATGACATTACCAAACTCAAGTATCAACACACTTGGTGCATCCAATTTAATACGGGTACCAAACATTTTTGTTATCTCGTTTTCCACTAACATCCAAAAACCTTTCACTCTTTCACACTCCCACCACATATGAAGATAAGTCCCGGTCTCTTTTTTACAATTCCAGCATAAGCTAGATTCCTTTGGATTCATCAATTTTATTTTTACTGGGGTTAGATACCATTTCCACAATACTTTATAATTGTGTTCTTTTATTCTAATTGATAAATTTCTCATTACTCTATTTTTCCATTTTAACTTCCAACTTTCTTCACTAATGTTTATATTTAGGTCGCTTTCCCATGTCTCTCTCATACTATCATTGGTGTAATCCATATCAATTAGCAATTTATATATTTTACCAATTAACCCTTTTAATTCTATTTTCTCAGACCTAACATTACATGCTAATTTTTCAAACTCAGTTAAACCTCTGTTTAGGTCTGATTCAGTGGCTATATGAGAGTTCCAATTATTAATTGCTGCTACTTGAATCCAGTTTAAGTTCATTTGCATAAACAATTTTATCTTTTTTTCTTTATTTTTACAAAAATCTATCCAATCCTTTAGAAACTCTATTTTATTAATTTGAAGTAGCAATTTGTTCTTACTAGTTAATAGTATTGGAAAGGATTTTATATCCCCTAATTCTATTATGGGCGAAGTTCCCGGAGCAAGTTTATTTTTAACAGAATACCAAACATTCAACAAACTTTTTAAAATTTTATTATCATTGTTAATTTTAACTTTGTCCTTACCTAAAAGTATTACTTTTCCAACTTTATATAATTCTTTCATACCAATGCCTTCCCATAATGTGTCTTTGTGCATTAAATTTTTTAGAATGTTTTTCAATTGATATGCTATATAGTATTTTTTAATGTCTGGTAAACCTAACCCCCCGCTTTTCTGATCTTTATACCACAATGTCTTTACAATCCTTGGTCTCTTACCATCACTACAATAATCATTTAACAAATTTTGTAGTTTCTTGAGATCCTTATCTTTAATTTTTACTGGTAATGTTTCAAATATATAATTAATTTTGGGGACTATCTTCATTTTAATCAGTGCTATTCTTCCAAACCATGATAATTTAATTTTTTTGTATCGAATTAGCAATTCTTTTATTTCTTTTATCAATGTTTCAAAATTTAATTTTTTTAGTTTAATTTAATTTTAATTTAATAGTCATATTTGTATATGCCTCCCACTCAGGCAGAACCCGACTCAGGGCGGCATTACAACAAGTTCTAAAAACACATAAAAACACTTTAAAAGCCCCATATCCCACCCACTTTAAAAAGCCACATATCCCACCCACCCATCCCACCCACTATAAAAAGAAGAAGAGAGAGTTCTTAATTCTTTACATAAGCCAGCAGGCGGGGACCGTGTTCCCATTCAGGCCCCACACCTGCCCTGCCAGCCAGGTCTTCAATCCTTTCCTGAAGGGCAGCAATTCTCTTTGAAGTCTTAGATCTGTTGGCAGGAGGTTCCAGAGAGTTGGTGCGGACACGGAGAAGGCCCTCCTTCGGGTGCTGGACAGATGTGCACCCCTAACTGATGGCACCATTAGAGAGCCCCTCCGGTCCACTCTGGTTGGACGGGCAGACACTCTTGGGACGATGCGGTCTCTAAGGTATCCTGGCCCACTGCCATATAGGGCTTTAAAGGTCAAAACCAGCACCTTGAATTGCACCCGGAGACAAACTGGTAACCAGTGCAGCTCCCGAAGTAGCGGTGAGGCATGGGCATATCGCCCACATCCCATCACCACCCAGGCTGCCACATTCTGGACCAGCTGCAGCCTCCGAATGGTCATCAAGGGCAGCCCCATGTAGAGCGCATTACAATAATCTAGTCGGGAAGTGACCAGAGCATGGGTGACCATAAGCAAGGAGCCCCGGTCCAGGAGCGTGCGCAACTGGCGAATCACCCGAAGTTGGGCAAAAGCCCTCCTGGCCACAGCCGCTACTTGTTCTTCTAGCAGCAGCCGTGAGTCCAGAAGGACCCCCAAGTTGCGCACTGGGTCTGTCTGGGGCAAAACAGCCCCATCCAGTACCAAAGATGGTAACTCCCTGGATAACACGGGGCCCCTTATCCACAGCCACTCTGTCTTGCTGGGATTCAGCCGAAGCCCATTGGCCCCCATCCAGACCCCAATGGCCTCCAGGCCTCCAGGATAGGATTTCAACAGCATCACTGGGGTCCCCACGGGCCGAGATGTACAACTGAGTGTCATCTGCGTACTGATGGTACCGCACCCCGTGGGAACGAATGATCTCACCCAGTGGCTTCATGTAGATGTTAAATAGGAGAGGAGAGAGCCCTGAGCCCTGAGGCACCCCATACTTGAGGAGCCTAGGGCTGGACCTCTCACTCTCTAACCACACCGACTGGGTACGGCCCTCCAGAAAAGAGGAAAACCAGGACAACACAGTGCCCTGGATCCCCAATCCTTTGAGCCGTTCCAGAAGGATACCATGGTCAACGGTATCGAAGGCCGCTGAGAGGTCAAGAAGAGCAAGGACAGATGGATAACCCCCGTCCCGCTCCCACCAGAGATCATCCATCAGTGCGACCAATGCCGTCTCCGTACCATACCCAGGCCTGAATCCTGATTGAAAGGGGTCTAGATAATCCGCTTCCTCCAGGACACTCTGCAGCTGGCACGCCACCGCCTTCTCCAAAACCTTACCCAGAAAGGGCAGGTTGGAAACCGGCCTGTAGTTGTTAAGGACAGCTGGGTCAAGGGATATTTTCTTCAGGAGGGGGCTCACCAAAGCATGTTTTAGCGGTGCAGGAAATACCCCCTCCCATAATGATGCATTTATTATCGCCCCAACCCAGCCACCTGTCACCACCTTGGAGGCTTTCACCAACCAGGTGGGACAGGGGTCCAAAGGACATGTAGTGGCACGCACAGCTGCAAGGAGCCTGTCCACTTCATCAGGGACAACAGGATCAAACTGATCCCAGATCGTACAGCAAGGCTGTGCTCCGGTACCCCCCCGACCCTCCCCATCCATGCCGGGATTCAGTCCTGAACGAATCCGATCGATTTTCTCCACCAGATGGTCAGCAAAGTCCTCAGCCGAACCCTGCCAACCGGGCACCGATCTCCCCCTACCGAGGAGGGACCTGGTTACCCGGAACAGGGCGGCTGGGCGATTATCAGCGGAGGCAATAAGGGTGGTGAAGTATTGCCGCCTCACCACCCCCATCACCACTAGGTAGGCCCTAATAGCAGCTCTAGCTAGTGTCCAATCGGAGTCATCCTGGGTCTTCACCCAGCGGCGCTCTAGGCGTCTCTTTGAACCACGGGGATGACCTAACCCCACGGGCGCGGAGAGGCTGCAGTTGCGCGATTTCATCCAAGGCTGCTGTTGCCGTCCTGTTCCACAGGTGGACAAGTGCCTCGGGTGAATCATGTAGCCGATCCAGAGGAACATCCCCCAGTTCCCTCTGGAATCCATCTGGATCCATTAGTCGCTGAGGGCAGGCCATTTTAATAGGCCCTGCCTCCCTACGATGAAGCATCGCCCCCAGAAAGTCAAGAGTCACCAGATAGTGATCTGACCATGGTACAGATGAGATGACTAAGTCCTGTAATCTCAGATCACTCTGCCACTGCTCCGACAAGAAAACTAAGTCTGGCATGTGACCACTGCCCCTGGTCGGACCCCGAACTACCTGAGTCAGGCCCATGGCTGACATGGAAGCCATGAACTCCCTTGCCACCTCAGAAGCCATCCCCAACGATGGCAAATTGAAGTCCCCCAGAACCATAAGCCTCGGGAACTCCAACGCCAGCATCGAGGCGGCTTCGAGGAGCTCAGGCAGGGCATCCCTTACCTTGCAAGGGGGCAGGTACAGGAGTAAGATCCCCAACTGACCCTTGGGGCCCAACCGTAGAAGCAGGGCCTCACAACCAGACACTTGTGGAGCAGTGGCCCTAGCAATTCCCAAAGACTCCCTGGCAACAATGGCGACACCCCCCCTTCCCTCACCTCTAGGCTGGTGCCAAATACCGAACCCAGCTGGACACATGTCCGAAGAGGTACTCCATCCTCAGGTGTCAGCCAGGTTTCGGTGATGCATGCCAGGTCGGCCCGCCCCTCTTGGATAGCATCTTGGATCAGGGGGGCCTTATTACAGACCGATCTGGCATTCACCAGCAGCAGCCTAAGGGCGGGGTCACTCTGGATCTGCTGCTCAGGGCCCAGAGATGTACCTGCAGGGCTGGAATGAGGGACCGCACTTAAACATCGGACCCGCATTCCCCGAGTGCGGCCCGCCCCACGGGTTCATCATACTGATTAGATATTCTTATTCCTAAATATTTTATATTACTTTTGATGTTAATATTGAAAGTGTTCTTAATTTTATTCTGAGTTTCCATAGTTGTATTAAAAAGAATTATTTCTGACTTATCCCAATTTACTTTTAAGCCAGTCGCATCTTGGAAGTTTCTAAGGTGAGATTGTATTTTAATTAATGCATTTTGTGGTTCCTTTACAATTAGCAAGGTATCATCTGCATACAAATTAATTTTATTATCGTTTATCCCTTTTAAATCTAAGTCTTCTCTAATTACGTTTGCAAACATTTCGATAGCCATTATAAACAAAATTGAAGACAACGGATCACCCTGCTTTGTACCAGCTCCTAGCCTTATATCTGGTGTAAATACATCATTTACTTTTATTTGTGCACAGCCCTGATGGTATAGATTATCAATTACTGTTATAAATTTAGAGCCAAATCCATAATTTTTCACTATTTCTTTAATGGAAAACCATTGGAGAGAATCAAACGCTTTATATATGTCTAAAGACAGTAATCCAATTCCTTCTTTACTCTGTTCTGCAGTATGCATTAATGCTACCACTCTCCTTGTTATGTCTGATAAGTATCTTGATTTCATAAATCCCGCTTGGTCAATATTTATATAATGTCCCATAAATCTATATATTCTATTTGCAAATATTGCCGTGAAGATTTTTAAATCCTGGTTCAATAATGAACAGGTTGTATACAGGTTGTAACATTGAAAGGGTAATTAGTGTGTACTATATAATTGGGTGAATGAGTTGTAAAGTGAAGAATAAAATAACACAACAAGAAATAGATATAGATCCAATTTGGATAAGAACAGGCAGGTTGGAAAGGACAGGTGTAAACAAAAGAAGGCGATCTTTGAAAGAAGAAATTCACGAGATACAGGAACTAGAGGATCTTTGTGTTAAATTTGATCAGTATAGATTTCAACAACAAAGGACATTACCAGGAGTTCAATCAGGACTTGCAGCAAGAGGTTAGTTGGCAGGAAGAACAAATTTTACAGGAAAAGATGGACAAGGATAGTGAAATGCAAATGGTTAAGAAAAAGAAGAACATAAAAAATAGACTCTGATGACCAATTAAAAATAAAAATGACTAAAGAAATAGAGGAAATAGTAATAGATAGGGAAGATGATGAAAAGGGTAGTATTGAAGAAGGTATTGATAGACTGGAAGGCTTTTTGAACACAAAATTAGAAGCTTTGGAAAAGCAAAGACTCAGGGACAATCAAGATTTTATGAAACTACAACAGGACAGTTTAGAAAAGTTTCAGCAAAGAATATTAGCAATGGTTGAAGGTATAGTAGAGACCAATCGGAAACAAACTCAAAATATCATGAAGAAAGTGGTTGAGATAAAGGATTCAGCAAATATTAATAGAAAAGAAATTGAAACACTAAGTAACAGGGCAGAAGTGTTGCAAGAGAAAATTAAATTGATGGAAACAAAACTAGAGCATCATGGAAAAGTCTTAGAACATTATGAAGATCAATCTAAAAGACAGAATGTAATAATTAAAAATATTGTGGAAATCACCCCTGATCAGTTACAGCAAAGAATTGTATCCTGGTTAAACGGCTTAAACTCAGATAAAAAATTCACAACTGATGACATTATTAGTGCATATAGATTGGGAAATAGGGAGAATAAGGAAACAAATAGAAATGTTTTAGTAAGATTTGCCAATGAAGGCCTGAAATTCAGCATATTGTCACACATAAGAAATGTCGGTTCAAAGGTTTTGAAGCTAGATGGTAATGATATTGAAATTTATCATGACCTATCAGTTGAAGAACGAATTTGGCGCAAGCATATTAAACCCATCACAAAAAAATTAAGAGATAAAGGGATAAAATACAATTGGAAACCACCACGACAATTGAGAATTACACATGATGGGAAAAGTAGCTTGATTAAAGAAGCATCACTTGTCCTGGATGTCCTGGTAGATGCTAAAATTGTTGAATACAAATCAAAAGACTGGGATGAATTGAAGGAGGCTCTAATAACCTTGGGATTTTATGAGAACTGTAGCTCTGAAGTGGGTTAGTGATTTATCAAAATTAGTTATGGTACGAAGTATTACAAAGTGTTAACTGCGACAACTGGGATGCTCGCTCGGTAATCTTGATACATCCCCCCCTCCCCTCCTTGTCACGCAAGGGCTTTCTTTTTCTTTCGTTAAGGTAGAAAGGGCGGGGAGGTTGATTGGTTATAAATGTTTCAAAATATGTCATGTCTATTTTTTGTAAGTTTTTATGTTAATTTTTTCTTGTTGGTTGTGGGGTATCACCTTCATGTTTGCTCTCTATCAAGAAGTAACTATATACAAAAATTCTCATCATTTTCAGAGACGTATGGTTTTTTTGAACTTATGGAACACACAACAAAGGGTAGATATTGACAATATTGATAATGGTTAGAGTATTAACATGGAATGTGAAGGGCTTGGGGTCCCTAATAAAGAGAAAACGTATCGAAGCAGCAATTAGAAGAAGTAAGCCAGATTTAATATTCCTCCAAGAGACACATCAAAAAAATGAAAAAGTTAACAATTTAACATTGAATTGGATAGAAAATTATGAGAAGGCTTATGGAACATCCAAGGCAAGGGGTGTAGCAGTATTAATCTCAAAAAGGATAGGTTTTGTAAAATTAAAAACTATTATTGATCCCGAAGGAAGGTATATAATAATAAAAGGTTTGATAGATGATGAAGAAATTTTGTTGGTTAATATTTATGCCCCAAATCAGAAACAAGATGAATTTTTATATTTTGCAAAATCACTGCCTGAAGAGTAATAATAATTTCGTGTCAGAAAGTATTCTGGGTTGAAAGGATTTTTGCTGGAGAAACTCCACTCAGAGGACACCCAAATGAGGTTTCTTTCATATCTGCAAGAGCTGGAACAGAGATGAGTGCTCAATCCATCATGCAGTAGCTGGGTCTTGAACTGTTAATTTTCCAGCCTTCCAGCTAACAAGGCGAGCTTCTTAACCACTGAGCCACTGCAGCCCCAGGCCAGAAGACTGTTTTACCTTTTACTGCAAGCTCTACAAGAGCTAGAGATTCACACTTAAAAGAAACAAAGCACAGAATTCACTTCAGTGGATGGGATAAATAGGCAGGTAGAAGCATTTTTAAAATCTGGGCAAAACCCACCCAGCTGATATGGTTGTTCTAGATTTAAAAAGATGGAAGAATGAATGGGCTGGGTGGGGAATAAGCTACAGATCTGGTGAAGACTATGTAACTGAGCTGCAGTTTTTAGCCTTTATGTAACGGTCTCACAAACTCTTATATAAAACAGTTGTATAATGTCAATCTACATGTAATGGGTGGATGAAACAGACGATAGCCATGCTGTTCTTTGCTCCTTGGTCTGTACTATTTGTTAATAAAAAGCAAACAAACTGTGTGTTGACCTGTCTGCTACTGCTGAAAAGGAGGGTCATAATAGCCTACAAAACAAATAAGCAAGCAAGCAAGAATCACAGCATAAAGGTGTTAAGAGCAAGAGGGGTAAGCCCTGCTGGTAGCTGTTAAATGAGCAGATCATTCTTAGTGGCTATGTTGGCTGGAAGATTCCAGGAAATAGAGTCTAAAAAGGTAATATTTCCAAGTGCTGGTGCTAATCCTAGCCTCCCAGGGTCACAGTTCCAGGAGATGAAGCCCAATCCTAGAGTTATATCTTCTAAATGCAATGTTCTCTTTGTGAAAGCCTGGTTTAAATACCCAGGGAGTAATTGCCCATATGTCTAGGAGCTTGTTTCTAAAGCATTTTCCTGTCTGGGAAACTTCCTATGTCACAATTAATTTCTGCTCAGCAATTTCCCTTGGTTATTCACGCCAGTTTTGTCTAATCATGACTTCCTGGCCTGGAAAGTTTCCTGGTGTGCTGAAGAATGGGGCTGTCTCCTGTTGTGGAACTTCCAGCTCAACATAATGCATTGACAGTGACTGAGTGTACCTATTATCACTTCAAATGGCTCACCTACCATTTGTCAGGGCCTTCCCTAACTTCTACTTGGGAGGACGAATGGGTACATCAGCATGAAATACCCAGAGTATCAAAACCTGGCCTACTTCTCATTCCCCACAAGTGAAAAAGAATAAATATTTTTTCTACTACTGTACTTCCCTGAAAATAAGCCCTAACCAGAAAATAAGCCCTTGCATGATTTTTCAGGAGGCTTGTAATATAAGCCCAACCCCCCAAAAAAACAATCCCCAATGAAGATTGTCAGCCAGATACATTTAATAAGTCAATTGCAACACATGACGGATGTATTGAATTATAAAATAATAATAATATGTAAATATAATAATATGTAAATAAATATAAATAATATTATTGACATTAATACTTAAAAATTATAATATAAATTATAATTAAGTATTTGCAAATACCCACTGCAGTGTCTCAAGTCGTTAAGTCACTGACAGGGAGGCGGAAGGTCAGCAGTTCAAAGCCCAAGTACTGCATGACAGAGTGAGTGCCCATCTCTGTCTCTGTCTCAGCTCCTGTCAACCTAGCAATTCGAAAGGAAGAAATTGCAAGTAGATAAATAGGTACCACTTCTGTGGGAAGGTAAACAGCATTCTGTGCACTTCGGTGTCTAGGCATGCCTGCCACATGCCCACAGAAACGTCTGCAAAATGCAGACAGCACTGGCTCTTTGGCTATAAACAGAGATGAGCACTGGACCCTAAAGTCAGCTATGACTGGCTTTCGAGTAAGGGTGACCTTTACTTTTACCTGATCTTTAAATACCCAAGCGGGCGCTTTTGGATGAGAAGTAAATTTAAACAGATGAACTTGAGGCTTATTGCTAAATGACCAATCGGAGTATGCAATGCATGAATAACATGCACACTTGATAATGAACAGACATGCTTGTGTCGGTTATGAATGTTCATAAATCAATATGTCATGTGTTGTAACGGACGTAGTTCTCTGAATTTTGGTGCCTGTAATTTTTCGTCACTTTTGTGTAGACCATCATTCTTAACCATCATCATTTTTGTTGCCACTCCCATCTCGTAAGTCATCAACTAATAGATATCCCATGAAAATAAGCCCTAATGCTTTTGGAGCAAAAATTAATATAAGAACCTATCTTATTTTCAGGGAAATATGGTCTATACATGTCTGTGTTAGAAACCAATGCAAGCTACACTACTCTAACCAAAGGCATCCTTTGCAATAGCGTGGGACAAGATGGACGTAACATCCATTTTGATTTGCGACACATATTCCATTTTCATTTGCTAAAATGTTAGTATCAACAAACTTTGGAAATGCTGGATTTTTAGACTGCAACTCCAGAATCTTTCAGCTAGCACAGCTGATTGGGGAATTTTGGGAAATGTAGTCCAACCCCTCAGTCTCCAACATTTCCAAGCTGTGGATCCATGATGTTTAAAGTGGATTGCTAGCTGATAAACATGCAAAGGATTGTGGCAAATAATGAATTTCTTTTCCTGCATCAAGACTGTGCCATTTTTTCAGTCTAAAGAAGTCATTTCCACGTAAACTCAAATGTCCACATCTAACTACTGCCTTCTCACTGAATTCACTGTCTTCTCACTGAGTGGCTGTGGTGGCTCAGTGGTTAAGAAGCTTGCCTTGTTAGCTGGAAGGCCAGCAAGTCGGCAGTTCGAGACCTGGGTACTGCATGACAGATTGAGTGCCTGTCTCTGTCCCAGCTCATGCCAACCTAGGAAATCGAAAGCAAGAAATTGCAAATAGATAAATAGGGACAACTTTGGTGGGTAGGTAACAGTGTTCCGTGCGCTCCGGTGTCTAGTCATGCCTGCCACATGACGATGGAAACGTCTGCAGACGCAGACAGCACTGGCTCTTCGTCTTTGAAACAGAGATGAGCACTGCACCCTAGAGTCGGATATGACTGGCTTTCAAGCAAGGGAAACTTTTACCTTTACCTTTGGTGGGAAAAGATCTTAGGAACATGAAAGGAACCTCATTCGGGTGTCTCCTGAGTGGAATTTCTTCAGCAAAAAATCCTTTCAATACAGAATAATTTCTGAAACAAAATTATTATTATTATTATTGAGTTCATGAGTACAACATTGGATACATAAATTCCGCTCATTGGCTGCAATCAAGCATATAAAAACTCAATAAAACTGGTGAGTTTTAATATAATTAAATCTGAATTTCTCATGGTACTAGATTGTGACCACTGCAGTTGTTTCACATAAGGCCTGGGGTGAAACCAAAACATTGGTGGTGGCAACAGAAACATTAGGCCAGGGCTAGGGAACTGGTAATCCTCCAAATGTAGGTAGACTCCAAACCCCATCAGCCCTAGCCAATCAGAATGGTCAGCATTTGGAGATATTAGGCCTTAAAGTCCAACAAGATCTAGAGGGGTGTAGGCTTTCTATCTCTCCTGTATTAGATTGATATTTTTTGTGTCTGTATCTCATACTGCCGTTTTGATCTTACAGATCCTTGTCTATTATTTGTCAAACTGGACTTGCTAACAATTTGCTCACCAAAGTCAATTGCCTACTATTTAAAAGGCACACAAGCAAATGACCTGGAACATTCAGTGTCAGGCAGGTTTATACCATTCATCATAAAATACACTCATATAATGCAAAGAGGCATGCATTTTTCAATTGAATTCCTAACCCTGGAAACTTGGAAGATGATGATAATCTTAGTTAATAAATGCATTACTTTGCTTCTGAGCAAAATGGCTTTTGCAATTATTGGAGCAGAACAGCCTTAGAAGTAGCTTGCAGTGGGGAAAGAAATACAAGATTGATAGAGACACCACTTTAAGAGTATGCTGCCTTGAGCTATGTTATAACTAATGTACATACATAAACATTTATTGAACATACTGTGTACCCTTGGTAAAATGCTCTGGGGTAAGATTTTCCTATAAATTATCACTATGTATGTTAAAAAATGCTCACAGCAGATAAAAGTAGTCTCAAGGTTACCTTTTGTCCGTGGTCCCCTGTGCTCCCTGCTTAAATGTTAGACTAAACAAGATCCCAGTTTTCCCCATTTGTAATTCATGCGAATCAATTTCTCTAACTCAAGATCCTCTGTAGAAAATAATGCAGTTTTGCACAATTTGCCTCAGCTATAGGCTGTATGTATTTAGAAAACCATTCCAATGAACTGAGTAGATTGTGGTATTTTTGAACCACAATTGGGCGTACCACAGGCAACGGCAACATTGTGCTAGCTAATCTTTCTCAGGCAAAAGGAACTACAGAATGAATTCACCAAAAGGTGGTTTCATTTTGGCAGTTTCACATCTGGCCTAGACATGGAAGAAGAAGCAGAATATCAGAAATAGACAGAGTAGATGTGTGGTACAGTGGTTAGCATGATGGAGACCTGAGTTGAAATCACAACTCGATTATGAAGTTCACTGGTGGTCTTGCTCTAGTCCAGGGGTCCCCAAACATTTTGGGCCGTGTGCCGATCACGTGGTTCCTCCCACCAGAAGCAGAAGTAAAATGTGCCAGCACATGCACATAACTCTGCCGTAAATGCACCTGTGGATGTCATAAACATGTTTATGACAACTGCAGTTCATGTACTGCAGCATTTTGTGCATGTGGTCCAAATGAGTCATGGACAACTGAAATTAAGGTACACAGAGGACAAACTGGTGGAAGTCTTTATGTACAGGCTCTTGAGCGTGCAGAGATTTTTGTCAAAATCCTGATTGATTTACCAGGTGAGCAGCATCTGGTTCCCTGAGATTTCAGGCCAAAATCTGAGATCAAGGGGCAGGCCCTTCAGATGGCACAACGAGGACAAAGGTTGAAAGCAGAGGCTTGGACTCCTGGCCCAGTTCATAACCTGCATGGGTAGATGGGTCAGAATCTAACTAAAAGCAGGCTAACCTGATAATCTAAGGTTCACAGAAGGTTCACTACCTGAATGAAGTGGATTTTCCCCCTTCCCAGGCCCTTCTTTAAGATTGCCAAGGCTTGTACAATAGGAAGGCTCAGAAGCTATAATAATGGCATTCTGCTTCTTGCCTTCCTCCAGTTTGCATAGTGGGCCCAAGCACATCTGCTTTAGGTTCTTTCTCCAGTCCTCTTTCCTGAGTGAAGATGAGTGTACAGGATTTAATGTCATCTCACATACAAAAGGAAAACTATCTTCTCCTCCAATGTTACTTGTTCTGAGTACCATCTCCTTACCTGGAGTTGTGATGAAACCTAGCCACTTCCTGAGACTCCACTGGCATCGAAGACTAGGCAACCCTATCTCCACCCCCACCCCACCCCCACACCACATTGGTTTCTTCAAAAGATGGCTATTGTAAAACTCACCAAGGGAACCACATCTATGAAGGACTGATGTTTGCTGACTGATTGGGGGCTTACTGTTAAAAACACCAACATGTCAGGGTCATTTTAAGGTGTTTTTCTTCCTGAGGCAAAGGACAAAATGACATTCTTTTTTCTATACAGAAGACAACTGAATTGGGAATGGGATCTTATTTTGGATCTATTCTTGAAGCAATAGGGCTAAATTGGAGAAGGTAGGGCAAGTCATGTGGCACACATTTTGTCCTTCAGCAGAGGAATCAGGCTAGGTGAGAGATATGTCTGGATGCCTTATTGGGGTTTTGGAGAAGTTGCATCTTGGTATTGGACATGTGCCCCCCCAAAAAACCCCCCCCCCAACAACAACGGTGGAGACAGTGGGAATACAAAGGCAGCCTCCCACCCTATCAATGTGTTTTTCTTCTACTCTGCCCAGTTCAGCAGTGTCAAATTATCTTTTGTAACTGAGTAGCCTGACTTTAGGATATAGGATCTATACCAGGGGTGTCCATACTATGGCATATGGGCTGTATCTGGCCCACAGTGCCAATTAATTCATCCCTCACTGCCCTCACTGCTCACGGAAGCGGAAGCAATACTCACATGTGCATGTGCAGAACACACCCACGCATGCACAGAATGCACCCATGCAAAATGCTGCTGTAAACAACCCATGCCTGTCAAAAACACATTTATGACAGCCACAGGTCATTTACAGCAGCGTTCTGTGCATGCGCAGGCGTGCTCTGTGCACATGTGTTTTACCTCTGCTTCTGAGTGGGAGGAACCACGTGACTGGTACATTCAACCATGTGACCGGCCCGTAGCCTGAAAGGTTTGGGCACCCCTGATCTTTACAGTCAAATGACAAGGGATAGGTTGACGCAACAACATGGCCTGTCACTATAATGCCATTCCTCTCCTCTCCAGGTGTCCACATTCAAAATCTGCAGGAAGCTGTCCAATTAGTCCTACTTTGGTCCATCTGGTCTAGTACAGTTGACTCTACTTGGTAGCAGGTGTGCAACCTATGTGGTGAGCATATTTTTCTCTTATGCTTAAGTGGAGAGGCCAGAGACTGAACTTTTCTTAATTCAAATGCCATGAACTGTCCTCTGACTGTATTTACTCTTGAAGGAGAAAAAACAGGTGGTAGAAAAAAAGCTTACCCTGCTATGGTAATAGAGTAGACCATACTGCTAGCGACTCAATGCTGAGCATCAGGCAGAAGTTAACTAACTTAACAACCCTGAGGACTAGCAGCTTTGGCAAAGTCCACAGGGAAGGGTGATGGTCCCCAAGTGGATTAAATCCCACTTGAATCCATCTTGATGGAGGGTAGCAGCCTAATACTGGCCTGGGGCTGAGGAGGACTTTGCATGTCAGGGCTCAGGATCAAAAAGTGACTTGCAGAAGACAGATGAAAGGCCGCAGCATTATATGCTCAGGACACTCTTCATGGCTGATCGCCATGATGATTGCTAATATTTGGAATTGGATATGGCACAAGAAGAAGAAAAAAGTGTGGTGAAAATTGTGGGAAATATGGAAGAAGATGCTGCTGCACAGAATAAATAATTAACTAGTGAAGAAGATATAAATCTTGATTTGGTGTTGCCCCTCATGTGTACCTCTCCACCTAAAGGAACAAAGATGCACTTCCCCTTCCTGAATTGCGCTCCCAATGGCTTGGCCCCACAATTTCCATGTATTGAGCTGAGCTTCTGAAACAAAAGGAGGGCTATATCCATATAATCAAATGATGAACAGCTCCTAAGTGAAAGCTTCAGGGCTGACCCAAGGTATTTTGCTTCCTGAGGTGAAGCTGCAAACCTCCACCATCTTTCCAGGGAAGGTACCTAATAAAAAATGTCAGGCATGTGATTGTGGAATAGAAGTATCCATAACCCACACACATCTCTTCCACCTATGGCAAAAGAGATACAAGAATGACAGATTTAACAATTTATTGTCCATTAATAGCATTGTCCATTTATAGCATTCAAAGTCTGCTACATGAGCTTTTGTGATTGTGATTATTTGTGAGTTCTATGAAATAACAAAATAATGAGTGGCTCAGCATAACTGTTGTGTAAAATGTCGACTCTACCTGTATACTATTAACTACCTAATTTCACAGTTCAAAAGTAAGGCCACTGCAGTATGCCAACTGAGGGATGGAATTACTTATTTTTCAGTTTCTTTGCTTTTCAGGCAGTTAGTTGCTCAATAACTCATGCTTTAACTCCACACTTGTTGGAGGGTTTTGTTGTTGCTGATTTGGTTTTTAATCCCATAGAGCAGAATGGCCAAAAAGAACTCCAATAGCTAGACATCCCGACCCCTTGAATTTACTGCCAGATTTCTGAAAATAAGGTTTGCATCACATTGTGTTAGAAATGAGCCACAGATTAGCATTGAGGGGAAAAATTGTGGCATGTCATATAATGGGATGTGTTGCAATATTTCCTTTTTCTCCCGGCTTCATATAATAATTTTTTTAAAAAATTCATACAAAGCCTCAGGAGATGAATCTATCCTTTTGCAAAATGAGAAACTCAGACATTTTTAGATACTCTGAAACAATAATAGCTCAATGCTAACATTCCTTCATGAGTGAGTTAAGGTATTACAGACATGTTAGTGGTTGCCAAGGAGGGGCAGATGGGACAATGTTGAGGAGGATAATGCAAAGATAGGAAGACAACCTCGGGATACACTCTGAAAAACTCAGTTTATGGGGAAAAACTGCCTCCACATCCCTTTAAACTCATGGGGATTAAAAACTGTGAGCCTTCATACTCCTAACAAAAAGTGGGCAGTACAACCACAGTTGTGAATTAGCCTGAATTAATTATTTGGGGTAGTAAATTTCTCTTTTTTTTTGCCCTGGGGGCACAGAACACTAGGAAACTAGATGGTACTTGAATTTTGTAGCGCGGAGGAGACGGGGCAGCCAGTGGGGCAGTTTAAAAAAAAAAAACGCGCTGAGAGGGAAAAACTTTCAAAGACCCAGCTGGCAAAAGGTAAGTGCGGTCAGTGGTGGTTAGGGAGTGGGGGGGAAGCACGGCCCACCATGTCGCCAACCCACCCCACCACCTAGCCCCCCCACTCCCTAACCCCTAACGACCGCACTTACTTTTTGCCGGCTAGGTCTTTGAAATTCTTTCCCTCCCGGCACGGCCTTCTGCGTTGGGAGGCACACTGGCCTGTCCTTTGTCCCTGCGGGCATGGAGGCCTCGACGACCGCAGGGACAAAGGGCAGGCCGGTGCGTCTCCCAACGCAGAAGGCCGCACCGGGAGGGAAAGACCCAGCCGGCAAAAGATAAGTGCGGTCGGTGGGGGTTAGGGAGTGGGGGGTGAGCACAGCCCTGGTAACCATGCCACCCCCCACCCCACCACCTAGCCCCTCCACTCCCTAACACCCACTGCACTTACCTTTTGCCGGCTGGCCCTTTCCCCCTGGCACGGCCTTCAGGGAGTCATCGCTGAGGATTTTTTTTTGGGGGGAGGAGGGATATCCCCTCCCCCAACTTCAGCAAGATTGTGTGTGTGTGTGTGTGTGGGGGGGTCACCAACGCTTCTGTGGGGGAGGAGGGGGAGCCCTCCTCTCCCCGCAGAGCTATGGCATGTGTGTGTGCATTGTGTGTGTGAGTGTGTTGCGAGTGTGGTTGTGTTGTGTGTGTGTGTATAATGAGTGTGTGTTTGGTTGTATTGTGTGTGTACATGGTTGTGTGTGTGTTTGTGTTGTGAGTGTGTAACCCCTATCACCAAAAACACACAAAAAAAGCCCGGCAGTGCTGGGCAAAAATATGCTAGTAATAAATAAGAGGAAGAGGAGGCAACAAGTCATCAGAGGAGATAATTTATGTCCCTGCCCATCCTACACTAGCTTCTTGCCACCATTGCAAAGGTTCAAAATTCAACTGGTTTTTTGAGGTGGCTTTAAGTAAGCATTATCTTATTTTTCTCCCCAGGTGGCTAAATGTCTTATGCTGGCCATAACAAAACAAAAGAAGGTTCACACACTTATAGGTTAAGTCCAGTTCAGTTTTTCATTGGGAACTGAGAAAATAAAGCCATGGTTGAGTTGGGTGTCCTGAAGAACAAGCGATAGAAAAATGCGGTACAATTCACATTTGGTCCGATTAAAAAATAATGTAAGATAGCAAGTGAACTTTTTGAGTTGTACGGCAAGCAGAGGAGGAGACAGTGGTTGAAATCCAGTAAGGTAAAGGTCACCCTTGTTCAAAAGCCAGTGCACTGAACACTGTTTACCTTCCCACTGAATTGGTACCTAATTATCTACTTGCAATTTCTTGCTTTCGAACTGCTAGGTTGGCAGAAGCTGGGACAGAGACACAAGCTCACTCTATTGTGAAGTACTCGGGTCTCAAACTGCTGACTTGTCATCAAGTTCAGCATCTTAACCACTAAGCCACTACAGTCCCTTACCCACAATAGTAAGCAGCAACTAGAATAGGCTTATTGAATCAATGGAACTTATATAGGTGTTGATTGATTTAGAGGGCCTGCTCTTGTTGTGACTTATGACTAGATCACAGCCAGGGGGGTAATACCACAGATAGGATGGATGAGTAGTCACTTGTCCTCAGCTTAACCTATGTGACAAGGTTTTAAATGAGGAACAACGATAGCATGCTACCACAGTCAGTCTGTTAGAGGAAGTGCTGGTTTCTAACAATATTAAAGAGATAGTTAATCTGAATCAGCAATGCAAAATTAGCTATTTGTGCAATATCTCTTGATTGTAAAAGCAGCCATTTAGACAGTGATCTCTGTGCTCACTACCCCTTCTCCTAAATCCCAGTTAATTAGCAAAAGATTTAGATAAGGTTAGGAAGTCATCCCCCCAGCCATCTATTGGTTTGGCTTGAAAACTCGGTATCTGCTGAAATGAGATATTAAAATGCTAACAGCTTTTAATAGATTCAAGATGAGTGGGTTCATGCAGAGAAAGCATGAGTAATATGAGTAGGTTCAGTATGTATTAAATATTTGGCTTTAATTTTGCTAATATATTAGAAAATATGTTCCCAGATGAAATATTTTCTTTTATGAACAAATGAGCCAGTGAGTCCCATCTTGTGCGTGTGTGCATGTGTGTGTGTATTTGAATTGCTTATTGTTATCTGTAGATGCTGCCTTTTCACCAAGAATGCAGTGAAAACACATACTTAACTGTATTGACTTTACAAAGAACAGTGAGACATGGTAGAGTTCCCTGTAGATAAGTAAGAGTGGTCACTGATGGAAGGAACAATGTAGTCCACTGAGGAATGTCTCTAGAATGTCTACATGTGAATATTTAATATGACATTCCTCTATCGTGGTGTGTCTGCAAAAAGTGCTCTTGGAATATATTACATGCATAGTTGGCCCCTTGAGCAGCAGTGTGATGTAGGAAAGTACTGACTGGGGTTCTTTTGAGTGTGTGCTTGCTCAAGTGGTTAAGAAGCTGAACTTGACGACTAGAAGGTTGGCAGGTCAGCTGTTCGAGACCCAAGTACTGCACGACGGTATAAAGGCTCCCATATCTGTCCCAGCTCCTGTCAACCTAGCAGTTTGAAAGCAAGAAATTGCAAGTAGATAAATAGGGACCACTTCGGTGGGAAGGTAAACAGTGTTCCGTGCACTCCGGTGTCAAGGCATGTCCACAGAAACATCTGCAAATGCAGACAGCTCTGGCTCTTTGCCTGTAAACAGAGATGAGCACCGAACCCTAGAGTCGGATACAAATGGCTTTCAAGCAAGGTTGATCTTTACCTTGCAGATTCTGGTGATTCTTATTAGCATTCAAGGGCTTTTTGAAAAAGGGATTGTGCTGTGCATCATCACAAGAGCTCTCAAAATTCAAACACTTTTACACAATGTTTTATTTTATTTTATTTTTTTAATAAATTTTTATTAGTTTTTCAAAATATATAACAAACATTTAAGACATAATAATAACATTCTAAACAAAAAAAGAAAAAAGAAGACAAAGACAAAATACAATAAAAAAAGAAAAACTGTATATTACATACTCAATCACCCTGTGCTATGTACATTGTCCAGGAGGTTGTGAGATTTCCCATTAATTTCTATTATTCCCAGAATTTCATTTGGTCTGGTGTCAATTTATTTGTTCCATCTCTCGTCAGTGAATAGTCAACAAATTTTCGCCATATATTCCAGAATCTGTTTTCTTTTATTATACCTTTTTTTAAGTTTAACTCCCATGTTAATTTTTCATTCAATGCGAGATCCCACATCTGCTTGTACCACTCCTCTACCTTTAACGTTAAATCATTTTTCCAATTTTTTGCGATGCACATTCTAGCTATTACAAGCATCATAGACAACAATTCTTTCTTGTCATTATCCAAATTAACATTATCTGCATCCGTCAACAAGGTAATAACTGGCCCCAATTTGAGACGCAATCCCATAATTTTTTCGATCTCGATCTCAATTTTTGCCCAAAAATTTTCTAACACCTTACATTCATACCACATATGAACATATGTACCCAATGTATTTTTACACCTCCAACACATTTTATTATTCTTTTTGTCTATCTGGTGCAGTCTCATAGGGGTCAGATACCACCTCCATAACATTTTAAAATTATGTTCCTTTACCCTAACCGACAGGGATCTCATAATTCTTTTTCTCCATTTATTTTGCCATTCCTTTTCTGTTATCTTCACATTCAAATCTTGCTCCCATGTATTTCTTAATGTTTCTTGTGGATTGACTTCTGTATTTATTATTTTATAAATTTTACTAACTATTCCTTTTATTCCAATTTCCTCCTTCCTTATCTTCCACACTAAATCCTCAAATTCTGTCCTGTGTCTTTCCAAACTCTGCTCCCTCCAGTATTTATTATTCCACTTATTCACCATCGCTATCTGAAACCAATTCAACTTCATCTGAGTATATAACTCTCTTTTCGTCCCCTTATCTTTACACACTCGTATCCAATCTTTCAACAGGAAAACCCCATTTGTCTGCAAAATTTCTTTCATCTCATTATTTATTCTTATTGGGAACTTTTTCAAGTCTTCTGAAATATTTGGGACCAGTTTCATTTTAACTTTCTTCCAGACTCCCAACATTGATCTCAACATTCTGTTTTTAACTGGTGTTTTCCATGTTTCCTTATCTAGGAAGAAGCTCTTACCCACTTCCTTTAATTCCTTCATTTCAATTTCCTCCCAGATAACCGGCTCCTTCATTAAAATCTTAACTACATTCTTTATATGAAATGCTTTATAATAGTTCCTTAAATTAGGTATTCCTAATCCCCCTTCCTTTTGAGATAAATACCACAATCTCTTTGGAATTCTGGGTCTACGTCCCCCGTTACAATAGTTATCAAATAATTTTTGAAATTCCTTAATATCTTTATCTGTCAGCTGGATTGGTAGGGCATCAAACAAAAAATTTAATTTTGGTAATAACATCATTTTAGTCAGCGCTACTCTGCCGAACCAAGACAGCCTCAGTTTTTGATATTGCAGAATTTTATCTTTAAATTCCTTCTTTTGTTTATCGTAATTTAATCTTTTCAAATCATCCAACTTATTAGAAATATTTATCCCTAAATATTTCAAACTCTCTTTAATCCGCACTTTAAATTTGTCCCTAATTTTCGTTTGCTCTTCCTTTTCAATATTACTTAAAATCAATTCAGATTTATCCCAATTTACCTTCAAACCTGTTATTTGTTCAAATTCCATTAAGTGTTTTTGAATGCTTTCCATAGATCTTCTGGGGTGTTTCATAATTAACAAAGTATCATCTGCATATAAACTAATTTTATTTTCCATTATTCCTTCTATACTTTTATCTTCCCTTATTGTATTTGCTAATATTTCCATCGCCATGATAAATAATATTGGAGATAGGGGACACCCTTGCCTTGTTCCTGCCTCTAATCTCACTTCCTCCGTAAAGCCATCATTAACCCTAATATTAGCATACCCTTGTTGATATAATTGTTCTATTGTTTTTAAGAACCTATCGCCGAATCCGTAACTCTTAATTATCTTGTTAATCGTTGTCCATTGCAGGGAATCAAATGCTTTAAATATATCTAACGATAGTAATCCTACTTTCTCCTTATTTTGTCCTGCCACATCTATTAAGTCTAGTACTCGCCTTACCAGATCTGCCATGTGTCTCCCCTTCAAAAATCCGGCCTGGTCTTTGTTTATATATTTATCCATGAAACTGTTTAATCTATTTGCCAATATTGCCGTAAAAATTTTAGCGTCTTGGTTTATCAAGGAGATAGGTCTATAGGATTCTACTCTTTCTGGGTCTTTTCCCGGTTTTGGTAGTAAGACAATTATTGTTCTATACCATGATAAGGGTATCTGATCCCCGTTAAGTATGCCATTATAAAGTTTTAACAGTTTTGGGATTACTATATCCTTAAACTCTTTATAAAATTCAGCGGGTAATCCATCTTCTCCCGGTGATTTATCTGCTTTCAATTTATTTATTACTTTTTTTATCTCTTTTTCAGTTATTAATTCTTCCATTTTTTGTTTGTGCTCCTGACTTATTTTATTTTTAATTTGCATTCCCAATTTATCTTTTAATTTGTCTGTGTTTACCTTCTTTTTGGAGTATAAATCTTGATAAAATTCTCTAACCACCTTACATTTATCTTGGATCTTATTATATCTTATGCCTTCTTTGTCTACTAAAGTCCCTATTTCTCTTTTACTTCTTTTTTCTTTAGCCGCTCTCGCTAACAATTTTGAATTTTTATTACTATACTCAAAATATTCTCTTTTTAAATATACCAAATCTCTTTTCACTTTTTCAATATCTTTTCCTATTATTTCCTTCTTTAATCCCTGCATTCTTTCAAAAATCTTTCTATCCTTGGTTATTACATGCTTCTCCTGTAGCATTTTAATCTCTTTTTCAATTTCTTCTTGTTTACTTTTTAACTGTTTATTTTTAATGCTTGCCAACCTGATACTTTCACCTCTAAATATTGCTTTCATCGTATCCCATACAATACCAATTCCAAGTTCCCCTGTGTCATTCCACTTCCAATTTTCTTCCCATTTTTCTACCATTTGATCTTTAAGCTTTTTGTCTTTAAACAATCTGGCATTATATCTCCAATTTTTCCTAATCTTTATTGCCTCTATTTTCATTTCCAACAAGACTTTTGCGTGGTCCGACTCTTTAAAAATTCCTGTTTCTATGTCTTCTAAATTTCTTATCAAATTGTCAGTGACAAATATATAATCTATTCTAGAATACGTATTATAGACTTGTGAGAAATATGTGTAAGCCCTTTCCAATCCTTTAAGTTCCCTCCATGCATCCTTCAACCCCAAAGATTTCAGCCAATTATTTAACACATGCATTTTTTCCCACCCACACATCTTGTTATGTTTGTACTATCTATATTTGATTTTATTAAATTAAAATCTCCCGCTACGATCATTTTTGTTGTTTTCTCCTTCTCCAATATTCGGTACACCTTATCTAAAAACCTGTTTTGATGTTCATTTGGTACATACAGGTTCACCAACGTTATTTCCTCCTCTTCTATTTTCCCCTTTATAATCAAATATCTACCTTCTGGGTCTCAAAACCTAATCTATTTGATATCAAGGTTGCAACCCCCCTGGCCTTCGAGGAACCATATGATTTTTCATAAACCTGAGTCCATCCTAAAAACAACTTATTAACTTTCTCCGATTTCTGATGGGTTTCCTGAAGAAAGATTACATTCGGTCTGTCTTTTCTAAGTGCAGCTTCCAATCTCCTTCTCTTTACTTGACAACCAGTACCTTTCACATTCCATGTTATTATTTTTATATTCCTCATCTATTATTTTTCTCCCATGATTTTTTACATTTCCCACTTCCTCCTACGGACATGTGATTAACATATAACATTTCCTTCACCTTATACGAGAAAAAAAGAATAAAAGAAAAAAAGAAAACAACTAAAAAAATTACACTAAACAAACTACTACTTTCCCTCCCCATTTTATTTTTCCCAATGGCCTCTGAATTACAGAGAGGGGAGTGGGGGTGCGATCAATCATAGGAGCTTGAGAGAGGTCCGAACCTATTCCCCGCCCGGAACAGTTCCTCCTTCTGCACCTTTAGGCATGTTCTCATTTCCATTGCTATCCCGTCTTCTATATCCACCAGATATAATCAATTCCTCCTTCAGGTCAAACCATTCTTTAGTTCCTGCTTCCAATAGCTTTGCATCTGTCATTACATCCAGAACATTGGGACCTTCACTTATTAAATAACGTCTTCCCAGATGAAAAAAGCTTAATTGTCGTGGGAATTTCCAGTTGTACCTTATTCCTTTTTCCTGAAGTCGTTTTGTAATTGGTTTCATCGATTGTCTCCAAAACCGGTCCTCAATGGGAATGTCATTATACACTTCAATGTCATGGCCTTCTACTTTTAGAACCTCTGCTCCTTTTTCTCGTATAAGCGCCATTAAACGCAATTTGTCTGACACGTTAGCAAATTTTAACATGACATTCCTTGACCCAGTTTTGCCCCTTTTTGAACCCAACCTAAATACGCTTACAACCTCTTGTGGTGTGAAACCATCTTCCATAATTTCGTCAAGCCATTTCACTATTCTTTCTTTCAATTTGTCTGGTGAGTTCTCTGGGAATTTTCGAATTACAACATTTGCTCGTCTTAGTTGTTCTTCTACATTTTCCAGTCTCTTTTCATGATCTCCAACCTTATCTTCTCTCTCCCTTTCTCTCTTTCTCAGGTCCATAACCTCTTCTTTAATCATTACCTGTTCTTTTTTAATAACCACTTGTTCTTTTTTAAGATTATCTATTTCTTCTTTTATACCTTCAATTCCCTTCAAAATGTTTGCCAACAAATCTTGGGATTCTTGTTTTCGTTCTTTTTTATCTTGGGCAAACATGTTTCCAATTTTATCCTCCATTTTTTCGAATTTCTCCTTAAGACATTCAAATTCAGATTTACGTCCTTGCCCCCCCCCATTGCCGATGTTGTTGGCGTTGTTGCTGTTGCTGTGGTTACAATCGTTGTCGGTGCTGTCCCTGCTGTCGCCGCTGTAGTTGTTACGGTTGTTGTGGCAGTTGTTGCTGTTGTTACTTTTGCTGTTGTTATTACAATTGTTTTAACCGCAGTTGGAGCGGTCATAGTTGGTGATATTATTGTCTTCTGTTGCTGTTGCTGCTGTATTTGTTGTGCCATCTTCTTCACTGTCTCCTGCTCCTCCAAGTCTTTCATCTCTTGCTGCATTGTTTTCTTCATCTCGTCTTCCTCCTCCTCTAGCCTTGTAAGCCTTCTAAAACTCCTATCCGAAGATGTTGGTCTTTCCACTCTTGTCCAGGCCAATTTCTTCTCCTTCTCTTTCCCTCTCCCCTGCCGTTTCATCCAAATATATTTCTAATTACTTAATTTACATAAACAATATACCAATCAGCAATCACCATATAAATTAACTCTAGCCAATTTTAATAAATTTATTTCCAGATAAGGACCTTTATACTCTCCTCCCCCTCCCCCTCTATCAAATATATGTGTGTGTATTTACACACACATATATATCAAGTATTCACCCTGGTCCCACTGAATATGTGGGTAATAATGAAAAAAGAAAAACAATAATTCCAATTTAGGCCAAATTAATTTCCCTCTTAAATTTTAAATATTTTAATATTTTACCCCCAGCTGAACGACAGTAAAATAAAAAAGAAAAAGAAAAAAAGGGGGAAAAGGGGAATGGAAAAAAAAAGAATACAAATACAAAAAAAATGCCTTTAAAAATTAAAAATAAAAAAGTCCCAACGACAAAAGAAAAAAAAGGAGCTAAAAATGGCAAAATACAAAAAATAAGAAGAAGAAAGACAGAGAAAAAAAAGAAAAAGAAAAAAATTGTCCTCAAACTTTATCCCACAAAATAAGGGGGGAGGGGAGCAAACTTTGTCTTCCTGTTGCAGCCTGCAGACGTTCTCCAACTTAGAAAGAAAAAAACAAAAGCAAAGGCCAAAAACAAGATCAACCCCTACCCTCAAAAACTCAGGGGTAACGGCACTTTACTCCTCACAGCACGTTTCTTAGTCACAACACCGTCTTGTTCCTCTTTATACCACAGAAAAAAATAAGCAGGGGCAAAATTGGTCAGAGTCTCCAACAGTCTGAAACCACAGCACAAACAGCGGCAAGGGAAGAGGAGAGAGAAAGAGAAAAAAAAATCCCCCGGGAGATCGTATATTATCCCCGTTGTTTAGTCCCCAGCTGCTCCCACCAACATCAAAAAGGACGAAAAATACAGTCACTTTTCTTCTCTTTTCTACTTTCCCATTTATTTTAGCGTCTGAACTTCTCAGCTTCTCACAATAACACTTTTCCAGCTCCGCAAAACTCCGCGCGTCTCCGATCGAGGGGAGCGGCGGGACCGAACGAAACCTGCTTCGGCTTCCCTCTTTCGATTCCCCGCCGAGCTTACCCTTTTCGATCCGGTCGTCCGCTTATCTGCTTTGCCTACGCTTTATCGAATTTCACCAGGACACCGATCTCCGTACCGTTCTTCAACTAAGAGCTCTGGGGACTCGTCGCCATTATAGACCGTCCATCCCCCCGCTCTCTCCAAGATCGAAACTCCGTTTTTTCTCCTTTTCTCGGCGCAGCTTTAGACCCTCCAAGGTGAATTCCACAGCTGTTTTTCCTTCTAAGTATTCTGATCCATTTTTTAACCGATTTCAGGAACTACTTTCACTTTTAAAAGTCACTTTCGTTTTCCTCCTTTCCGAGCGGAAGAAAGTTCACTCCTCTCAGCTCTCCATCTTGACACGCCTCTACACAATGTTTTGTGTCCTCTGATGCCAGTTGTCCTAATATTTTACCTCTTGACCTCTTTTCACTTGCCGATCTTCAAATAATCATCCTTCCTTTCTTCTTGGGCAGTTGTTGTGACCCTACTGTCATTTTCCAAGTCCCTTAGTTTGCTCTGCCCCAAATAACCTTCTTTAGCATTGGCAACCTAACTTTTTTGAGCTTACTCTCTGTTTGTCATGACTCTCCAGTCCCTTCTCTCAGGTATTTAAAATGAAAGGAATGCTTGCAATATTGGAGTGTTTCTGTCATCATCTCTCAAGAGCTAGTCCTGATAACAGTTGATGGCATACTTTCACAAGGAACATTTTTGTGATGATTCTTGTTAGATATGTATAACTAGTTTTTATGTATAACTAGTTTATATATTTTACTTTCTTAGGATCAAAGATCACTGCAGATGGGGATTGCAGCCATGAAATAAAAAGGCGACTGATTCTTGGGAGACAAGCTATGAGAAACCTGAGGAACATAGTTAAAAGTAGAGACATCACATTGCAAACAAAAAAATCGTATAGTCAAAGCAATGGAATTCCCGGTGGTAATGTTTGGTTGTGAGTGCTGGACCATAAAGAAAGCTGAGCACAGAAGAATAGATGCCTTTGAAATGTGGTGTTGGAGGAGAGTTTTGAGAGTCCCCTGGACAGCGAGGAGAACAAATAGGTCAATATTAGAAGAGATTAGCCCGGAGTGCTCCTTAAAAGGACAAATAACAAAGATGAAACTGAAGTATTTTGGACATCAAATGAGAAGAGAGGATTCACTTGAGAAAGCCTTGATGCTGGGATAGGTGGAGGGCAAAAGAAGAAGGGGGCGGCAGAAAATGAGATGGGTTGATGGTATTGTAGACGCAATGGGCACAGAACTGGGCAGGTTGAGGAGGATGGTGGAGGACAGAGGTGCCTGGCGGCAATGGTCCATAGGGTCGCAAAAGGTCAGAATTGACTGTGCGACTGAACAACAAGAACCTTAAATCAGTCTGTCCATTTGTTTTTTCTATTTCTTTGACTTTATCAAAACAAAAAACATATGGTTTGGTTAACAACAGCAGAGGGTTTAGGACAGGAGTTCACAACCTTTTAAAGCCAGGGGTTGGGTCATGCTCCCTCAGACAGCTTTGGAGGCCGGATGGCCATTTTGCCCTTCCTCTGCCACAAGGCACTTCCTGGTGTGGTGGAGGCAGTGGGTGGGTGGGTGGGGGTGGGTGGGTGCCACATGAAATGGTGCTGCAGACCACATCCAGCCCATAGACCGCATGTTGAAAATCCCTGGTTTAGGATGAAGCTTGGAATCTGACTTTTAAAAAGGAATTTGTTACACATTGCTAGGCAGCTTTCAAAAGTAACTTGTTATCCCTACAGACCATTTAAAGGGTAAAACATTAACTCTCATTACTTCAATTCCTTTTTAAAAAATGTGCACTTAAAATATGCAAATGACTAGAATTGCCAAGCCCCCCTTATCACCCCACCCAAAAGCAATGTTCAAGGATAACGGATAAATATTACTCATCATACTAAAAGCATATTAACAATGTTACATTATTTCACAAAAGGAGCCTTACAATGTTCTTAATACAACCCTCCCATCCACCTGGTAGAGTGTTAGTGTTGTTACTTATACTGTGTTACTTCAAACTTTGCCAATGGAGTGTGGAGACACCCTGGGTAAGATGATGCTCTTCCTCTTTTTAAATTAAATTAAATTAAATTAAATTAAATTAAATTAAATTAAATTAAATTAAATTAAATTTAATATTCACATTTATATGCCGCCCACTTAGGAGAACTCGACTCAGGGCGGTATTGCAACAACTTTTAAAAACATAAAACACATAAAACCCCTAGTTATCCCAACCACCCACCCCACCCACTGTAAAAAAAAAAAAGAGACAGAGAGGACTCCTGATTGCTATCTTGTTGTGAGCCAACAGGTGGGGACCGTATTCCCATTAGGGCCCCACACCTGCCCTGCCAGCCAGGTCTTCACACCTTTCCTGAAGGGCAGCAATTCTGTCTGTAGTTTTAGATCTGTTGGCAGGAGGTTCCAGAGGGCTGGTGCAGACACAGAGAAGGCCCTCCTTCAGGTACTAGATAGATATACCCCTCTAGTTGATGGCACAACTAGTGAGTCCCTCCAATCCATTCTGGTTGGACAGGCAGGCACTCTTGGGGTGATGCAGTCTCTAAGGTATCCTGGCCCACTACCTTATACGGCTTTAAAGATCAAAACCAGCACCTTGAATTGCATCCAGAGGCAAAATGGTAGCCAGTGCAGCTCCTGAAGTAGCGGCGAGGTGCGGGCATATCATCTGTACCCCATCACCACCTGGGCTGCCACATTCTGGACCAGCTGCAGCCTCCGAATGGTCATCAAGGGCAGCCACAGCCGCTACCTATTCTTCTAGCAGCAGCCACGAATCCAGAAGGACCCCCAGGTTGTGCACCGGGTCTGTCTGGGGCTAAACTTGTTTCTAGACAGTTGTAAACAATCTCAACCCTTTCTTGTACTGGATTTGGCTGGAAATAGAAATGAATAATGGTAATAATAATTTTGTGTCAGAGATTAGTCTGGGTTGAATGGATTTTTGCTTCTGCTCAGGAGATGCCCAAATGAAGTTCGTCTCATGTCCCCGAGTGCAGCCCTCGGGTATAAAAACTCGACCTTCTAGTCTCGAAGCTCAGCGTTTTAACCACTAAGCCATTGAAGGAGCTGCACGAATAATGGTATATCTTTTGTACCAAATGTGAAACTTTCTGTTGAAGTTGGCCTTGCAATATATGTCACGGTGTTGAGTATTCCTCTTTGGTGTGCCAGCCTGCCAAGGTAATTATATTTCATTCTACCTTCCTAAATTCTTCCTGTCTCCCAACACTCAGCATGCAGCTCAAATTAAGATAGGGAATTTAGCCTCCAGCTCTTAAATTTCATTCTTGCTCTGAACTCTTCTTTCCCCTTAATCTCCCTCCTCTTTGGCTTCACTATTACCTAGGATATCTTCCCAGTTCTCAATCTGTTCTGCAGCTCTTTTGCCTTCCCTAGGGTCCCTCTGCAGTTTCAAAGTCAGCCAGGATGACAGCTTTACAGAAGGTGGGTAAGGACTGCAACCATAATGACAGCTTTATGCCTTCAGTTTCCAAACATCCCACACCATCACATTAGCTCAGACAATCCATGTCAGAAATGTAGTCTCCAAAAGCACAACACAGTATGGATTTACATGGCAACACTGTCTGAATTGCTTCTCATCACAGGAAAAAAAAAGCACTTCACTGCTCATATCCTTTCGAACTTCCTCTGAGCGGAAAAGTCCACCTTTGTAGTAAAGCAGGATTGTACAACTTGTGCATGTGTTGCTCTTGTGCAAGTAGAGGATGGATTTTCTTCATGGAGATCATTTCTTCTGCAACAGCAATACTTGCAGATATGACATGATCCTTTATCACTATGCTGATGGGACTTTTTACCCAGGGTAACCTCAACAAGATACTGGCCAATGTTTCCTTCAAATGATGTTGTTAATCAGAATGGCACATAAACGTTGATTATGAGTCAGGTTCCCCTGATTGGGCGGCATATAAATTTAAAAATTAAATTAAATTAAAAGGCAGCAGGGGTGAATATTTGAAGATCTGATATATTTGGGTGGGAAAATTACAATATGTTAGTACTAGGGCTTTTGTATTTTGGTTTGTAGGGGTGAATCCCACATTATAGCATACAGTCCAATAAAAACAAACATTTTAAAATACTATTGATTGCAGTGATATGGATGCAATTAGTTTCTTCCCCTTGGAATCAGTGGATTGGATGGGAGTGGTAAGGTTGGGGCTGTTTATAGCGCCACCGGGCGCTCTCTTTCCCTCCCGGCCAGACCGGCGGGAGATGAACAGGTACAGCTGGAGGGAGTTTCGGCAGGCAGCCTCAAAAGTGGGGCCGACGCTGCCAAAGCCAAGGACACCGGGCGCTCTCTTTCCCTCCCGGCCAGACCGGCGGGAGATGAACAGGTACAGCTGGAGGGAGTTTCGGCAGGCAGCCTCAAAAGTAGGGCCGACGCTGCCAAAGCCAAGGACACCGGGCGCTCTCTTTTCCTCCCGGCCAGACCGGCGGGAGATGAACAGGCACAGCTGGAGGGAGTTTCGGCAGGCAGCCTCAAAAGTGGGGCCGACGCTGCCAAAGCCAAGGACACCGGGCGCTCTCTTTTTCTCCCGGCCAGACCGGCGGGAGATGAACAGGCACAGCTGGAGGGAGTTTCGGCAGGCAGCCTCAAAAGTGGGGCCGACGCTGCCAAAGCCAAGGACACCGGGCGCTCTCTTTTCCTCCCGGTCAGACCGGCGGGAGATGAACAGGCACAGCTGGAGGGAGTTTCGGCAGGCAGCCTCAAAAGTGGGGCCGACGCTGCCGATGCCAAGGACACCGGGCGCTCTCTTTCCCTCCCGGCCAGACCGGCGGGAGATGAACAGGTACAGCTGGAGGGAGTTTCGGCAGGCAGCCTCAAAAGCGGGGCCAACGCCAAGGACCGCCGCTGTGTTCGGCCCCGGCGGGTGTGAAGAGGCTCGCTGGCCTCACCATCGGCCGGCGTTTCGGGCCCCGCCCCCCGCCCCTCGCCAGGACTCAAAAGGCGAGGGGGCCTGCTGGACGAAACATCACCGCCGCTGTGCTCGGCCCCGGCGGGGGCGAAGAGGCTCGCTGGACTCGCCATCGGCCGGCGTTTCGGGCCCCGCCCGGCAGTTGAGGGTTCAACACAGTTGTGGAAGAATGCCCCACCACTTCCATCACCACCGGAGCCGTGCGGAGGGTGGTGGGGGGAGTGAATGGGGCGGTTTTATATTGGGGTGGAAGGGAGGGAGGGAGAGATTGCCAGGCCAGCCAGGAAGGAGAGGCAGCATTCTGTCCAGGGCAAGCAGGGAGGCTCCGGAGGCCAATATAGAGGTTGTGATGGGCATGGGGCGATATAGCGGGTACCGAGGGGCGGGCCGCACCCGGGGAACGCGGGGCAGATGCTTAGTATCTGTCCCTCGTTCCAGCCCCACAGTTACACCTCTAGGTCCTGAGCAGCTGACCCAGGGTGACCCTGTCCTTAGGCTGCTGCTGATGAATGCCAGGTCGGTATGTAATAAGGCCCCCCTGATACAAGATTCCATTATGGGGGAGCGGGCCGACTTGGCATGTATTACTGAGACCTGGCTGAGACCAGAGGATGGGGTTCCTCTGTCAGAAATGTGTCCAGCTGGGTTCAGTATTTGGCACCAGCCTAGGGATAAGGGTAAGGGCGGTGGCGTTGCCATCATAGCCAGGGAGTCACTGGGAGTCACCAGGGCTACTGCTCCACAAATTCTGGGTTGTGAGGCCCTGCTTCTGCGTCTGGGCTCTAAGGGTCAGTTGGGGATCCTACTCCTGTACCTGCCCCCTTGCAGGGTAAGGGACTCCCTGCCTGAGCTCCTCGAGGCCATCTCAGCGTTGGCGTTGGAGTTCCCTAGACTGATGGTTCTGGGGGACTTCAATTTGCCTTCGCTGGGGACTGGCTCCGAGGTGGCTCAGGAGTTCATGGCTTCCATGGCAGATATGGACCTGATTCAGGTAATTCAGGGCCCGACCAGGGGCAGTGGCCACACACCAGATTTAATCTTTTTGTCGGAGCGGTGGCAGAGTGATCTGAGACTACGGAAATTAGACATAACACCTGTGCCATGGTCAGATCACTATTTGGTGGCTCTAGACTTCCTGGGTGCGACGCTGCACCGTAGGGTGGCAGGGCCTATTAGAATGGCCCGCCCCAGGCAACTGATGGATCCTGATGGATTCCAGAGGGAACTGGGGGATTTCCCTCTGGATCGGCAACACGATTCGCCCGAGGCGCTGGTCGACCTGTGGAACAGGATGACTACAGCGGCCTTGGATGAAATCGCACCACTACGGCCTCTCAGAGCTCATCGAGCTAGGTCATCTCCATGGTTCACAGATGAACTGCGGGAGCTCAAACGGGCAAAGAGACGCCAAGAGCGCCGCTGGGTGAAGACCCAGAGAGACTCCGATTGGACACTAGCTAGAGCCGCTATTAGGGCCTATCTAGTGGCGATGAAGGTGGTGAGGCGACAATACTTCACCACCCTTATCGCCTCCGCTGATAATCGCCCAGCCACCCTGTTCCGGGTTACCGGGTCTCTCCTTGGCAGGGGGACCCCGGTGCCTGGTTGGCAGGGGTCGGCTGAGGACTTTGCTGACCATCTAGTGGAGAAAATCGATCGGATTCGCTCTGGGTTTAATCCTGGCGTGGATGGGGAGAGTCCGGAGGGAGCCGGAGCACAGTCTTGCCATGCCATCTGGGACCGGTTTGATCCAGTTGCCCCTGATGAAGTGGACAGGCTCCTTGCAGCTGTGCGCGCCACTGCCTGCCCTTTGGACCCCTGTCCCACCTGGTTGGTGAAAACCTCCAAGGCAGTGACAGGTGGCTGGGTTGGGGCTGTGATCAATGCATCATTGCGGGAGGGGGTGTTTCCTGCACCTTTAAAACATGCTTTGGTGCGCCCCCTCCTGAAGAAATCTTCCCTCGACCCAGCTGTCCTAACTAACTATAGGCCTGTCTCAAACCTCCCCTTTTTAGGGAAGGTGTTGGAGAAGGCAGTGGCGTGTCGGCTGCAGGGGGTACTGGATGAAGCGGATTATCTGGACCCTTTTCAGTCAGGATTCAGGCCTGGATATGGTACCAAGACGGCATTGGTCGCACTGATGGATGATCTCTGGTGGGAGCGGGACGGTGGTCATCCATCCGTCCTTGCTCTTCTTGACCTCTCAGCGGCTTTCGATACCGTTGACCACGGTATCCTTCTGGAACGGCTCCGAGGTTTGGGAATCCAGGGTACTGTGTGGTCCTGGTTTTCCTCATTTCTGAGGGGTCGGTCCCAGTCGGTGTGGTTGGAGAGTGAGAGGTCCAGTCCTAGGCCCCTCAAATGGGGGGTTCCTCAGGGCTCGGTGCTCTCTCCTCTCCTATTTAACATCTACATGAAACCGCTGGGTGAGATCATTCGTTCCCATGGGGTGCGGTACCATCAGTACGCGGATGACACTCAGTTGTACATCTCGGCCCATGGGGACCCCAGTGATGCTGTCAAAGTCCTTTCCAGATGCCTGGAAGCTGTGGGGGTCTGGATGGGGGCTAACGGGCTACAACTGAATCCCAGCAAGACTGAGTGGCTATGGATAGGGGGTCCTGCGTTAATCCGGGAGTTACCATCGTTGGTTCTGGATGGGGCTATTTTGCCCCAGACAGACCCGGTGCGCAACTTGGGGGTCCTCCTGGATTCACGGCTACTGCTAGAAGAACAGGTGGCGGCTGTGACCAGGAGGGCTTTCGCCCAACTTCGGGTGATTCGCCAGTTGCGCCCACTCCTGGACCGGGACTCCTTGCTCATGGTCACCCATGCTCTGGTTACCTCCAGACTAGACTATTGCAATGCGCTCTACATGGGGCTGCCCTTGATGACCATTCGGAGGCTACAGCTGGTCCAAAATGCGGCTGCCCGGGTGGTGATGGGGTGTGGGCGTTATGCTCATGCTTCGCCACTGCTCCGGGAGCTGCACTGGTTGCCAGTATGTCTCCGGGTGCAATTCAAGGTGCTGGTTTTGACCTTTAAAGCCCTATATGGTAGTGGGCCAGGTTACCTAAGAGACCGCATCGCCCTGAGGACGTCTGTCCGTCCAACCAGAGCGGACCGGAGGGGCTCTCTAATTGTTCCATCAGCCAGAGGGGCTCGCCTCTCTGGCACAAGGAGGAGAGCCTTCTCCGTGTCTGCACCGGCCCTCTGGAACCTCCTGCCAACAGAATTACGTCTTCGGACGGAGTTGCTGCCTTTCAGAAGGGATCTTAAAACCTGGCTGGCAGGTCAAGTGTGGGGTGCAGGTGGAAGGGTAACCACCATGGGGTGGTTGGTGTAGAGGAACTCTTCCCCATGGTGCCTTTTCGATCCTGCAGCCCCTGCTTTTTAGGGGGTGGGTAGTCTTAACTTTTTTACTGTTTTAACTGTTTTTAGGATTATTAATATTGTCTGTAAACTCCTTGGGTTGCCCTGGGGTTACTTTTTATGTTGTTAGCCGCCCAGAGTCGGCCTTGTGTTGAGTGGGCGGGATATAAATTGAATAAATAAATAAATAAATAAATAAAACTATTAACATAGACAAAAAATAAAGTGGTTTGTTCACTTGGAGGGAATGTCTGCAAATTCTATACCATACTAAGCATGTGTGAAAAGAGGAGAAAGGCTACAAGGGAGACCCAGAGGAAGGTGGAGAGATAACTTTAAAGAAATAGTACAAGAACACCAAATAACACAGGTGGAGGCCACAAGAAGTGCAAGAGCCTTATATCTCCTTCAACACCAGAAGGGGGAAAAGAGGACACAAAGAAGAAGACCAGTGGACACTTAGCATTGATCTATAGAAATTAAAAGGACTTAAATTACTCATGATGACTAACTGCATTAAGTGTGATTTAAATGTGTTTTCATATAACTACTTTTCATCTTACTCTATAGAACTTTAGCACTCCTGGCATATACATATTTACTAGGGGTTTATTTTTATTCTATTTTTGCAATCATGGATCTACTCTTGGGAAAACGTGCATAGGATTGTAATAAATAAGTGCCTTACTTTGACATTATGCAAGTATCAAATAAGTAAGCAAAATTGGTTACTAAGAAATTTCTGACAAGCTTATGACTTGATATTTTGTACTGTAATTGTGATATTGTGTTTCTTTGTTAGGTGCCCAGAGTCGCTCTGTGAGTGGGGCAGCATACAAATTGAAAAATTAAATTAAATTAAATTACCTGAGTAGGAGACTACATAATGGAAGGTAACTCCTATCTTTTTTACTATAGGTACTAAATGTTGCTTCATTACATTAAAGGTCTGCTTCAGTAGCTTTCCAATATAACAATTTTCTGCATGAGCATTTTTTAGAAATATTAATTATAAGGTAGCTCCCCTCCCCATCCATGGAAGAGAGGTGCCTGAAACCGTGGAAAACTGTAATCCCTACATATTACATTGCATATAGCAGCCTCTAGTGGCTGATTCTGTTAATGTGTCCTGGAAATAAGTATAGTATGCATTATGTATTTCTGTGATTTTTCAGTAAATATTTTTGGGCTCTGGATAACCAAAACCTGTGGAAATAGGGATCCTACTGTATTGTTAAAATTTCAACTTGTCTCCATAAACTTTTAGAAAAAAGTATTTATTTATTTATTTATTTATACTTGTACTCCGCCCAATCACCAATGTGACTCAGGGCGGCTAACAAAATATCACAAAATACCACAAAGTATCACATATACATCAAAACACAATATATCCCAGTACAACCCACCACAGAGAAAGTTCAAAAAAAGTATTTTTTTTTTTGGGGGGGGACACCCAACAAGAAAGTCCAAGGTCCGGCTGGCCGGTGTGACTTTTCCAAACCCCAGACCAGGGGGAAGCCTGGGGCGGGGCAGTAGGCATCCTCGGCTGAAACGTTGGGCCATCTTCTGCCACTTGAGCCGGCACGGCTTTTCAACCCCCTGGCCAGGTGGAAGCCCGGGGGCGGGGCGGTAGGTGTCCTTGGCCGAAACGGCAGGCCATTTTCTGCCGCTCTTGTAGCTGTGCTAGAATACTTATCCTGCAGTATTCTCTTAAGCTGAGGGGCGGGGGGCAGCCAGCCCATTTCACAGATTCAGGCACAGAGCTATCATTTTGGGGATTTGCATTCCTGGGCCCCAAAGTGTCTAGAGTCCACAGAAGCCCTTATTTTCTGTCCTAGTCATATTTGACATTATATGGCTTATTCTCAGTGGGGGACCCATCCAATATAGGACAACAGTATAATTGTTCAGTATATGATAGGTTATAATAATAATAATAATAATAATAATAATAATAATAATAATAATAATAATAATAATAATAATAATAATAATAATAATAATAAATTGTAATTTATACCCCGCCTTTCTCAACCAAGGCCGACCCTCTCTTTTGTCTGAAGAATGGCCTCAGTCAGCGACATGCTAAACAAAGTGTTGCATATATCCTCAATTCTGATTGCCTCCAGAAAGTCTTCCATGCTGTGGACAATCCCCCACCCCACATTATTGATCAACTGCATTTATATTCTTTTTTGGCTATCTTTCATTTTATTGTCGTATTAATCCTGTTCGGTGTGTAGGGAGGAAAGTGAGGCTAACAGCTACTAGCTGCCTGTTGAATTCCATGGTGCAGTCATGGCAAGAAACTCAGTCCCTAAAGCCATTATACCTAACAACTGCCTAAATGAGGCGACACAGGGGAATAAGCTTTTCAAAATTATGCTCAAGCATTTTTTAAAATTTGTTTAGTCTCAATGGTTTATTTCATGGCTTCCTCACAGATCTCCAGGCCCCAGTAAATTATGCACACACTTCCATCCCATTCTCTCCCTTGTTGGTACACTTTAAAATTTTAATGTGAGATGTCTGTGATATCATCTCCCTATAAAAGCCAATTAGAGTAATCTGCATAAAAGCTATGGCGTAGACGCTTTCACTTTAAAATAAATTCCGGATGATGATCAGCTGGAAAGGCAGGCTCACTATTTCTTAAAATGTACCATACCTTGCAAAATATCTTAATCACGATCAGCTTCTGCAAATGCAATTTTAAGCTTGGTTGGTTGACGGGATGGATTTTCTTCAATCTGCAAAACATATCTGGGTTGCACAGAAATGCTACAGAAACACTGTGAAGAATTCTCACAGCTTCTGTTCTATGGAGGGCTGCTTTTAGAAGACTCTGGTGCCTCAAGTGGTTAAGACACTGATCTCACTGACTGGAAGGTCGGAGTTCGATTCCCAGGTACTGCATTACAGAGTGAGCTCCCGTCTCTGTCCCCATGACATATAATTCTTATTATTCAATAAGTAAACTCCTATTCACATGGAGGAAGCCTCAAAGGCCATTCATTGTTAACAGCTCATTCTTGAATTGCCCCTCCTCTTTAAAAATCAAATTGCCCCCCTGTTTGGAACCACAGCTCTAAATTGTGCATATGAAGGAGCAGACATGGATCAAACTTCCCATTTTTGTTTGCTCCACTGAACGGTATAAGGATATGATGCAACTCTCTACAGAGTTTTGGAATCAATTGGAGTGGGGCAGCTTGGCCTTTTATAATCAGGATGGAAAATGATGATTATTTCCTTTATGGACCTCAGTGGCTAAAAACAAAGTAATCAGAAAATGGGCGGTTCACTCCCCAAAGTAAAATTAAGCTTTTAAATGCAGTAAGCGTCAGCAGCTCAATCAAAACAGTAATGCTTTAGGAACAGTCTAAGAGGGGAACAGAAGAAAATACAAAAACAACAGGTCTGCCCAAAACTAGGGCCAGAAAATGCACCCCTCACTGTTCCCAGACTGTTGTGTATGTAACTCAAGTGAAATGTGATTGAAAGTGAACATTTAACGCAAGTGAAATCGGATCTAACGATCCTCCATTTCCCCCTCCCTTTCCCCTTGTGTAAATACTCTTCTTGTGTAAATATCGCGGGACTTGGTTCCCACCGTAGCTGTAGCTGTTGTTTACTCATTATCCAATCAAGTGTTGTCACCTGGCTGTTTACCTGTACTGTCCAATCATGTGGCTCCGCACCTATTGTATATAAGGAGCATTGCTCTGCCATTGACCTCATGTTCAGATTGACTACATTCCAATAAAGATGTGTTTGGCCCCCTGACTGCTGGCTACTGCATATCAATCTGCAAACATCAAGCAGGAGACAAAGGAGGTTGAAACTGGGGTATCCTTTTTGTATAGTGAGAAATGTAGCAGTGGAGAGTAATGGTCATGCTAAATTTAATGGAATTACTGTATTTTCTGGTGTATAAGACTACTTTTTAACCCCGAAAAATCTGTGCCAAAGTCGGGGGTCGTCTTATAGGACAGGTACTTAACTGCAGCTTGTTTCCCCTTGCTTCATATGTCCGGCGCATATGGTGGGGGGTGCCGCGGCCAAGTCCCTGCTCTGTGCGGGGAGTATGAAGCAAGGGGAAGCAAGCTGCACACATCTTCCTGTACCTCGAGGAGAACGTGAGCATGGATTGACTCTCCACCAGAACCTGTCCATTTGACTCGGAGGGCTGCGCGTCTTCGGGTTGAGTGTGGGTTAATTTTTATTTGGTGTGCATTGGAAGAGAGGTAGTCTTATACCGCAAGTATATTACAAACTCTATATTTTAACTGGAAAAGTTGGGGGTCGTCTTATACGCCCAGTTGTCTTATACGCCGGAAAATACGGTATTTGTTTGTGCCACCAGTACACTGATGTATCAAACTGTCATCTAGTTGTGAATTTTTTTGATCTATTTGTGGTTTAAACAGCCTGAGCAGGGATTGCCTCACCCATAAAGGAGGGGAAGGGCTAATGATCTGGTCATACAGGCCACCTTGAAACCTTTGTCTCAAAAAAAGCAAATGAAACAATCAAGTTGGTGATTCAGCCAAATACTTAAGGTAGCTATGTATCTGAGAGTAGATGGTGAGGTACTAACCATTCCATGTCCTCATCCCAGCTGGCTTTGTAGAAACAAGACATTTAGTCAGCATTTGGCAGATTTTAATGGCTAGAAGACTGATTTTGGTTTGGGAGACCATAAATTATAGAGTCCTAGTTTGGATTGAAACACAGTTTTTCTAATAGCCCGCTTTTTATTGCAGATATATAGCCAGACTAGTTTATTTAAGTTTAATGAGCTGTTTTATAAGTGCAGAAGACCCCATTCTTTCATGTTGCAGAGATAGTTTTATTTCTTTGTCTGCTGTCCCATCTGTCTCATAAATTTTATTTTGGTTCAGAAAAGGAGAACTGGAACAAGATTTTTCAGATTCTGAATCTACTTGTTGCCAGCCACTTCTTTCGGTTACAAGAATCCTCCAGTTACCACATGGAATGTATTTCCTTGCTTAATTCTTCCTTTTATAAAGATATGATATAAATTAGCAAGATACTAAGTAAGATACTACCATTTTAACATATTCATTCTGGAAGGAATTACAGATTTTCAAGATAAAACTAAGATATCTGCTTAAGGCAGGAGGGTGTAGGAGGGTCTGAATGGTCACCTCGCTTAACATCTAAAGCCAACCAAAAACTTGCTTAACAACTAAATGGGGATTCGCAACCCCCCCCCCTCGCCAGAGTCACAATTGGTCACTTACAATGTTGTTTCGCTTAAAGAGCAATCCTATAGAACGCATTATGCTCTTTAAGCAAGGTACCACTGTATTACTATATATCATTAGATGCTGAAATAATACTTGCATTCCAAAGAAATGATTTTATGAGACTTTGTGTCTGAGCAGTCATACTTGCCAATGAAACCCATGTTCACTTTCCAATTCCAATTCCAATTTAATTTATATCCTGCCCTTCTCAAGCCGCAGCTGACTCAAGGTGGCAAACAACATAAGTCATATATATATATATATATATATATATATATATATATATATATATATATATATATATATATATATATATATATATATATATATATATATATATATATATATATATATATATATATATATATATATATAGATAGATAGATAGATAGATAGATAGATAGATATAGATAGATATAGATATATATAGATATAGATAAATAATACCTTAAGTATTTGGCTGAATCACCAACTTGATTGTTTCATTTGCTTTTTTTGAGACAAAGGTTTCAAGGTGGCAATAAAAACAATTTAAATAACAACATAACAGAATTAATTACCGGCCTCACAATAGGGGGCAGGGGGGGAACCAACAGGTGTGCAAGTCCTAACGCTCTTGGCTATCGGCAGGGCAGGGCCCCCCGCAGCCATGGAAGCAGTCCTCGGGCATCGGGGGCGGTGGTCTTCGGCCTAGCCCAGCAGCCCAAGGCCCTTTTTATCCCTCCCTGCGAGGGACGGGATGGGAAGGGTGGGGCCCCTTGCAGCCACAGAAACAGTCCTCAAGCGGCGGTCTTCGGCCTGGCCCGGCAGCCCAAGGCCATTTTTATCCCTCCCCATGAGGGACGGAATGGGAAGGGTGCCCCCCTCCGCCGCAGCCATCGAAGCAGTCCTCAGGCAGTGGGGGCGGCAGTCTTCGGCCTGGCCTGGCAGCCAAAGGCCCTTTTTATCCTTCCCCACAAGGGATGGGATGGGATGGGAAGGGCACCCCCTACCCCGCAGCCACAGAAGCAGTCCAATAATCAAAAACAGAGCAAGCTAATCTGCAAACTACTGGAGGTGTAAAAAGCTTCTGACAATCAGACTACTATCAGCACTTGAGAAATCCCCTTTTCTAATAACATACTGGCTAAAATCCTACTAGTGGTTGTGTAAGGTTTGAGTTCCTGATTTGCCCTGATTGATTGATGATGAGCTGGAGCTTGTCTCAACTGTCATTTGGATGCCTGATTAGGTATGTGATTGACACCTCATCTATTACCCACAGTCATTTACTTGTCTGCTGATTACTTCCAGAATCATGCAACAATAAGGACTTAAGTTTAGGTAACGAAAAAGCGAAGAAAGTGGTTTCATTTTGGCAGTCCAGGGTTTGATCGGGACATGAAACAAGGAGAAGATGACCCACAGTGAAATACAGAAACCTTATACAATCACCAATAGGATTATGGTTATTCTCTGTAACATACAGTTAGGCCCTTAGATTTCGATTTTAATGGTTTGGGGAGAGGCCATTTAAATAGTACTCATATTGGCCTATGAAGAGGGAGAATTTCTGAAGGTGAGAAAGAAGGTTGAATAGTTTTGAGGGTTATGTGTGCAGAACACCATATAACAAGTGGTGGGCATCAGCAGGTTCACACCTGTATGTGCGTACCGGTAGTAAAAATGGCTAGCCCCACCCACTGCCCTGCCCCACAGAGCCCTGAAAAAACCTTGGACAAGGGGGAAATGGCTTCAGAGGTTCGCTACAGAGTGATGAAAATAGAAGAGGTTTCTTTTTTCATAACTCTATAGCAAAGAGCAGTCACATGGCCAACAGGCCCTGCCCACCCAGTCACATGGTCTATGTTGTAGGATTTTTTAAAATGCCTACCACTGCATAAAACCCAAATTTAATCATTTCTAACTTTTTTGGTGGGGAGGTATGTGTATACAGTATTGGCACAGTGGTTAAGACACTGAGTTGATGACTGAAACGTTGGCAGGTCACCAGTTTGAGACTCGAGTGCTGCACAACAAAGTGAGTGCTCGTTGTCTGTCCCAGCTCCTGCCAATCTAGCAGTTTGAAAGTAAGAAATTGCAAGTAGGTAAATATGTACCACTTTGGTGGGAAAGGTAACAGTGCTCCATGCTCTTTGGCATCTAGTCATGCCTGCCACATGGCCACAGAAACATGTGCAGATGCAGACAGTGTTGGCTCTTTGGCTGTAAACAGAGATAAGCACCAAACCTGAGAGTCAGACACATCTGGCTTTTGAGCAAGGGAGACCTTTACCTTTATTGTGTATGAATATATAGGGAGAGATGTGTGTGAATATGAAAATAAGAATAAAAAATGCTAAATGAGATGGGGGGGGCTGACCAACAAAAAAGATGGGGAACATCTTCCTTGTCTTCAGACCAGGCAGGATGCGGCTGGCATGAAGACCCGCCACCACCGCTGCAGCTGCTCCCAAAAGGGGTTAAAAGCCACCGGGATGCAGCCGACCCAAAGATCTGCCGCCGCCGCTGCTGTCACTGCTGCTGCCTCTGGCCTAGTCTGCAGAGAGGTCCCAGAGCGATGGACGCTGGGACAGACCGCCTCCATCGACATCCCGGGGTCTCGCCAATGCCTCCGGCCAGGACATAAAGGCCGTAGAGGTGGCAGGATCACCACTCCCCACTCTTGGATTTTTGGGGGCGGAGTGAGTTGTGTGCTGCATTATGTGTTGTATTAGTGATTTGTCACTTTTACTTTTCTATTGTATTTTCTGCTTCACACTTGTTATATTGTATCCTTGTTTTTTGCTGTATTGTATCTTTATTTGATGTGGTGTTGCTGGGAGAAACATCAACAATTTGAGATATGCAGACAAAACCACCCTAATGGCAGAAAGTGAGGAAGACCTAAAGAACCTCTTGATTGGATTGAAGGAGGAAAGTGCAAAAGCTGGCCTGAGACTCAATATCGAAAACCAAGATAATGGCAACAGGTCGGATCAGTCCCTGGAAAATAGATGGGGAAGAAGTAGAAGCAGTGACGGATTTTACTTTCCTAGGATCTAAGATCACTGTAGATGGCGACTGTAGCCATGAAATAAAAAGACGACTGATTATGGGAAGACAAGCTATGATTAACCTGGGTATATAGTGAAAAGCAGAGACATCACCTTGAAAACAAAAATTCACATAGTCAAAGCAATGGTATTCCTGGTGGTAATGTATGGGTGTGAGAGCTGTTGTGGTGTTGGAGGAGAGTCCTGAGAGTCCTCTGGACCGCAAAGAGAACAAATAGGTCAATATTAGAAGAAATCAACCCTGACTGTTAATTGGAGGAACAAATAGTGAAGATGAAGCTAAAGTACTTTGGACATCAAATGAGAAGGGAGGACTTACTTGCGAAGGCCTTGATGTTGGGAAAGGTGGAGGGCAAGAGAAGAAGGGGGTGTCCAAAGATGAGATGGCTATATGGTATTGTGGACACAATGGGCACAGAGCTGGGTGGACAGAGGAGGATGGTGGAGGACAGAGGTGCCTGGAGGAAAATGGTCCATGGGGTCGCAAAGGTTTGGAATCGACTGTGCAACTGGATAACAACAACAAAGCCACCCTGAGTTGGCCTGTGCTGAGTAGGGTGGGATATAAATCAAATAAACATAAACATAAACATAAACATAAACATAAACATAAACATAAACATAAACATAAACATAAACATAAACATAAACATAAACATAAACATAAACATAAACATAAACATAAACATAAACATAAACATAAACATAAACATAAACATAAACATAAACATAAACATAAACATAAACATAAACACAAACACAAACACAAACACAAACACAAACACAAACACAAACACAAACACAAACACAAACAAACACAAACATAGTTTGAGACAGTTTTGAAAATATCCTAATGAGAAATGTTTTAAAACTATCTAAGATACTGCATGCTTCAGACCTGGGTCTCATAGCTGTCTTGTATTTTTACCAGCCAAGTGAAAGAAAGGGTAGTGAAGATCTGCTGCACTCAAGGCTGAAGAATTTGCTGCTGGTCCTGCTGGTCTGTTGTGAAAATGCCTTACTGCAGGGGTGCCCAAATTTTGGCCTGCAGGCCAGATCTGGTCCCCTAAAACTCGGCCCCAAATGTTTGGGCACTCCAGCCATAGTGGAATGCTCTGAGTGTAACTGAGCACCAGTGTCACGTATTTCAATTACAGTAATGTGTATTGCTCTTCCCAAGTTATCGAGAATTCAACAAGCACTAATTGTTCATTGCATTCTGTGTTTCTCATTTTATTACATTTCACGTGGAAATGCTTTTTCAGCAGCATATTAAATGGCTCTGTTGGTGGAGTAGCTTACAAATGCAGCAAATCAATCTTTCACTAAGCCATTCCTAGTCAAGCGAGATGTTTCTTTCCACAGCTGGAGGAGTCCTTCCCAATATGCCATCTATTTTAAAATCAAATATATATTTTAAATCAAATATTATTTTTAAGCAAAGGGAAAGGGTGGTGGGAAATTATATTTGGTGTATTACTTAAATCTGAGTCCTAAATATCTTAATATAAAAGAAATTTATGAGCCAATCTACTGACAGGTATGGATGGTTTTTTTAAAAAAACAAACATTGCCATTAAAATGATTGCTGTGAAATATCCAGAACAGAGTCTGAGCAAATTATCCCTTGGCCTACATTTCCCAGGATCTCTGTGGCCAATGGCCATTAATAAGGCATCTGGGATCCGATTAAGTAATAAGTGTATGTATTGTAGAGTAATGTATCAAGGTCTGATTCTAAAGCAAATCCAAGCAAATGTCTCCAGCAGAAACATCCATGAACTTTCTGAATACTGGTGTGGTTCTGTTTTGCATATGTACATTGCTGGATTACAACCCAGTTACATTATGTTTTTTTAAAAATGGTCACCTTAGCAATATAGATCCAGAATGGTCTTCCATAAAGACACAAATACAATAAAATCTGTCAGGATTTATGCATCTGGTTGGCTCAACTTTTGGATAAGCTCTGCTAAATATTGCCATATTGTATCCATTTTGTTTTAGAGTAAACCTCACAAAAAGAATTGAAATGATGGGCAATTTTCATTCATGCATACACATTTTTATGGCCGTATAAAAGAAAAAAAGTACTTTTATGAATTAAAAAAAATCTGAATTGGCAATTATTAGACTTTGGGGTTTAAATAATTATAAAGAGATACAGATAAGGCTAACTTGGTTTATACACCAACCAACAGGATTTCAGATTCTGTCTCCCAAATTCCTTGCAAGTTCATAGTATGAAATTAAGAACATATGTTTTTTTTTTGAGAATGTATAAATGAACAATCCCTTCTCAAGTGTCCTTTTCTTCACAGAAAACAAAACAGTCATTTATGAAGGCACCTATCCTGCTGCCTACATCTACAAACTCCAGAAATCAAATAAAAGAAACAAATATTTCTTCTCTCCTTCTTATCAGAATGAAGTTGCAGAAGATGGTCTCATTCAGCTATCAATTCTACACAGAAGTAAAGGAGCAGCAGGCTAGAAACTCACCTAATCCAAACATGGTCATGTCTGCTCGGTAGCTGAGACAGATTCCTTGATAGGTCAGTGTTCACTAAAATCCATGAAATGGATTCATCAGTCTTACCTTCCCATTCCTGAGTCCTCCCGTTGCTTCTTTGTAAGTTGAGAGATTTCAGCCATGGAACTCTCCCTGTACCTTTAAGAAGGAACCTTATGTGGGGCATAGATGGATGGGCCAGTGAATCCTCCTAGACCAGGGTTCCTCAAACTTGGCTCTCCAGGTATTTTTGGACTTCAATTACCAGAAGATAAAGTCAGCACACATGCTGATCAGGGCTTCTAGGAATTGAAGTCCAAGAACATTTGGAGAGCCAAGTTTGAGGTACTCTGCGCTAGACAATGCCAAGACTCACAAAGACAAGATGGAAATGTAGCCTGAGAAGGAAGCTAACATGCAGTCACATCCTATGGTAATTAAAGAGGTAAGGAGGAGCAGGGTAACCGGACTTGCCTTCAAGGGCCAGCCTCCACTACTTATGTTGCTGCTTCCCACTGAAGAGCAGTCCAAATGTGTAGGGTTGTTGTTGCAGGATGCCAAGTTGTCCTCAACTTGTGGTGACCCTGTGAATGAGCAATCTCTGAAATGTCTTGCCCTCAACATCCCTACTCACCTCTTGTATACTCAAGTCTGATTTTTTTAGGGCTTCAATGTGTTGTGTATTTGATCTTCTTTTTCCCCTGTTTCTTTTCACCTTTCCCTTCATTCTTGTCTTTCCCAGAAAGTCTTGCCTTCTCATGAGGGTTCACTGGACAAAGAACAACATTAAAGGAGTATATAACTAAGGAACTCAACCTCCCCTATGTCACTTGGAGGACTCTGAATAGGCTGAGGGTTGGAGTGCCTAAATGTAAGACCAACATGTTAAAGTGGGGGCTGCTGATAGACAACAACAACACACTGTGTGAATGTGGATCTGTACAGAATCTGGCTCATTTACTGGTCATCATTTCCTTAGTTCTGCATCTATTCTATTACCCTCAACTGGCTCCCTGTGAACTGATCTCAGCATTTTTCTTTTTTTTGGCTAAAACACATATTTTTCCAGTAACATGGTTTGGTGGTAGTATCTGTGGCATTCCAATGTCCTGATGCAACAATGTCACAAGGCATGCTAGCAATGCTGAATTCTGGCAAATCTCAACCTGACTGTTTACTATTTGGCAGAACACATTTCTGACGGATGGCAGCATCCATGTGCTCCAGCCACAATGCTGTTATAAAGAAAGGTTGTTCCTCTGGTTGAGAACTTTGGTGCACTCAAAGGCAAAAAGGGAAACATTGTAACATCACCTCCATTGTACTAAAGAGAACAAGACTAATGCACTGATACTATGGCAGAAAAATAAATCCTGACAAGAACATGTCTTTGCAGTCAGGCATGGCCCATCCCAAGATATGGAGGAATATTTCACCCAGCTCCCTTCAACTGTTAGGGTTTCCATATGTGCTTCAAGAGTGGGATGATGAGCTGGCATTGGCCAAAAGGATGCCCAAATATGTTCACAGACATTTTCTGCTCAGAGTGGACCCACTGAATTCAAAGGGTGGAGGAGTCATGGATGGTAAAATTCACCTTAACTGATTTCATCGGATCTGTTCTAAATAGGACTACATCTGGATTCAGTCTACCATTTTTAGAGTTCAAATAGGTAAAGGTAAAGGTCGCCTTTGCTCAGAAGCCAGTTGTACCCAACTCTAGGGTCCAGTGCTCATCTCTGTTTATATCAAAAAGATCCAGAGCTCTCTGCATCTGCATATGTTTCCATGGACATGTGGCAGGCATGCTTAGACACTGGAGTGCACAGAACGCTGATTACCTTCCCACCAAAGAGGTACCTATTTATCTATTTGCAATTTCTTGCTTTCAAACTGCTAGGTAGGCAGGACCTGGGACACTCCCTCATGCAGCACTTGGGTCTCGAATTGCTGACCTGATAATCTTCCAGTCATCAAGTTCAGTGTCTTAATCACTAAGCCACTGCAGTCCAACTGGAGTTCAAATAATGTCATTTAAATTTTATGTTCTTCAAGGGTTAAGGGCAGTAAAGCATACTCATTCCATCTATGACATTTAAAAGAAAAGAAAAATCTCTTACTTCAACCTGAAATCCTCATTGTCCATACCACGGCTTTTGCTCAGCTCTTTAAATATTTTGCTTGCTGGACATACGGTTGACTTATATCTTGTCACTTTTTACTCAACATGACCAAAGCCAATTATTTTTAGAGAACATGCATCTTTTATGGGATTGAATATTTTATCAGTATAAATACAAAATATTTATGTTCCATTACATATTTACAGTCTGGTTCATGAAAAAATAATGGCAATCTCCAAGCAGTAATTCCCCAGGAACTATTTAAAGGAATGCTCTTTTGCAATTTCCTGTTTTCCACAGTGAACAAAACCATTTTCTCATGGATATTTGAGGAAGGTTGTCTATGTAGGGGTTGCCATAGCTAACTAGTGCGGAATGTGCCTATTGTTGAATGATGCAAAACCCTCACTGTGCTTAAACAAACACCTCTGGAGCTTTGCCATAAACTAAAATTTTATGCAGGGCTCACCAAGGTGGAGAAAAAAAAAAGAAGTCGTCTGTTTATTTCCATCTCTTTCCTTTTTCCTTCTTTGGAGCTATCCCATAGTGCTAAAATGGCCAACTAGTTGTCTTCTGTTACAACAACATGGTCTCTTCTTGGCCATAATATTGCATAAATACAGCTTTATTAGAAATAATTTAAGAAAGGTGCATTATTTTACACTGGCTGCTATAAGGATTGAATTACAATGTACCATATAGTTATACACAAAAACAACAACGCCAAAGTCTGAATTTAATTCCCTTTTTTCCCTGCTCTTGCTGCCAGTCCCTTTCCATCACACATAGAAACCAGAAACAGAACTTGCATAGGGGCGATGGATGGCCTTGTCTACTGCCAGAGCAAAGAATTTCACTCCTGCATATATGAAAAGAAATTACTCTCCTAAACCAAGAGTGCCCAAACTTTTTGGGCCATGGGCTGGTCATGTGGTTCAGGGGGCTGGTCACTATGGCCTGGGGGTTGGATCCAGCCTCTGACACTAATTCATCTGGCCCACAATGCCCTCATCGCTCCCGGAAGCGGAGCACATTTTACTTCCGCTTCCGGGAGTGATGAGGGCTTCGTGGGCCAGATGAATTGGCATTGGGGGTTGAAACTGGCCCCCAGGCCGTAGTTTCGGCACCCCTATCCTAAAGGATATTCAGCAGCTGAGGCATGATCTAGTTTCAGTGGTGGGCACGTCTCTGGCCTGCAAATTCCCTTCATCTTACATTCCAACAATATATATTATACCATGGTTTTCCAGTGAGGTGGTTCAGATTTTGCTGTATGCACTCATGCTCTCATGTATGAATCCCTTAATTTACAGCCCATGTGTGCACATACTTTCACAGAGGCATTTAGCAATTCCATCTCACATCGGCAGCTTGTTCAATGGCGGCTATAGCATCTTCCTTTTCCACCATGAGAAGAGCAATAATATTTGACCTACTTCTCCTGTTCCAATCAGTAGGAAAAGGTGGAAGGACTAGAGCAAAAGATCTGGACTCTGTGTTTCCCTTGTGACCTCCAAAGGTCAGCTTGTTCAACAGCAATGACAGCTTGTCCATTTAAACAGGGCATGAACAGGGCAAGGAACTGTGTGGAGCAAAGGTTGCCCAAGAGAAGCAAAGAGGAGGAAGTGTGAGTCACTTTCCCTTTCCGTTCTCTGCTCCATAATGCATGTATGAACCAAATGGAGCCCCCTTTCCCCCAGAATACCAAATATGCTTATTATTTTAATTACAGACAGAGAGGTACTGTATTGTAAGGACAATATGCATGGCAGTTATGCATGGCAGTTATGCGTGCAGCCTGGGAGAATTCTGGAAGGTGTAATCCAAAAACACATCTCTCATAACACCATTCCAAAATGTGGTACAGAAATGTCTTCAGACACAGACAGTGCTGGCTCTTTGGTTATAAACAGAGATGAGCACTTAACCCTAGAGTCGGATATGACTAGCTTTCAAGCAAGGGCAACCTTTACCTTTATCGTGGGAAAAGTCTTCTGGGCACTCTTGGTTTGAACCCTAGCCCTTTCTTTCAGTAAAGAGTGAATTTTATGAAACCTGAAATTGTGTGTGTGCTTTGCGAGACCACCACCTCACTCCATGAGTTCAAAGGGGGAATCCACAAATAGCTCAGGTTCACCTACTGTGGGAGGCAATGCGGGCTGTCCTCATGAGCAAAGCCATCAGCCCACACAGCCCTGATCTAGTGACACATTCTGAGTCACTCGTCTCACTCATAGAAAGATTTACTGTGTGTACTGCCAACACCAGCCTCAGAGCTGGACCACATGTCCAAGAAACAAATGGTTGGGAAGGAGAGAGGCGGAAGCCTGCTGTCTGTGGCCTTTGTTTCTCACAGTCTGCCAGCCTCAGAAAATGATGTCTGTGTTGAGAGCTAGTAGAGACTGCTGCTAGGGAGTGTTTCAATCATCAGGGCTGCTTCCTCGCTGTGAGGTAGCAGATACCAACTGAAGATGCAATGTAACCTGGACCCAGTTTAGGTTCCAAACTTACATCTAACAGTTAATGCAAATACAATTTAAATTGAGGTGCTCTCCCAATAAAAAACACACCAACGAAGTGGCTAGCTGAACTTATTTCATCATTGTTGTTCTTTCCTACTGCTAAACAGAGTTGGGGGAGCTGTGTTTGGTGGCAAGGTGGACAACAGTAGAGGCACAAAGCCTAGAAATGGATTTAGACCACCTATGCTGGCTGTGGGACTCTGGGAGATGGAGTCCAAAAGTGTTGTGTTCTAAAGCCTGTGCCTTTAAACAATGTACCTATCCATGTGTATCCAATGTAACCTTTCTATGTGTAACATTGTAACCTTCAGCTGCATCACTGTAACCCTAATAGGACGCGAGCTAGTGACCACCAGATGGCAATAGCGAGCGTCCAAGCTCATTGGTCCAGACTCACCTAAGTACAACAGCGCGGGAAGATTCCCGCCATCACCTTCACCTGGACAAGAAGGGCGTGACCTGCAATGATGTCACGCGGACAGTAGCCAATAGACTGTCAAGGAGCCACATTCAAATGTATAGCCACTGTATATATATTGAGCTGTTTGTCCGCCATTACCACATGTTCCCTCTGACCAGTATGCAATAAAGTTGTGTTAAGCCAGCTCTTCGGCTGTCCTGGTGTCTTGGTTCCCATACACTAAATTGGCGACGAAGGTGGGATTATGGCTTCCCACGGGACCAAGACATACGCCAGTTTCGACATCAACAAACCGGAAGATTGGGAACTCTTCGAAATGGATTTCCAAGGTGCGCTGGTGGAGTTCGAGGTCACCGACGAGGAAAAAAAGAGAGCCATCCTCACCAGAATGCTCGGGCACGCCGGCAAGAGGGTGCTAGTCGACCTCATCGCGCCGAAGAAGGTGGGCGAGCTGAAGGCTAAAGATCTCCTGAAGGTGATGCGCAACCACTTCCAGCCCTCGGTGTCGATGTTCCCAGCCCGGGACGCTTTCTGGAGGCGAGTCCAAGCGCCGGGTGAGTCGGTCGCCACTTTTGCAGCGGCCCTGCGTCTGGCCGCCGGCCCATGCAAATGGGAGAACCTGGAGATAATGCTCAGGGACCGCATGCTGTGTGGCCTGCGGGACGAGGAAGTTCAGCGAAAGCTGATGAACCAGGAGCCGCCCCTGACACTGCATGAGGTCGTGAAGGCAGCACAGGCCGTGGAAGCCACGAGGGCCGGAGTGAAAGAGCTCCAGCTCCCACAGGCCGACCAAGCGGCGGGCTCGGTGCACGCGGCCCGGCGAGCATCGAAATCTTCCGCAGAGAGCAGCGACGAGGAAGACGTCCGGAAGGTCCGAAAGGGCGGCCGGCGTTGCGACGGCTGTGGAGCGGCCCACGACCGCGCGAAGTGCCCGTTTAGAAAGGCCGAGTGCCACAACTGTGGCCGCCGCGGGCACATCGCCAAAGTCTGCAGACGACGGCGCAGGACCAGAGGAGCTCGCCAGACCGTTCGGCGAAACCAGACCGCTCGACGAGACCGAAGGATGGCGCCCGGCCCACAAAGAAGCAGGACGGTGTGGGCCGCATCTCCGACGACAGCGACGACGACGTCCCAGTTTTCAGCGTGTCCATGGGACACCCCCGTTACTTTGTTGAGGTACTGATGCAAGGGGCCCCTGTTAGGATGGAAATTGACTCGGGCTCCTCGTATTCAATTATTTCACAGAGGGAGTTTTTGAGAATTGCCCCCCGTGTACGGCCCAAGCTCAAAGCGTTAAGGTCCACGCTTCGGGACGTGCAAGGGAACAGTATCCCGGTGCTGGGGGTGGGAAAATTCCAGGTCCAATATAAACAGCACGCCGCGGAGCTTCCCCTAGTCGTCCTTAAAGGGGGAAATTGCAGCCTCCTCGGGACTCAATGGTTCCAACCCCTGGGTCTGTTCATTGGGGGGGTGCAAGCCGTTGGGACTGACCCGATACAGAGGGTGTGCGACGCGCACCCTGAAGTCTTCAAAAAGGGACTTGGGAAATTCAAGGGACCCCCAGTAGCGTTCGACCTGGACCCGGAGGTCCGCCCAATAAGACTCAAACCGCGCAGAGTGCCTTTTGCACTAAAGGACAAAATAGAGGCGGAACTGGACAAATTGGTGGGCCAGGGGATTCTTGTTCCTGTTGATTCTGCGGAGTGGGAAACTCCAATTGTCACGGCGTTGAAGGCCAATGGGGAGGTTTGCATTTGCGCCGACTATAAGTGCACCATTAATAAGGCAATTCGCCCTAATGCGTATCCGGTGCCGGTGGTCAGCCATTTGCTAGCCAGATTACATGGGGGAAAGTGTTTCGCTAAGCTCGATCTGGTGCAAGCCTATCAGCAACTATTGGTAACCCCTGCTGCAGCTGCTGCACAAACCATAGTCACGCATAAGGGGGCGTTCCAGGTGACGCGCCTGCAATTCGGCGTGAACTCAGCGCCTGGAATTTTCCAGTCGCTCGTGGAACGCCTCCTAAAAGGGCTGGACGGGGTTTTGCCATATTTTGATGACGTATTGATAATGGGGGGGAGCGAGGTCGAGTTGGCCGAAAGGCTGGACAAGGTTCTGGCAGCATTCGAACAAGCGGGGTTGAGGTTGCGAAAAGACAAATGCGTCTTCTTCGCGAATGAGGTTGAATTCTTGGGGTTCCGAGTAACACCTGAGGGGATCAAACCGTCCAAATCCAAGATGGCCGCCATTAAGAAAGCCCCTCGCCCCACCTCCAAGTCCGAGTTGCAGTCATTCCTAGGACTCTTAAATTTCTACCACTCCTTTCTTCCCCGGAAGGCGGCAGTGGCTGAACCACTTCATAAGTTGCTCAAAAAGGATGCGGCATGGAAGTGGGGCGACGACCAGGAGAGGGCATTCACTGAACTGAAACAACTCCTGGCGTCCGACGCCATTCTAACCCATTTCGACCCCAAACGGCCAGTGGTACTGATCTGTGATGCATCCCCGGTGGGGGTGGGGGCAGTGTTATGCCACGTGCTGGAAAACGGGAGGGAGGCCTCAATAGCGTTTTACTCCAGGTCCCTGTCCCAAGCGGAGAGGAATTACGCCCAGACAGACAGGGAAGCGCTAGCGATAATTGCGGGGACCAAAAAATTTCACGATTTTCTGTATGGCCGCCCCTTCACCATCGTGACTGACCACAAGCCCCTACTAGGCATTTTTACCACAGATAAGCCCACGCCACAGATCCTGTCCCCGAGGATGCTTAGATGGGCCATTTTTCTCAATGCCTACCAGCACGCGTTGGTGTACCGGCCCGGGAAAGAGATTAGCCATGCGGACGCTCTGTCGAGGTCCCCCCTTCCTCAGACGCACGGCCACGTGGGCGAGGAGGGGCGGGACCGCCAGGTGCTCATGATAGAGGTTTTGGATTCGCCCCCCATAGTACCCGCCGACATCGCTAAAGCGACAGGCAAGGACAAGACGTTGGCGGCGGTTAGCTCCTGGGTGCAGAAAGGGTGGCCAGTGTCGTCCCCAGCGGAGGAATTCGCCCCATTTTTCAGAAAGAAGCTGGAACTGTCCCTAGAGAGGGGGTGTCTCTTGTGGGGGCAGCGGGTAGTGATCCCTACATCCCTTCGGCCGCGGGTGCTTAAACTGCTGCACGTCAGCCACCCTGGAATTGTGCGCTCCAAAGCGCTGGCCCGGAGCTACTTCTGGTGGCCCCAGTTAGACGCCGACATCGAGCACATGGTCGGCACTTGCGAGAGTTGCCAATGCTCCAGACCAGAGGAGGCCCGCCTTCCCCACAGGGAGTGGGACGCGGCTAAAGGGCCGTGGTCCCGGGTGCACATAGATTTCGCGGGCCCATTCCGAGGAACCCTGTTTCTTCTCGTGGTGGACGCTTTCTCCAAGTGGTTGGAGGTCATTCCAGTCACGAGCACCTCCTCGGCCACGACAATAAAGCATTTGCGGAGGGTTTTTTCTACGTTCGGTATACCCGACACCCTAATCAGCGATAACGCTAGTTGTTTCACATCCGCTGAGTTCAGGGCATTCACAGAAATTAACGCCATCCGGCACATCACCTCCGCCCCCTTTCACCCGGCCACCAATGGCCAAGTGGAGCGCCTTGTACGCACCACAAAGGACGCGCTGCGGCGCATGGGCCCCGGGGATCTCAACCTGCAAGTGTGTCAGTTTCTGCTAGGGTACAGGGTGACCCCGTTGGCATCAGGATACTCCCCCGCGGAGCTTTTGATGCGCAGGAAACTGACCACCATACTCACTAGACTAGACCCCACGAGAGTTGAGGACAGGGGGAGGAACATCGGGTTAGAAGCCACCAAGAGTTTCAGCGTGGGTGCCCCGGTGCATTGCAGGAACTACGCCAGCGCGGGGCCAGCCTGGGTACCGGGGGTGGTAGTGGAGCAGACCGGTCCCGTATCGTACCGCGTGGAGACCAACACAGGTCTACTTTGGCGGCGGCACGCGGACCAGCTCCGGAGCCGGGTCCCAAGAGGGCAGGGCACCGAAAGCACAGACAAGAGTTCAGCGTTAGGGTTCTCCCCCACCCGTTTAGCCCAAGGGGGAGGAGAGGGGGGTCGAGAGTCCCCACCGAGGGGGGAGGAGAAGGAATTTGTCCTCATAGATATCCCGTGGGATCCCCCAGCAGAGTTTAATGTTGAGTTACAGAACCGGGGGGGGGGGGGTGTTTCGGAGTGGTCCCCCACCCATCCAAGCGAGAAGAGGGGTTTTACGTTAGCCCCTAGTGCCCCCGGTTTGCCCTCAATGGAGTTTGTCCCTTCCCCTAAAGCTGCAAAACCGCAGCAAGCCACTAACGAATCTCCCTCTCCCATTACAGGACAAGGGACCAGGGAACAAGGAAGCGGTAGCGCCCCCCGGGCGGGCCAACCCACATCGCAGCCCAAACGCGGGTGCAATAAGCCATCTTGGTTAAGAGACTTCGTCTCATCCTAGGGGGGAGGGATGTTGTGTTCTAAAGCCTGTGCCTTTAAACAATGTACCTATCCATGTGTATCCAATGTAACCCTTTCCATGTGTAACATTGTAACCTTCAGCTGCATCACTGTAACCCTAATAGGACGCGAGCTAGTGACCACCAGATGGCAATAGCGAGCGTCCAAGCTCATTGGTCCAGACTCACCTAAGTACAACAGCGCGGGAAGATTCCCGCCATCACTTTCACCTGGACAAGAAGGGCGTGACCTGCAATGACGTCACGCGGACAGTAGCCAATAGACTGTCAAGGAGCCACATTCAAATGTATAGCCACTGTATATATATTGAGCTGTTTGTCCGCCATTACCACATGTTCCCTCTGACCAGTATGCAATAAAGTTGTGTTAAGCCAGCTCTTCGGCTGTCCTGGTGTCTTGGTTCCCATACACTAAAAAAAGGTAACCACCCCAAGCTCTGTAGTGGTGAGGAATTGGGGTGTAGCTCAACCTGTGACCCATAAACCAGCCTACAATGCCCCTTGGGTGAAATGCAGGTTTCTGTTGTGCCTCCCACTAATGATGAAGTAAGATTCAGATGGTGGTCAATTCCCTTTCTGCAAATAGAATGGGGATGGGGTGGCATTTTGTCTTTTGCCAGAGGCTCATACAGCAAAATGTCTTTGACTGCCTCTGGATATCCAATTTAGAGTTTTGAAAGGATATACAGTGGCTCAAGTGGCTAAGATGCTGACTGGGTGGCAGAAGGTCAGCAGTTTGATTCCTGAGTACTGCAGGACGGAATGAGTTCCCGTCTTTGTCCCAGCTCCTGCCAACCTAGCAGTTCAAAAGCAAGAAATTGCAAGTAGATAAATAAGGACCACTCCAGTGGGAAGGTAACAGCACTACATGACCACGGAAATGTCTGCAGAAGCAGACAGTGCTGGCTCTTTGGCTTTGAAACAGAGATGAGCACTGAACTGTAGAGTCAGATATGACTGGCTTTCAAGCAAGGGAAACCTTTACTAAGGATATGTATGCATACAATGAAATTGTTTGAGGGTGGCTTTATGTTGTCCATAACATTGTGTGATATACAGTAACCTGATAGACCATGTGGCCGAATAGTCTGCTTGATCAGCAGGATTTCTCAGTCTTGGGCCCTCAGATGTCCATGTCTTCAATTACCAGAATCTCTAATCATCAGGTTGTTGACTTGTGCTTCTGGTAATTAAAGTCCAAGAACACCTGGGGGCCCAAGATTAAGAAACCTTGGATAGAGCATTCTCCTCTGGCCCTCTGCATCCTCTACAACAGTGGTGCCCAAACGTTTCCCCCCCGGGCTGGTCCCGCCACTGACACGCAGGTGCAGAGGCTTGAGGTGGGCTGCTCCTTTCGCTGATGGTTCCGATGTCAGCGGTGGTGGTGGTGGTGGCGGCGGCGGCGGTGGTGGCGGTGGCAGCAGAGGCTGTGGTGGTGGCGGCAGCAATCACACTTTGTCCCCATTGCTCTGAGCAGCCTCTGGCTCACTCCCCTTGCTTCAGCAGCCTTTGGGAACATGGATCACTGTGTTGGGGAAATTTTTGGAGCCTTCCCCCTTTCAAAATCCGCAGTGGTAGGAAAGCCCCATGGCACACCCGGCATGATGTCAGGTAAGTGATGTCAGGCAGTGGGGGCAGTATTAGGAGAGCCCAGGTATTCAACCTGGCCCAGATTAATTATATTCACGGGCCTAATTGGGCCCGGGGGCCATAGTTTGAGCACCACTGCTCTACAAAATATGATGACTAACCTACACCCTTTGCTTCAACCTCGATTATCTTTGCTAGCCGGACACACAGCATTCTGGTTGGATTCCATCCATGATCCATGCTGTTTCAGAATCTTAGCAGATAGAAGAAAAAAAGGCAGCCAACCTTGTGGCATTACTTTTCCTGCTCAATTGCTTTTCTGGGATGTATTCACACACACATATCTACCTAATAAGGTTGATGGATTGTATAATACATTAGCCCCCATAATGGACGAAGACCCACATTAGCATTTTATGTGGAATGGCTGCAGACACAATACCTTTTGTACAGATGCAGTTTCTTCATTCAACTGCTGGCTACTAATAGGTCTGATATTAAAGTCCAGTTAGAACTTGAAAAAGTTTTTTAAAATTTGCAGACGACTCCTGGAGTCCTCAAAAAAACATAGTACACCAGTGGTATGGTCCATGACTCAGTCTACGTTTCCCATGATGCCACAACAAATGTCCAAAAAACAAACAAACAAAAGGATTTAGCTCAATTTTCAGCACCCTCAGAAGCTATCACACAACCACTTGAGAAGCTTTGCCTGCCTTTCTAGCACACTGAAGTGGTTATATGTAACAACTAGCCAATTACCCGGCCTTGCTCGGGTCCCCCCCCATACATGTGTCCAGTGACCAGTGACCATCCAGCACGCCCAAGGTATGTGTGTGCCATGTTACAACATGATCGGTGCAAGGGTGTAGATTTGTGTTCTTCACATACAAGAGGACACCTCTGCTTTGTATATATAGATATTGCATAGCAGTAAATTTATATTTAGGCTTAATTTGTCAGTTCAGTAGAGCACAAATGACTAATCGGGAGGGAGATCATGGCTTAATAGCTTAAAACAATAGAAATGTTGCTGAACAGAAAGGACAAAGCCTTGTAAAGATCAGAGGTTATCATGGAAGAATTTATACAAACTGGGGATTTCTTTTTGTTGCGTCATGTCTATGGCTCTCTGGCATATGATGATTTAATTAAAGGAATAGTTGTATTCTTATTCAACCACATAATTATATTTTAGGTGGATTACAGTGATACCTCATACAATGTCCAAACTTGGTTCCACAAGTTTGGACTTTATACGGATTTGGACTTTTTACGAGGCATGCAAAATCCTAGCTGCGATGCCTCATACAACGTTCAAATCCTTGCCGCGATGCCTCGTTCAATGTCGTTTCCATAGAGATACATTGTACTGTAACAGCACAGACTTCAGGGTAAAGTCAAAGAAACAGACAGGAAACTGACAGAACTTTAAGAATCATTGTCTAAAGGCTAAATACATTACAAAAACATGTCAAACAACCCTGATTTTAGGGGACAAACCATCCTGGGGAAAAACCCCAATGCCTCATACAAAGTCACAGCGACTTTGTATGAGGCAACTTTTTTCAAGGAATTAGGCGATGTTATATGAATTTGATGTTGTATGAAGCGGACTTTGTATGAGGTATTACTGTACTCTGTGTGTTTTTAAAAAGTTTTGTGAATCTCATAGCTACTTCAATATCTCTGCTAGGCCTATAGCTTGAAATTTTGAGTTGGGGTTCGCATGAGATTAATGAGGCATAATTATGTCAAAAGTAGGTGAGGCATAATATTTGCTATTGTGATAATAGCACTCTTATATGCAGTACCAGTGGGTAAAAGTGGAAATGGGGCTTTATTGCCTAGTGCCATGATGGCGAACCTTGGCACTCCAGATGTTCTTAGATTTCAATTCCCAGAAACCCAAGCACCCTGTGAATCCACACAAATGGATTTACTGTGATTCATCTGGCCTGCATTGCCCTTGTTGCTCCCAGAAACAAAACATAAAAAGCAGGTACTTTAAGGATGAAATGGGGTTCCTCACAAAGTGAAACATCAGGTTCTTACTACACTGTAGCCCCCTCCTCCAACCTCAATCTCTCTTGTCTTTAAACTCACAAAGGTACAAACAGCCTCTCTTGGGGATCAGATTTGGTCTGCTGTTCTAGTTATGTGTAGTTAAATAAAGAATTTCCTTTCCTCAACAGCCTTGTTTAGCTCTTGCAGACTTAAGCCTGAGGGTCCCTTTAGGACAGGGGTTCTCAACCTTACCACACCCCCTCAGACAGCTAAGTGGGTCAGACTGGTGGTACCCCCTGCTGTAAATACTGCCATAATATGAATCCACGGCTGTCATAAACACTTTTACGACAGCCGCAGGCACATTTACAGCTGTTGTAAATGTATCTGCTTCCGCTTCCGGCAGTGGCACGGGCCACATAAAATGGTACTACAGGCCAGGTTCGGCCCATGGTCCGTAGGTTGAGAACCACTGCTTTAGGGAGTCAATCCATATATCATTTGGTTTTCCTCTTTTCCTGCTTCCTTTCAAATTTCCTGGCATTCTTGTCTTTTCCAAAGAGTCTTACCTTCTCATGATGCGCCCAAACTAGGAGAGTCTCAGCTTCATCATTTTTGCCTCCAGAGATAAGCCAGACTTGATTTGCTCTATGATCCACTTACCAGTCTTTCTGGCAGTCCAGGGCATTCACAAAATTTTCCTGCAGCCCCATATTTCAAATGAATTAAAAAAACCTTCATGTCAACTTTCTTTACTGTCCAACTTTCACAACCATGCATGGTGATCAGAAACACAAAAGTGTGGACAATCATAGTCTTAGTTTCCAGTGTCATATCCTTAAACTTAATGAATCTTTTCTAACTCCTTCACTGCTAGCCTTCTGAGTCTCAGTCTTCTTCTGATTTCTTGGTTGCAGTCCCCATTTGGATTGATGACTAAACCAAGAAATACAAGATAGACAAATTTGGTCTAGTGGTTGCCAAAACCTGGTTTGATTTATTTCTTTTGAAAATTGTGTGTCTGTCTGTCTCTTGTCTTTCTGTCTGTCTGTTTTAGGGAAATCCTCAATTCACACTGAAGCTGTAAATCCAGCTACTGTCTCATACTGGGTTTTTGGAGATCTCTCTTCTAAAGTTACCATGGTTTCTCCAGGGGGAGGCATCCCATTGATCTCCATATATATTGGACCACAATTATACTAGATTAGATTGTTGTTGTTCAGTCGCACAGTTGACTCCGACTCTTTGCAACCCCATGGACCATTGTTCTCCAGGCACCCCTGTCCTCCACCATCCTCCTCACTCTGCACAGTTCTGTGCCCATTGTGTCTACAATATCATCCAGCCATCTCATCCTCGGTCGTCCCCTTCTTCTTTTGCCCTCCACCTTCCCCAGCATCAAGGCCTTCTCAAGTGAATCTTCTCTTCTCATTTGATGTCCAGAATACTTTAGCTTCATCTTTGTTATTTGTTCTTCTAAGGAGCTGCCAGGGCTAATCTCTTCTAATATTGACCTATTTGTTCTCCTTGCTGTCCAGGGGACTCTCAAAACTCTCCTCCAACACCATATCTCAAAGGCATCTATTTTTCTTTGCTCAGCCTTTCTAATGGTCCAGCTTAGATTTAAAGTTTATTTATGCCCCACCTTCCTGGTGAGAGCACCACTCAGAGTGACTTACAGTATAGGGGAAAAATTTAACAATATGTAATACAATAAATACATTTTTTAAAACTATAAACACATTTCACAGCAAAAATACAAATTACAGTTTTCATATTACAAAGTTACAAAAGTAAGATACAAGTTATACAATAAGACACCATTTAGATGCCAAAATAACACATTACAGGACAGTAGCACAGTGTCCTCCAACGTCTATGTTGGAGCCCTGGTCTCAATGTCTTCAGCTGAGGGAAAATTGTGCTCTGCATCTTCCCCCAAAAGCTGGGGCCAGTCTCTCACTCCCCGCCCTTGCACTCATGGAGGGCGGGGGTCCGATTACCATCATTCTCATCACTGGCCATCCTAAGTGGGGCAGATGTAAAACAACAAAAAAGATTTTAAAAAGTTGTGGCTCCTTAAAGACTAACTCCTGTATTTAAATGCGAGCTTTCGTGGATCAAGTCCACTTTGTCAGACATTGCATGTTACTGGATGTTGCGTGTTACTTAGGAGTATTTCTAATCTGGTCTAACCTCAGGCTAGCATTGTGATTTTGTTCTGCTGTTTTTCTATCCTTTTTTAAGGGCATTTTGGTTCATCGATTGCTCTGTAGGCTGATCTCTGGCGTTAGTCAGCAGAAGGGGATTTCTGCTGTCAGAAGAAGATTTCTGCTGGCAGAAGAAGTCTGTACTGAATCCTAACTCCCTATAGCCATTGTATTGAGTTAAGGATTTACTGTTTCCTGATAAATGTGTAAAGAATCTTCAAGCTACAAACAGTTGTTTAGCACCAATTCAGAGTACTGTAATGTTCTGAGGCAGCTTAGATCCAGTATGAGATTAAAGTCCCCCCAATCTTGCTATATTGCTAGCTATCTCTTCTCCCTCAAGATGAGTACAAGATGAAGGGATGAGAGGTATGATAAAAAAGACTTTAAAAATATATAGTGAGGAGATGGCTAGGGATTATTGGAAACCATATATCTTCCTTGTAAATGGAAGCATTTCTCCCAAAGGTTTGGGAGTCATTCTGATGTAAGAGGAATTTTCAATTCAGTGTGCCCAATTATCCCAGACTAGCTGATGAAATGTGGTGATTCATTTTGTATGTTCAAGCTCGCCCATTCCATTTAATCTTAACTAAGTCTTGGATGTATCAGCAGCTGTTGAAACCAGAAAGAAGCCAAAATGTTGTAATGTATGGTATGATTTCACTTGGACCAAACGTGCTATTAGGGGCAGGGGATTTCTGTTATTTTAACTTTTTTCAGAATAGTTTCATTGCTAACTCTCAGAGATTTAAGAGGAAATTTCTTTATTCACCATATGATAAGATAACTGCAGCATGATGTAAGAAAACATTAGTCACCAGTCTCCACCTACGGATTTGTCTGTGAATTATTATCAGTAAACATTTGTGAACCCAGAGCAACATAGTCTTCAGAATTTGGAAAGTTAGTTTTTAACAAGGTTAGTTATAGTTACATTCCTAATGTCCCTAAAAGTAGTTAATCAATCATTATATTTAGGGATGTGCAGATAGTTTGCCTAGCTATTTATTCCCAGTGATACAAGCTGTCTCAACATGTTGAGGCTGCTAACAAGATTTTGTTAATCTAAGATGTGTGGCCTCCAGAGTGAGAATGAGACAATGGACAATTTTTTGCATCAAGGTTTCTGCAATTCTTGAAAATATGGCTGGCTAAAAGTAGCAATTTCCCCATTGCAAAGCAAACTATACATAGACAACAATGGTTTCTTTCTTTTTTGCAATTTTGTGTGTATGTGTGTATAACAGAATGAACCAAACAATGGGTTACATCCCTAGTTTTCATTGTAGTTTTTAAAAGCAACTCTTTATTTTCCAGTTTCTCAGAAGAAACTAAATAGATCTGGATGCTTCATGCTGCTAACCTGTTCAAAACACTTTCCCCCTCTCCCCTTCATTATGACCTTCCCATCCTAAGCAGAGACAAGGCAGGAGAAGCAAGGGGACCAGCAACCAGTATGTGAACCACTGGTATTCCTCACCACCCCATTTAAGGTGTGACTTGGTTAGTAAATAGTCTATTGTGGTGTCAGTTTTGCCAAGTTTGGAATCAATTCAAATACCGATGAATACACAATGTACATTTAGGATGTGTATTATCTTGCTGAAACAGTTTATTTTAACCAACCTGGCAGAAGTCATTTGTTTTGTACTGATTCCTAAGCCACTGAGTTCTCCCATGTGCCTGTGTGTGTTGACACATATTATGCATTGTACCTTCAGCCCCATAACGTTTGCAGGATTCCCCACAGTCTGAAAATGTTTTCCCCTTCCCAATCCTTACTGTTATAGTGCTATAATAGTTCAGTGGCCATCTGTCATGGCCAAGAACTGTGGCAACTCTATAACAGTAGAACATAATAAAAGAATAATTGGTACCATGTATTGGGCATGGAGCAGAGGCAACGGGGGCTGCACCTGAATGGTTTCCGGAAGAGGCAGAGGACGAAAAGGTGGCTGTGGTGACAGCAGATTTCCCTTCCTTTGAAATGGAGGCTGGTGGGAGTGGGGATAAGTAAAAAGATAAAGGAGGGAGGGGAATGGGGAAATCAGGAGGGTGCTTTGTGGTGGGGTCTACAAGGCTAAAAAAAAAAAACCATTTGGGCATGGCTTCTTCAAAGGATACTGAAATAGGGACAGGCACCTCAAGGTCTACTATATATAAGTGTAACATTGCTAGTTGCTAGCTTTTTGTGTATGGGAACAAAGACACCAGGACAGCCAAAGAGCTGGCTTAACACAACTTTATTACATGCTGGTCAGAGGGAACATGTGGTAATGGCGGACGAACAGCTCAATATATACAGTGGCTATACATTTGAATGTGGCTCCTTGACAGTCTATTGGCTACTGTCCGTGTGACGTCATTTCAGGTCACGCCCTTCTTGTCCAGGTGAAGGTGATGGCGGGAATCTTCCCGCGCTGTTGCTCTTAGGTGAGTCTTGGACCAATGAGCTTGGACGCTCGCTATTGCCATCTAGTGGTCACTAGCTCGCGTCCTATTAGGGTTACAGAGATGCAGCTGAGGTTACAATGTTACACATGGAAAGGGTTACATTGGATACACATGGATAGGTACATTGTTTAAAGGCACATGCTTTAGAACACAACATAGCTGCTAAACTTTACAATGTGCTGCATTTGGGAGCCCTTTTGTTCATCCTGCTGATCCTGGACTTTAGCTACTGAGTACCTTTGGAATGCCCTGATCTCCTGGAGGCTTCCTGGAGGCCATAGAAAAGTACTGTTCTGGAATGACAGGCCAAAAGCAGCAACCATTTATGCTCTCCTTGCCTGGAAAGTAAAAAGAAAGAGAGAAGAAAAGCAGATTAAAATCACTGTAGACACTTTGCTCCCACTCATGGTCTATATTTATAGGGACCGGGAATAGCAATGTGTCATTCAGAGATGCAGTTACGTACTGACAATATGTGGCAAATCCTAGCATGCTGCAGGTCTCCAGTTACCATGTGCAATGTTATATCAATCTTTGGTTCAGTTTGGGAAAATTGTTAAGGACTGGGTATGGATGAGATCTAAATTTGTCTCTAGTGTCCTCAGCCTGCTAATTGGTAAATGTGGAGTTTCCAGATCATATACTTCAGTCATATTTAGTTGTAATTTTTTCCCAGTTTTCTTTCTTTTTTTTTTAAATGGGTAATATCAAAGCATGAGTAGGGACCAAATTCTAGCTTCAGTCCTGTTGCCTATCATTGTGAACTGTACAGGAAGCAGATAGCTTGCTACATGTGGAACCTCTTTATGGCTGAGTTTTCAGGGTCCTCTGATCACACGGAGAGACTCCATGTGTAGCAGAAGTTTTCCTCTTCAGACAGGCCTTCTTCTTGTAGAGAGAGCCACAGGTAAGGGTTGGGTCTAGCCCTGCTCAGGCTGCTACCTTAACCTTTCTAGAAACATCTGAATATAGGTTTTTTTTGTTGTTGATTGGGAAGGGGTTCTCATAGTTGTCAACTTAGTAGACAATGAAGCAAAGTCTCTACAACCACCACACAATACTGCATGAGGAACTGTTGGCCAGTACAACTGAACATGATTGCATGATGATAAGTATCTTAGTTCTGAGAGAGTACATACAGAGAAGATTTTTGCTATACACTTAATATTGTCCCAGCACACACACTAGCTCACTTTAAGTTGCATAGTGTACATTTGAGGACAGAAATGAAACAAAACAAAACACATACATTGTTTGATAACCCATTTAGGCAGCTGTGATTAGATACACAGCCTTATTGAGTGGGTATTCAAAAGTAACTCATGCTGTGGGCCATGGATGCATGGTATTGCCACGGGATGGAAGCTAAACTGCTATATATGGGGCAGTGACAGGGGAATTTCATGATACTCTTTGTGTATCATACCTATGCCTATTTTTTTAGTATTCCATTCCAACTTCCTATTGTAAAGTTTGAAATGTATTCTTCTAATTGATTGCTGTCATTTGTGATGTTGACTTTCCAGTTGTGGGATCACAGCCAAAATGCACATTTCCTCCTTCCTTGGTGCTTGCTCAAAGGGAACCCAGTAGCCTTTTCTGCAAGTGGAAATCTTAGTTGTTTTCAATGGAGCAATCTCTGAGCCAGGGATTCTCAACCTATGACCCATGGGCAACATCCAGCCCATGGCACCAAATCATCCAGCCCATGCCCTTGCTCCAGCCACCACCGCCTCCTCAATCCTTGTCCCCTCCGCTTGGTTTGGCGTGTCCCTGGTGATGCTCTGTAGCAAGGAGGCTGTTGTAAGCCTTACAACATCCACCCTGCTATGGAGAACTGCCAGGGACACATCAAGCCAAGCAGAGGGGACAAGGATTGAGGCAGCGGTGGAAGCAAAAGCAGCAGTTGGTTCGAGGGCATGGGCTGGATGATTTGGTGCCATGCAGCTCCTCTAGTCCAGTAAGCAGGGAAGCAGCATGGAGGGGAGTGGTGGGTGGCTCAGGGTGGTCCCACCACCACTAGGGCCACCAGTCTGGCCCCTCAACAGTCTGAGTGTGTGCTAACCAGACCCCTGCTCTGGGTTGTGTAACTACAAGCCAGAGATTGCTGGGGAAACAAGGCACATTTTATCTATGAAGACATCAAGCTCTATGCTTGTAATCAAATTATCCCACTGTTAAAAAAGTAACTTGCTACATTGATCATCACTTTTCCATGACTTTCGGTAGCAAGGACGAAATTCACAAAATGACAATGGCTGCTACTGTGTTGGATGATTTTAAAGGATAATTAGCATCAGAGGGTGGTTTGCGTTCTTCTTATATAACCAGTCAGTCCCTCTGTGCTTGCAATATGTGTGTGCTTTTACTTTCAAAATGAAAGGATACCGATTCTCTGTAGAAACAGCTTGTGCAAATGACAGAGATGCTACAGAGAGAGAGGAAGAAAACACACTCTCTTTGTCTCACTCTCAGCTGGAGGTGAGCAATGTGGAAGACTTGAAAATTCCCCATGGAGGTTTCTCAGTTACTGGAGATGAGCACTTTTAGCATCTTCAAGGGATATGGCATAAATGCATTAGATATAAATACATTAAAAGATTTATCTAAAAGGAAGATTTGACTTGTGTCCAAGGGAATGTGTTCTGGATCAGGTTGCCAGAGCCTTTCCTAAGGCCACCTAGTTAGACTGGCTTCAAATACAAGGCTCCCTCCATGCATTACCTCATCCCAGCTTTCAAGAGGGTCTTATCCCCCCCCTTTTCTTGAGGATTCTTGTATCAGCAGTTATGGGATGTTTGCATGTGTTTGTCTGAAAAGCTTTAACAAGCGAAGCTGGCTCTGACTAAAATAGTGCAATTCTGTGACTTCATCGTCTGGCTTGCTAGTCTCTATAGCTGCTGATTAAGGTATTTCTTTTTAAAGACACTTTGTCTGTAGCAAGATAGAACCTCGCCTAGAGAATAGCATTTCTTGCAGCATCTCTCCTGCAACCTTAGAATCTCTGACTTGTATTTATCAGAAGGCAGCAAGGCCACCATCGGGGGGGGGGGGGGAGGGGGACTGCCGTCTATGGCCCGGTGCTGGCAGGGCCCCGAGCGGCGGCGTGTTAATTTTTTCTTTTTTAAGGCTCTGCCTTGACCCGGATATCCAGGTTCAAGTCTTCAGGAAGCCTGCAGCCTTCAGCCCACGAGGTGAGAGGCGAGCTGTTGCTGGCTGAGGAGGCCCCGCAGGTGCTCCGTTCCCTTCCTAGTTCAGCCCCCTCCATGCCAACCCACTCATAGGCCTCCCTCGCTGCCACCTCAGATGGCCCCTTCTGCTGTTTCTCTCCCACCAGTCTACCCACTAGCAGTACAAGGTGTATAGTGGGTAGTTTAGTGTATGAAAACCAAGACAAAGGAACAGCCGAAGGATTGGCTTAACACATCTTTATTGCATGAGTGGTCAGAGGGAACATGAGGTAATGGCGGATGAGCAGCTCAATATATACGGTGGTTATACATTTGAATGTGGCTCCACGACAGCCCATTGGCTACCGTTGGCGTGACGTCATTCTTGGTCACACCCTTCTTGTCCAGGTGAGGTAGTGGCGGGAATCTTCCCGCGCTGTCGTTCTTTGGTAATTTATGACCTGTGAGCTGGGCGCTTGCTATTGCCACCAGGTGGTCATTAGCTCGCGTCCTGATTGGAGTGGGTTACATTGATGTATGGTTTAAAGGCACAGTATGGAAAAACACAATGCATAGTATTGAAACACAACATTCCTCCCCCCTAGGATGAGACGAAGTCTCTCATCCAAGATGGTTTATTGCAAACGCGCTTTGGGCGTGTTGTGGGCTGGCTTGTCCCGGCTCCTTGTCCTGCAATGGGAGAGGGAGACTCGTTAGTGACTCGCCGCGGCTCAGCGGCTGTTGGGGAAGGGGCAGAAAAACTGGGGGCACTGGGGACTAACGAAAAACCCCGCTTCTCGCTTGGAAGGGTGGGGGACCACTCCTGAAAACCCCCCCGGTTTTGTAACTGAAAATCAGAATTATCCCCTAGGGTTACATTAGGAAGATTCCACAGGATATCTGCGGGGACCGCTTCGGGCTCCTTTCCCTCCCCCCTAGGTGGGGACCACCGATCCCCCTCTCCTCCCCCTTGGGCTGAACGGGTGGGGGAGAACCCTAACGTTGAAGTCACTGCTGCGCCATCCGCGGGGCGGCCGTCTGGGACCCGGCGCCGGAGCTGGTCCGCGTGTTGCCGCCAGAGTAGACCCGTACTTGTCTCCACACAATATGACACGGGACCCGTCTGCCCAACGACGACGCCCGGGACCCAGGCTGGCCCCGCGCTAGCGTAGTTCCTGCAATGTACCGGGGCACCCACTGCGAAACTCTTCGTGGCTGCTAGCCCCATGTTCCTCCCCGTGTCCACCACCCTCGTCGGATCCAGCCTGGTCAGGATCGTTGTCAGCTTCCTACGCATTAAGAGCTCTGCGGGCGAGTACCCTGAAGCTAGGGGGGTCACCCTGTATCCTAGCAGGAACTGACACACTTGAAGGTTGAGATCCCCCGGACCCATGCGCCTCAGTGCGTCCTTAGTGGTGCGCACGAGGCGCTCCACCTGGCCGTTTGTTGCCGGGTGGAAGGGTGCGGAGGTGATGTGCCGAATGGCATTGATCTCCGTGAACGCCCTGAACTCAGCGGACGTGAAGCAACTTGCGTTATCGCTAATTAGGGTGTCGGGTATACCGAACGTGCTAAAGACCCTCCGCAGATGCTTCACCGTCGTTGCTGACAAGGTGCTTGTAACTGGGATTACCTCCAACCACTTGGAGTAAGCATCCACCACGAGGAGAAAAAGTGTCCCTCTAAATGGCCCCGCAAAATCAACGTGCACTCGCGACCATGGCCCCTTTGCCGCGTCCCATTCCCTGTGCGGCAGACGCGTCTCTTCGGGCCGGGAGCATTGGCATTTCTCGCAAGTGCCCACCATGTGCTCGATGTCGGCATCTAATTGGGGCCACCAAAAATAGCTCCTTGCCAGAGCCTTGGAGCGAACAATCCCAGGGTGGCTGACGTGCAGCAGTTTGAGTACCCTAGACCTCAGGGAATCGGGGACCACCACCCGCTGGCCCCACAGAAGACACCCCCTCTCTAGGGACAACTCTAGCCTCTTCCTGAAGAACGGGGCGAACTCGGCCGCCGGGGAGGACGCAGGCCACCCTTTCTGCATCCAGGAGCTGACGAGAGCAAGTGTCTTGTCCTTGCCGGTCGCCTTAGCGATATCAGCGGGCACAATGGGGGGCGAATCTAGGACTTCGATCAGGAGCACTGGGCGGTCTCGCTCTTCGTCGGCCACGACGCTGATAACATTGGGAAGAGGAGATCTCGACAGGGCGTCTGCATGGCTTATTTCTCTACCCGGGCGGTAGACCAGCGCGTGCTGGTACGCGTTTAAGAAAATGGCCCACCGTAGCATCCTAGGGGACAGGATCTGAGGAGTGGGCTTGTCAGCAGTAAAGATGCCCAACAGGGGCTTGTGATCGGTCACAATGGTGAAAGGGCGGCCATAGAGGAAATCGTGGAACTTTTTCGTCCCCGCAATTATGGCGAGCGCCTCCCTGTCTGTTTGGGCGTAATTCCTCTCTGCCTGGGACAGGGATCTAGAGTAGAATGCTACTGGAGCTTCTCTCCCGTTTTCCAGCACGTGGCACAGCACCGCCCCCACCCCCACTGGGGACGCATCACATATCAGAACCACCGGTCTCTTGGGGTCAAAATGGGTTAGAATAGCGTCAGACGCTAGGAGTTGCTTCAGTTCAACGAATGCCCTCTCTTGGTTCTCGCCCCACTTCCACGCCTCGTCTTTCTTAAGTAGCTTGTGCAGTGGCTCTGCCACTGATGCCTTCCGCGGCAGGAAGGAGTGGTAAAAGTTTAAGAGCCCTAGGAACGACTGCAATTCGGGCTTAGAGGTGGGGCGAGGGGCATTTCGAATGGCGGCTACCTTTGATTTGGAGGGTTTGATTCCCTCGGGGGTTACCCGGAAACCTAAGAACTCAACCTCTTTGGCGAAGAAAACGCATTTGCCTCGCCGCAACCTCAACCCCGCCTTTTCGAACACCGCCAGCACTTTGTCCAGCCTTTCAGCCAGCTCCTCCTCGCTTCCCCCCGTTATCAACACGTCATCAAAGTATGGCAAGACCCCCTCCAGACCCTTTAAGAGGCGTTCCACGAGCGACTGGAAAATACCCGGCGCCGAGTTCACGCCGAACTGTAGGCGCGTCACCTGGAATGCCCCCTTATGAGTGACTATCGTTTGCGCAGCAGCCGCAGCTGGGGTTACAGAGAGCTGCTGATAGGCTTGCGCAAGGTCAAGTTTGGCGAAACACTTTCCCCCATGTAACCTGGCCAACAGATGGCTGACTACCGGCACCGGATACGCATTTGGGCGGATCGCCTTATTGATGGTGCACTTATAATCAGCGCAAATGCGAACCTCCCCGTTGGCCTTCAGTGCAGTTACAATCGGAGTTTCCCACTCCGCGGAATCAACAGGAACAAGAATCCCCTGGCCCACCAATTTGTCCAGTTCTGCCTCTATCTTGTCTTTTAGTGCGAAAGGCACTCTGCGTGGCTTGAGTCTGATAGGGCGGACCTCCGGGTCCAGGTCGAACGCTACTGGGGGTCCCTTGAACTTTCCAAGTCCTTTCTTGAAAACTTCAGGGTGCGCGTCACACACCTCCTGTATTGGGTCAGTCCCGACGGCATGCACCCCCCCAATGAACAAACCCAGGGGCTTAAACCATTGAGTCCCGAGGAGGCTGCAACTTCCCCCTTTGAGAACAACCAGGGGCAGTTCCGCGGCGTGTTGCTTGTATTGGACCTTGAAACTTCCAACCCCCAAAACTGGAATGCTATTTCCCTGCACGTCCCGCAGCGTGGACCTCAACGCTTTGAGCTTAGGGCGCACGTGGGGAGAAATTCCCAAAAACTCCCGCTGGGACATAATTGAGTATGAAGAACCCGAGTCTATCTCCATCCTAACAGGGGCCCCTTGCACCAGTACCTCAACAAAATAACGTGGGTGTCCCAAGGACACGCTGTACACGGGGGTCTCGTCGCCGCTGTCGTCGGAGATGCGGCCCACGCCGTCCTGCTTCCTTGCGGGCCGGGCGCCCTCCTTGGTCTTCGGCGGCCGGTCCGATGGGTTTTTCTGGTCTCTACGCCATTGTCTGCAGACCTTGGCGATGTGACCCCGGCGTCCGCAGTTGTGGCACTCGGCCTTTCGGAACGGGCACTTGATGCGGTCATGGGTTGCTCCACAGCCGTCGCAGCATCGGCCATCCTTCCGCACCTTCCGGACGTCCTCATCATCGCTACTCTCCGTGGAAGACTTCGGTGTGCGCCTGGCTGCCTGCACCGAGGCCGCGGCCTTGTCGGGCTGCGGGGGTCTCTCTCTGAACCCCTTAACTCCGGCCCTCATGGCCTCCGCAGCCTGGGCCGCCTTCACGACCTCGCGTAGCGTCGGCGGCGGCTCCTGGTTCATCAGTTTCCGTTGAACCTCTTCATCCCACAGGCCGCACAGCAAACGGTCCCTGAGGGTGATTTCGAGGTTTTCCCACTTGCATGGGCTGGCGGCCAATCTTAGGGCCGCTGCAAAGGCGGCGATGGATTCACCGGGCGCTTGAACTCTCTTCCAGAATGCGTCTCGAGCCGAAAACATCGAGACCGTGGGCTGGAAATGGTCTCGCATCACCTTTAGAAGCTGTTTGGCCGTCAGTTCGCTCACTTTCTTCGGTGATACCAGGTCCACCAAAACTCGCTTGGCGGCGTTCCCCAGCATCCGAGTGAGGATGGCTCTCTTCTTCCCCTCATCTGTAATGTCGGACACCACCAGCGTATCCTGGAAGTCCATTTCAAAGAGCTCCCAGTCTTCCGGCTTGTTGATATCGAAACCGGCATGTGTCTTGGTCTCGTGGGGAGCCATATCCCACCTTCGTCGCCAATTTAGTGTATGAAAACCAAGACAAAGGAACAGCCGAAGGATTGGCTTAACACATCTTTATTGCATGAGTGGTCAGAGGGAACATGAGGTAATGGCGGATGAGCAGCTCAATATATACGGTGGTTATACATTTGAATGTGGCTCCACGACAGCCCATTGGCTACCGTTGGCGTGATGTCATTCTTGGTCACGCCCTTCTTGTCCAGGTGAGGTAGTGGCGGGATTCTTCCCGCGCTGTCGTTCTTTGGTAATTTATGACCTGTGAGCTGGGCGCTTGCTATTGCCACCAGGTGGTCATTAGCTCGCGTCCTGATTGGAGCGGGTTACATTGATGTATGGTTTAAAGGCACAGTATGGAAAAACACAATGCATAGTATTGAAACACAACAGGTAGGGAATGCAGGGAGGAAGGAAGGAAGGCGGGGTGCATCTCCCCCTCCCTCCCCCCTCGTCCCCCTAGGGTTCAGGCTGGGGGGTGGAGGGACCTAGACCGGCCTCTTTATACTCCAGGCCGCAGCGGAGGGGAGGCAGCTTTGCTGCGGCAGGAATGGAGGCAGCGGCTGGGAGCAGGAATTGAGCCGGGGGAAAGGATGGCCTGGAAAGGAGGGTTTGGCTCGGAGGAGGAACATTTCCTCCCTGGCCAGCCCCCAAGCGCTGCCACAGCCACTGCCTCTTGCTCCATGGCAGGGGGGCAGCGCCCATGGAGAAAGGTGATGGTTATGGGGGTGAGGAGGGCCTGGAGGAAGACTGGCCGGAGGAGGAAGACAAGGAGGAGGAGACTACAAATAGGGACCACATTGGTGGGAAGGTAACAGCGTTCTGTGTGCTACGGTGTCTAGTCATGCCTGCCACATGACCACGAAAATGTTTGCAGAAGCAGACAGAGCTTGCTCTTTGGCTTTGAAACAGAGATGAGCACTGAACCCTAGAGTTGGATACAACTGGCTTTCATTCGGCAAGGGAAACCTTTACATTTATGTTGTGGCAGGCATGACACATGGCCAAATTTGGCCACAGCCACAGATTTGCCTAGCTCACAGAGGGGCGTGGCCATAATGTGTGAGTGTGTGTGTGTGTGTGTGGGGGGGAAGGATTGCTCAGTCAGGGGCCCAGAAATTTCTGATGGCGGCCCTGGAAGGCAGATTTAAGAAGACAGAATATGCAGGGATGATAATTCACTTTATGGTACACTTCACTGAACCCATTACTACCTGATTAGCTTGTTGGCATGCAGAAGCTTTAATGCCAGTTTTGTTTCAAGTCTGTTTTCCTGCTATGTTTTCTGTCGTACTCTCCAATTCATTAATGAATGTGTACATCTCCTGTGCTAGAGACATCTTCTGCTTATGTGCTGCTTTTATAGCATTGCACCAGATTTCTAAAAGTTGCCTTCTGCCAAGAAAGAGGCATCAGTTTTCCTACCTCAGTCACATGGCTCTATAGAATGTTTTTTGGCAGGATTTTCTAGCTTACCCAGGGACAGCATGATGTCAAGGGTGTTGTGTATGCCCTTCATATCACATGCTTCCTATCACTCCCTGACTGCCTATACTTCCCACAGGGGAGTTACCCTGCAGTATCTTTGCCTGAACGTTTAGTGATGTGTACCAAGCCAAGGATGATGCATATAGTTGGTGGGATGAATGGACAATGAGTGGCAGGACACTTTAGTAAATATTAGTTGTTTTGTGACTAAGGCCTGAACTTTGAGATATTGCTAACCCATCTTTAGAAGCAGAGTTCCTTTAAGAGTCTGCTCATCCAGGCATATTAATTTGCTTTTATTTTGGCACAGCTTTGAGTATCTGATTTCTTAGTTTTGAAATATTAATATCTGTGAAAAGAATTTATTATTTATATATTTATTCAATTTGTATAGCCATGCATCCCACACACACACACACACACACACACACACACACACACACACACACACACACACACATATATATATATATATTACTGCAAATTATGAAAAAAATTCTTCATCATACTGCAATTCCATTTCCATTCTTGATCCTCTTATTTAACCCACTTGACATTTTTGAGTAAATGGAACAGCTAGTAAGAAGATCAAGCCCACAAGTGGGGTGAATCCAGTATAAGTCAAAGCTATTTCAATGTCCATAGTAGAAACCTATCATCCTTGGTCCTAAGCAGAAAAGTCAAATACATGTAGCATTTTAAAGGAGAAAGGAACATTCAAAGTCATCAAGTCAAACCCCTGCTGAAGCAGAAAATTGACAGCTGAAGCATTCTTGGCAAGTAGCCATTTAATCTCTGTTTATAAAATCTTTCATGAAGGAGACCTCTCCACCCTCTGAGGCAGTCCAATGTACTCTCGATCAGTTCTTGCTGTCAAGATGTTTTTCCTAGTGGTAAAGTATAACCTACTTCCTCATCTTTTAATCCATTATTTCAGGTTCAATCCCAAGGAGAAGCAGGAAACAAACTAGTTCCACCTTCCCTATGAAAGCCCTTCAAATATTGGGAAATGGATATCATATCACTCCTCAGACTTCTTTCCCCTGGCTGAATATACTGATCTCCCATAGCCATTCCTCAAAAAAATTGATTCCCTGGCCTTCTGCCACCTTGGCTGCATGTCTTTAGACATGCTTTACCTCAGGGGTTCCCAACCTAAGACCCTTGCACCAGATCTGGCCCACAGTGCAATTTCATGTGCCCTCCACGCCTCAAAGGGCATTTGAGAAACAAAATGGCCACCCACCATCATGCAGACAGGGCAAAACAGCCCTCCAGCCCTTAAAGTTGCCTGAGAGAGTGTTATCTGGCCCCTGGCTTGAAAAGGTTGGGAACCCCTGCTTTAGCTGGTTGAGATCAGCTGCCAAGATCTCAACATGATATTCCAAGTGAGTTCTGCCTAAAGAAGGACAGAGTGTGGCCCTCTTATTCCTTTAGATCTGTACTCTTATTGATTGCCTAGTATTATTTTGCCCGGCCCTGCTGGGCAGTTATTGTGTGTGAGTGGGTGGTTGGGGTGGTTTTGGTGTGTGTGCGCACCTTCCCCCAAAAAAAACACCTCAACCACCAACACACAGGTAATATTTGCCTGGCAAGGCAGGGGTGTCGTGTGTGTGTGTGTGTGTGTGTGTGTGTGTGTGTGTGTGTGTGTGTGTGTGTGTGTGTGTGTGAGAGAGAGAGAGAGAGAGAGAGAGAGAGAGAGAGAGAGAGAGAGGGAGAGGGAGAGGGAGAGGAACAGAGATAGAGGAGAGAGAGAGAGAAAGGGGGAAAAGAGAGTGAGGGAGAAAGAGAAAGAGAGAGGAGAAGAGAGGGAGAGAAAGGGTGGGAAAGAGAGAGGTGGGGAGAAAAGGAGAGAGAGATGTGGATAGAGAGAAACGGGGAGAATGAGAGTGGGGGGAAGAAAGAGAGAGATTGGGGGGAAGGCAATTCCTTCTCTCCAGGAGGCAAAGACACAGCCTTCATCTCTTTGAGAGAGGGGGTTAGCTTCTTTCTTGGTTGGCTGGGGATGAAGCTTTTGTCCCCAGCCAACCAAGAGAGAAGCTAACCCCCTCTGTGGAAGGGGTTTCCTTCTCTCTGGGAGGCGAAGGCGTGGCTTTCGTCTCCTGGAGAGAGGGGATTCACTTCTCTCTTGGTTGGCTTGGGATGAAAGTTTCGTCCCCAGCCAACCAAGAGAGAAGCTAACCCCCTCTGTGGAAGGGATTTCTTTTCTCCGGGAGGTGAAGGCATGGCCTTTGTCTCCCGGAGAGAGCACGTCGTTTCCCCGTGGCCCCGGAGGCTGGCACTGGCCTTGCCGTAGCTTCAGGGGAGGAGGGGCAGCCCCTTTTCTCTCCCCGTGCGGCTTCAGTGAGGAAGCAGGGAAAGGTCATTTTTTTAGCGTGCGGCCATTTTTTTAGCATGCGGTGCTTTCCCGGCCTCCTCCGGGGTGGTGCAGTGCATTGGATGCTGGGCCTTGTAATTTTTCTTGCTGTGTTCGTGGGGTGGTTGCCCCACTCGTGGCTGGCGGACCCTTGCGGTGATGCTCAAACAGTCTAAAGGTAAGTGTAGGTGGCTCAGTTCGGGATGGTTGGGCCACGTGCAGGTGTGCATGCTGGACACCAATGGTTAACATCCCTCCTTATAGGTAAATATACAATCTAGCATTGTATTAAGGGCCAAAACCTGAGCTCAGGAAATGAACGCAAGGCACACAATAGTTGGGAGAGATGTACTTCTGGGCCTGCTGATTATAGAA